>CAHIKZ030005480.1:1160000-1730000 GCA_903632075.3 Acanthosepion pharaonis | reverse complement strand
ATGGCAACTGGTCTACCGCAGAAAGAAATGGCTACTGTGGAACCTACTGTGGAAAAAAATCTGCCTCGTCAGTCATGTATTGAAAGATACATGATTGCCTAAGCATGTATCACATATGGCACATAACTGACTGAAGGTAGGATGCTGAAACTAATTAACTAATTAAGTGCATAGCATCCAATTTTTTTTAGAGATGGTGTTACCTCTCAAATTTTAAAATCCGCCAGTCCTAAGATTACCATTAGCCTAAAAAGTAGATGAAGCAAAAAATTTTAAGGAAACTTTATGCAATGATGGGTTAATTTTGTTGATATTATTATTATTATTATTATTATTATTGAATATGTGAGGAAACCCTTCAGAAAAAGAAAGTTCCTCAGAACTAGTAAATTTGTTTAGAAAAAAACGTGTGCAACCTTCAATCTTTTGGTGATGTTTGAAATCCAGACGATAGCTGCAAACTTTTGGCCTGTAGTATATGCATACAAAAGTACAGTGTTTTGAATTTTGATTTAATATTTAAAAAAAAAATCATTTTTCACTATCATGCACAGACACTAAGATAAATATGATATATAATACCAAGCTAATAATGTGTAATTGAATGACAAAATGGAAAAAAGATTCTGTGTAACAAGTTTCAACATTCATAAGGACTTCATCAGGCTAAAAAAAAAGTTCTGAAGTTTCAGGATGAAACAGAATTTTTCCATTTTTATCATTCAGTTACCATATATACAATACTGTGCAAAAATAAACAAACCCTTATAATATTAAACAAATTTGTCCCTTTTTTTTTCTAGATAATGAACAAATCTTAATTAAGTTATATATTCATTAAGAAAAACCTTTATTAAACAAATTTCAACTTCCAAAAATTTTCATCAACCTAGAATAAAAATATTAATTATAAATGAAAAATTAAGACGTGCAAAAGTAAGGAAACCCTTACATTTAATATTTAGTGACTCCTCCTTTTGAGGTCACAATGTTGACAAGACTTTTTCTATAATTTTTCAGAAGTTTCCAGCAGTAATAAGTGTCAATTTTTGACCATTCTTCTTAGCAAAACTCCCACAATTGCTCAATATTACCTGTGTTTCTTGCATGTACTGATTTCTTTAATTAGAACAACAGATTTTCAATTGGGTTTAGATCAGGACTTTGACTAGACCATTCTAAGACTTGAAATTTGGCCACGGATGACGCGTATTTTCTATGAAAATTTCTCGGACATTCAGGCCGGTAAATGTTGTTTAATACTGTTTATTATAAACAGAGCATTTACTTAAATATTTGTATCTATAAAAAGAATGTATAAACATAAAAATGTCTTAAAATATTAGGTTGTCCCAAAAGTTCGTAAACACTTGCAAAAAATTGAATTTTTATGCAATTTTTAATTGTTTTTTACTTTATAGAGAATTAGCTGATGAGGTTGGAGTTGGCAAATCGACAATTCACCGACACTTGAAGCAACTTGATTTTGTTCACAAAAAGCCGCGCCAAGATCCGCACGAACTCACTGAAGCACAAGCCAACAGACAAGTTGAAATTTTCCGTCAATTGCTCAGCAATCCATTGGACGAGCGTTTTTGGAAGTGCATTGTGACATCGGACAAGAAATGGATCTATCTGGTCCAGCACAATCGAGACAAGCGATGGGTTCAGAAAGGGCAAGAGACACCGTCAGTTCCAAAACAAGATCGATTCGGCAAAAAAGTCATGTTGTGCATTTGGTGGAACTTTGAAGGAATCGTGCATTTTGAGTCGGTTCCGAATGGTCGTGCCATCAGTGCCGAACTTTACTGTCAGAAATTGGAGCAGGTCTCTGAAAAGTTGAAGCAAAAGTACCCGGCTCTGATCAACTGAAAACGCGCTTTGATGCAGCAGGACAATGCCAAGCCACACACCGCCAGGAAGACCAAAGACAAGTTTGAAGAGCTGGACGGCGTTGAGGTTCTGCCACATCCAGCCTACAGTCCTGACTGTGCTCCATCAGATTACAGCCTTTTCCGCTCAATGCAACACTTTCTGAAGGGCGGCCAATTTGACTCGTTTGATGAAGTCAAGGAAGCGTGTCAAGAATTCTTTGATTCGAAGCCGGCTGAATGGTACTTTCACCAGATCCGAAAGCTTGCAGATCGATGGCAGAAAGTCTTGGAAAATGATGGTCTTTATTTTGAGAAATAATTTTTGTTGGTATTGTTATTACTTGGCGAGTAAAATTTCAATTTTTTGCAAGTGTTTACAAACTTTTGGGACAACCTAATATATATATATATATATATATATATATATATATATATATGTGCAGGGGAGGGGCATATATGTTTGTGTGTGTATATACAGGGTGCAGTGGTAAATTGTTGCCAGGTTATAATTTTAATTTTGTGCATGCACATTGTTTCGGATTTTATCAATTGCACAGTATAGTAAGGTCAGGTGGGCACCATCTGTGAGAAAAAGGGCAGCATGATGCAATTCACTCCACCAGAAATTTTGAATCGGCATACTCTACTGCTTAGCATTCATGCTGGAAGCCCCAATACAAACATTTCAGAGTGTTTGGCATATCATTCTGAGAACAGTGCAGAGGATTCAAAAAGAGTTGGATGAGTCTAATTGTGATTATGAAGGTGTTTCAAGTGATTACTAGTGATGGTGATGTTAAACCTTGATTTATCTTCCCACATGATCTCACTCAACACTGAGACCTACATCAAGTGCCTTGAGGAGATAGTGCTGCCCTGGGTCAAGAAGGTGGCTGCTGGAAGATCTGATGTCTGGCAACAGGACATTGCTCCATGCCACACAAGCAGATGAACCCCATCATGGCTCTTAGACAATTTCATATCATCCCTTACATATGGCCATCTAACTCCCCAGACTGCAACCCACTTCATTATTATGTGTAGGCCCCAGTTGAACTCCTTTTAACATCAAAGATGAACCGAAGGCAAGGATTATGGCACCACTCACCAACTTAAACAAGGAGACTGTCCAGAAGAGTTGCAGGAGATTTTGAAGTCATCTGGAGGCTGAGGTTGAAGCCAATGGCAATTTCATTGAATAAATTTATTTTTTAGAATTTCAAGATATTTTTGTGTAATTTTAGTAAATATATCTGTTAAAATGCAATGTCAGTGTTATTTTCATTTTTGCGTAATTTACATACCAATTTTTACATTGCACCCTGTTTGTATGTGTGTAAGTATATATATATATATATATATATATATAATTTTTCTTTTCAATAAAAATGTCACTTTTTTTCTTTGGCTTCATTCATTTTTCTTTTTCTTTTTTTTTGCATAAAAATTGTTTCTCATTTAATGCAATCTTGTGTATTCTTTCATTTTCCTACAATATTCTCTCAGGTTATTAATATTATTTTTTTTGACAATTCTCTCCAATTTTTTTAAAAACTATGTTTCTTTACAATTTCGGTTAATAACCTTCTTTTTTTTTTTTCTATCATATCTGGTCTACTTTTACCCGCTTTTTTCCACTAAATAAAAAAAAAATGTAAATGAATAAAATAATTAAAATATAAATAAATAAAATAAGCACACTGAAACATCAGCCCTAAACAAAAGAAAAGGGGAGGGGCTGTTTATTCTCTTTACTCCACTTTCCTTAATCCCCCAGTGACCTATCTATAAAGACTTTGATAAGTATGATGGCCTGAAGATGTTTGACGTATGAAACTGACCGTCACTATACAATGTTGATTCTCATATCCACACTGTCTATATCTTCAGACACTCTACTCTGATAATAAGCTCACCTCATACCTAATACAGCAAATTTTAAACACGTGTGTGTGTATTTAGACAGAGAATTCAAACAAACAAGTTTTATTAAATTCAAGAGACAAGTCACTGTTTAATAAATTGTGCATCCAGATCAAATTTGTGAATAATCACACGCACACACACACACACACACACACATTATAAACAGAGCATTTACTTAAATACTTGTATCTATAAAAAGAATGTTAAACATAAAAATGTCTTTAATAAATTGTCGGACTTTGTCCAATTCTTAATTATATATATATATATATATATATATATATATATATATATATATATATATATATATAAAACCAAGATATACAAGTAGATATAAACTAATTTGAACTAGTGATTATACACTCCTACAAAATAATTCAACTAAACATCAAGTAACAAAATATATTAAAAAAGCAAAGGTTTATTCTTCAATTGAAATCAATCTGGTTCAACATGTTTCAAGAGGTATTTGTTTTTTATGCCTACATTTCTCTTGTTTAATAAATTAGTTTTAAATATCTTGCAATAATTTAGTTTTTCTACAAGGTATAGATTACATCTTTTGCCTTTACCATTTCAAGCTTTGTTTTTTGCCATAATGTTTATTTTAAATAAATTTTTTTACATACAAAAATCCCTATAAATAAAATGGACTGCTTCATCATTACAATAATCTGATATACATATCAAAATTTAAATTATCTAATGGTCAGTCTAAATCCAACACCTGAATATTACATTGTGCATGAAACTCTGAGTCATGCTACTGGTGAGGGGAAAAATGTATATTATTTATATATAATAAGGGAAGCACAGTGGAGTAATGGTTAGCAGCTCAGATTGAGGAATCAGAGAGCCAAGTTCAAATCCCAATCAGAGCCATTACATTCACTTACATGCTAATACACTTGAGAAAGGTATGAATCGTATTCTTCTCCCACCAGCTATGAGTAAATAGCAAGATAGACTGGGTTTTATGACCTTGGGAAGCAACCGGTTTAGGAGAAGGGAAAAACTCTGAATTCAAAATTGGCCTGGCGAGGGTTGGAATCTGCCAGGATATATCTTGCCTAAGGAACACCACTTCTACTGCAGCTGCAGTACTAATGGTGCCCAGAAAACCCTGATGAATTATGAGATAAAAAATAAAAAGAGAAAAAATATAACTTTTAGCTCTGTTATTTTATATCGAGCACTATTTTATTAACACCAGCACTCAGTGTGTGATATATATATATATATATATATATATATATATATAATCTCCATATCTGTATACACACACACACACACACATATAAATATATACACATCCATATATATATGTGTGTATATATATATATATATATATATATATATATATATGTGTGTGTGTGTATATATGTGTGTGTGTGTATATATATATATATATATATATACATCCATCCATATCTGTATACACACACATATATGTATATCTAAATATATACACATCCATATATATATATATATAATATTAGTGGTAAATATACATACATATTTGTAGGTCTGATGAATTGGATCATATTTACGATTCCAATGGAATAAATTATGACCATGGAATATTAGTGTTTAAACTGTTTTTTATATATATATATATATATATATATATATATATATATATATAAAAGAATAATCACACATAGAATTAATATATATATATATATATATATATATATATATATATATGTGTGTGTGTGCATACACACACACATTAATAAATAATTTGTCCCATATACTGGTTGCACATTAATAAAATTTTTGTCCCAATATAATTGTGTATGTATATTTTTTACAATATATATATATATATATATATATATATATATATATATATATATATATATATAAAAAATATGGAATTCTGTTCTGTCTGATAAAAACTATCAAAATAAAAAAATAAAAAATTAGGCCCAGAGAAAATTAGCGAATTTTGCTTTGCAGATTTGGTCTAATATTAGTGTATATATATATATAAGAAGAGCAATTTTAATACAATCTTTGCAAAAACTTTTGTCAAAATAATGAAAGTAAAGAAAAAAAAGAGTAGAAAAGTGAATTTTGGGAAAATTGAAAGGGTGTTGTTTGATTCAGTCAAATTTAGAAATAAAAAAAAGATCCTTTCGACAGAATAGTTGAAAATGACAGAAATTTTAATTTCTCATTTCTATCAAATGTCGCTAAATCAAGAATGACCAGAATTCTTCTTAAATCTATGCAGAATTATTGCAGTTTAGATATTTTTAGTTAATGTTCTGTTAATAATAGCTAGTGGGGATTGGCAATAAATTTGCAGCCATGTAAAAAAAAAAGCCTTATAAATTCTACAAGTGCTGAGTATGTTGTATTTGTGAAGAAAAACTTTTAAAAAATTGTATAAATTAAGATTAAATAAAAGAAATTATAGCAGGCATGTATTCAGTTTCTGACAAAATAAAAACTTCTTTTTATTCAAAATTATTAATAAGATACAATATCCCAACTGAGTGAATATCAACTTAAAATAAATTTTATTAATTTGTAATCTATGGTTCATATTAAAAATTACACAGCATTTAAAACATGTCAAATTATTAATCTGCAAAGTTTCCGCTGTAAAACATGTATAGTTATTAAGTCATTAGAAATTTTATACTCTTCAAGTAAAACACTTTAGAATTGGGCCAATCTTTTTTTTTTTTACTAAAAATTTGTACAAATTTAGAGGCTAATATTATATCCACACAAGAGGACAATGTATCAAGTAGTTAGTTCAAATAGTCTGTGTGATAATATGAGTAGCATCCAGATGTAACAGTTTGAGTAAAAGTCATTAAGAAATCTTTCTGTGTCTTGTCTATTCCCTGTCATACAAAAACTGTCTTCATAAGTAGAAACTGGACTATAAAAAAAAGGTAAACAAAAAAAAAATTTTAAACACCTCAACATTTTCTTGAACATAAAAATTTGTGATTTACACTTTCTCTGCTTTCTTTTTCTTTTCTTTTACTTTGTTGGTGAGTTGAATCTTTTTACAAGGCCAAATTTTAACCCACCTTCCACAAATAAATTAACTTGTACCCAGCTTAAGAAGTCATTTTGACAGATGATATGAAATGTTGCTCCACAAACACTTTCCTGTATGAAATATTTATTTTAAAATAAAAGAAAAAAAGAATAACTAAATAATATATTGCCATGGTTGCTGAGATTACCTTAAATAAAACAATAAAATGGATACATGGGTTCAGGGCCAAAAAGTAACTTGCCATAAGATATGAAGTGTGTTAAAGTGAGGAATCTCTGTCAACACAAGATTTGGAACACAACACTAAATCATTTATTTAATGTTGAATTTGCAAACAAATGACATCAGGAAATACATTCATTGAAACCCCTTTTAAGTAACATATTTACCTGGCCAATAATAATATATATATATATATATATATATATATATATATATATATATCATGTCTATATTGGTTCTTAAGAATAACTGAGACGGTCAAAAGTACTTGAAGAAAACAACAACAACTAAACATGAACTTCAGACAGTTTATTCCCAAATTTGATCACAATCTCATCATTAAACTACAGTCACTTGCAGTTGACATTATCATCATCAGTCCCATGATTGGGTGTGGTCGTAGGGTCATTACTCATTTATTCATGAGTAATATGTCTCGGTCAAGGAATTCGAGCAAAGATCATCCTTCTACAGATCAAACCAAAAAATGTTGACTGTTGGCTTCAAATATATTTTGGAAAATAAGCCACACTATTTTGGTTCAAAGTTTCCTAATAGTTTTTCAAAAATTTAACCCTAAAGATTAAAAGAACAAAAGTTGTTTCACAATATGATGACAGTTGAACATTGATTTTCTTCAAGATTATTTTAATCGTCTCTAAGGAAAACCAGTCAGTGAATCTGTAAATCTGTCAACATGGCCTTAAGTTAAAAATAAAAATGATGTTAAATTTTGGCCTCATAAAAACTTTTCTTGTGAAGTTGTCACCATTTTAGCTTTAAAAGATAGAATGAAGTGGTTAGCTGTTGGGATAAGGGCATTTTAATGTAACCATCAGTAATCAAGCAGAATCACTTATCTGGTATCCTACAGTTTCCCAGTGATACCAAATTAGTGATGGTCAACCAGTATTTCTATTTTAACTTTTCTTCTTAGTCTAAGTAAAATAAATAAAAAAATGTTTTTGATAGCCTTACCAATCCTGATTTTTAGAAAACAGTATAAGAAATTTAAGGCATCTTAAAAGATTTTTTTAAAGTTTTTTTTTTTTTCACATTAGACTGGGAAATGGAAATCAATTTTAAATTTTTACTACACAGTGAAATTGATGAGGAATTTCTTCAATTTTGTTCAAAAGGACTGTTTTCTAAAGAAGTAATGGATATTTTTTTTTTTATTAATCCAACTGATTTCTATCACTTTAAACATTATTTTTAGTGAATATTCATATTTGAGTAGATGCTCTGTTTATTTAATAAGCTGTATATTTATTCATTTCTGTCTACTGTTTCCAGGTTTATGACAAGAGGATTTAACTTAAAGGCACTCTTCAAACCTTTCTTGATCTGTAAAGCTTCTCCATGGTAGAATTGGTCAAGGCACGTCAGATCTAATGACAGTTTTCCTCTTCCCAAGTGGACACAGGTTCAAATCATGCCAGACAACATATATTTCTCTTTAATAAGATTTTTTTCAGTATTCAAGCCAGCAGACATGTGGTAGATAATGCTCAAAGGTTTTCCTGACATCACTGGACTCAGTTATTGATTTTCCTCATCCTAAATATTGATAAAGGTTTGTCACTTTCCAACATGCAGCACTTGTTTACTTGTGTCAGGATGTACCTCACTGGGCTCGGTCATTAATTTACTTCATACAAATCACATACATAAAAAGAGAGAATATGTGAAATATAATTGGATATTTAAATTTTATTTTCTTAACGTTTCACTCATTGTAAGTGTTTACAAGATGACTGAAAAAAAATCTTAGGCTTATGGCCTTATCATGTTGAAACATTGGTTCCCATATGATCAACAAAGTGAAGCAACAACAAGCCTGGTCAGTATCTAGATGAGTGACCACTTGGGAATACCAGGTACTGTAAGCTTGGATGTGTAGTTGTATAATGGCTCAGAATTATTAATCAGTCAAGTTCCAAATTCTCATTGGGTTCGTTATATTCACTTGTGTTCAAATACCCCTTGGAAAGGTGTAAATCCACTTCTTCTCCCCACCAGCTATGGGTTAATTAGTATCACTAAATCATTACCTCCCCTCTCCCCCAAAAAATAATTCTAAAAATATTTTCTGGTTTTAAATAACCTGTAAAGGGTTGATAAACCATAGAAAATGAATCAATCAATAAAATTAAAGTGTTTTGAGAATGCTTGTAGGGATTAAAATGTTAATGAAAAAAAACCCCAAAATTTTAAACATCCAAGTAGTTTCTTATGTATTCCATCTTATATAGTTTGGATATTTCATATCTATCATTTATCATATATAAAGTACTGAAAAGGTCTTCTACTTCAGAATGGGAAGACATGTATTCCTTAATAAAAGGGTAACTGAAGTTTGTTGGTCTGTGAAGCTTTTTGTGTGTAAGCAGTCTAAAACACATTGGATCACATGATGGTTGACTCTACAAATGGATGCAGGTTCAAACCCAGCGAGAGTGCACATTGTTTTTATTAAGATTCTCAAATGGCAGATCTAAAGTGATAGAAATTTTGGAGATTTGAATAATCATTCATAGTAATTCATCGAGTCTAGAAGAAATCGTCAACAGAAAGCACTGGACGGCTGTTTCATTTGGGACTCCACAGCAGTGCACATCCACTACTGAGAATCGAACCTGGACCTTTATGATACAACGCAAGCATCATACCACTGGACCAACAGGCTGAAAAAAAAACTAACTAGACTCAATATAGCGCAGCTACTCACTTAATTCCAGTGGTAATATAATATATAGTGTTTCCAAATATTTTTATATATATATATATATATATATATATATATATATATTGTAGCCAAGTAGTTAGAACGTTTGCATTCTGACCATGAGATCCAGGTTCAAATCTCACCATGGTCGATTTGTCAGGATGGACACTTCTTGATGTTATTGGACTGGAGGGGTCAATCCCAGCATGCAGCACCTTTGGAAAGTGCCTGAAAACTAAACCACGGATTGACCCAAGCCTTGTGAATGAAATTGGGTAGATGAGTCCTTGGGAGAATCAATAGCTGTACTAGCACAAAGTCACAAGTCATCATGACCAAGGGGTTGAGCGTGCTGGCCTTGTTCAAATTGTTGATCATATTAGATAACATGCTCTTTTCCAGAAACTGTAACTAAGGTCTGCTCAGCATAGTTGCAGTATGGGCTCTGTGGGTGTTGAATAAACAAAAATCATCAAAGCATCTGCAATAGGGATTGGCTAGGCGTCCTAGTAGATGGGTATCCTCGAATATGTGGAGTGGCCAGCTATATATATATATAAAGAATGACTTGATACTATAAAACATCATTAAAGCCACAAATAAATCTTAATCTTGAAAAAAGCAAATATCTAATGGAATTTTCAGCCACCCCTTTGTCAGAGATCAATTATTGGCAAAAAACAATCACTTTATTATAAGAACAACAATGAAAGGCACTTCTAGGGACTAAAAAAGAACAACAAATTGATGCGTAATTAAAATATAAAATTGTTTTCAATCAAATTTAGAAACCAATTTAATTTGTCAAATTAAAAAACAAAAATTGATAACAAACCTGAAAAAGCACCAAAAATAGACAAAGAAATAAAGGGATTAATGTTCTCTTAGAAGAAGAAGAAGAAAAGACAAGAATAACTGAAGCTCTCCTTATGGATACACAGGGTTAGGGTCTTCTAACCACAAATTTAACACAGGCAGAATTAATATATAACCCCATAAATCAAGCCCTACCTGCATTTCTCATCCACACAAGGCAGACATGCTTGCAGAGGTGTTGAGGTCTCACATTTATACACACACTCACACAAATATATAAATATACACACATCACACATACTCCCAAAAAACTAAAAGATAACATATATTTACCACACACATATCCCATTCCTAGCAACCAATAAAACTGTCAAAATGAACAAGGAGGGAATTCTTAAAGTCAGGTATCCCCCATTCTCTGTCTTAAAAACAACTTGAAAGAGGCTGTTTAATCAACATAAGGACTGACCAAAATTAACAATAAAAAACAAATGAAAACTACAGATTAAGTTCCCTTTTTTCAGAGTCATTCACTCCTATAGTACACTGCTACTAACAAGCAGGATGTCTTTTTCTCCTGATGATGGCCATGCTGGCCGAAACTAGTCAAAGAACCTAATTGAAATAATAAAACATAAAAAATATTAATATACAACCCATACATATTTTAATTTAATATTTAAAATATTAAATATTAATATTTTAATTTTTAATATTTTTCATTGTTCAAAACACACACACACACACATATATATATATATATAGTTTATGGAAAACTAGGTAATCCGTATGGGTAGACCCAAGGAGGATGATATCCAGAGAGCTCAATGTAAATTCAGATCAAATATGTTTGAATAAAAACAGACCACTTTAAGGTTCCATGTAATAAGTTATTTCACCACAACCCTTTTAAAGGGCTCTGGATCATCAGATATTACTTCCAAAGGTTGAAATGAAAAATGAGAAGAAACTTTAAAAGGGTTGTGGTGAAATAACTTATTACATGGAACCTTAAAGTGGTCTGTTTTTATTCAAATATATATATATATATATATATATATATATATATATATATAACACAGTGCTGTGCAAAAAAAAGTGACTCAGTCAAATTTTTGGGGAAAAAAATATTGTTTTTTCTTAATATTTTAGATAAAAAATAGTTTTAAAAACATTTTTATAAATAAGGGAAATGATACATGTCTACAACTTTACAAAACAATTCTTAAGAAACAAACCTAAAACGTTATTTTTTGTTTTTAAGGTAAATATATATTTACTATGCAAAAAAGTGACTCACTTTTTACACTGTATTAATTATGTACAAAGTTACTCTAATATTTTCTTACAAAATAAAATTTAGTAAAATAAAAACCCAAAAGAAAAATTTCATTAGTAATTTATGCTTCCATCTTTGTTTTCCAGAACTTTGTTGACTCAGTCTGTCATACTCTTAATGAGTTTTTTGCAGATGTCATCTCCTCACAAACTGTTCCACTCCACAATAAAATTTTTAATCAAAGCTTCTTTGCTTTGAATGATTTTCTTCAAAAAGTCTCAATTTTATTTCACTCCATAAATTGGTTTTAGTTCAGGAGATTGCAGTGGCAATACCATATTTTTTGGAAAAGTAATTTTTCATCTGTTTTGATGTGTGGCACGGAGCACTATCTAGCATAAAAATAAGATTTGATTGATCAATTTTGAGTTTTTTGGCAGATGGCAGCAAGCAGGTGTCCAATATTTTTGAGTATTGAGTGCTGTTCAGCATTTTGTCTAACATTTGAAAAATCCAGTCCCATTAAATGAGAAGCAACCCCAAACTATAAAACTGACAGGATGCTTCACAGTATTAACTGTCATTTTGAAAGGGTTTTTTTTCCCTCATCTGTCTGATTTTCGTTCTTTTGCCTTTTGAAAACATTTCAGTTTTTGTTTCAGAGAAAAGAACACTTTTCCACTCAGACTTAATGAAGGACTTGTAAGTGTTTTTGCCCATGCTAAACATTTAGCCTTATGTGTTTTATTTAGCAGTGGCTTAAAAAGTTTTGAATAGGCTTTGCAACCTTTGTTCAAGAGCCATCTGTGTACAGTAGAGGAGTTGACACTTACTTTGAAATCATTTCTAATGATTCTGCAGACAGTTTTCTTATCGATCATGTGTTTTCAACCTTGACAAATGTTTCAGTGGAATTGAAGCTTATTAAAACCCTCGAGATAGTTGATTGAGAAGTGTTGACACTATTTGCAATTTCATGAGTCAATTTACCAGCTTTTGAGAGGGCAACTATTAGTACTTTAACAGACTGTGGTGTGTTCTTATAGCTTTTAATAACAAATCACTAATTAATCATATTCTTGGTTTCTTTAATATACATTAAAATAATTCTAAAACTTTCAAGAATATTCTGGAATAAAATTATGGAAATAAAATTACAAGATGTTTTAAAATGATGACACATTTTTTTTAATGAGTCACCTAGGGAAGGTTATTGAATAGAATAATCAAATGAAGGTTGGTAATGAATGATAATACTTTGGACAAGAACAACACACATAAGATTTGCCAGCGGTATGTAGAAGTAGTCAACTGCTAGAAGTGAATCAAGTGAATTCTACAACGAATCTCCAACTGCAGACCAACATACAATATTTACTACTGTATTTATGTGAATGGGGACATGCCCATTATTGTCTAAATGTATGCTACAACACTTTTTTCAAGTAGAAAACAAGTAACAAGTAGAAAACTTGTTAAATACTCAAAAATAATCATTTCCCAAAAAATAATAGTTCTGAATTATTTTTTAATTTTACTAATAATATGTATATTTTTAATTGAAAAAATAAATAAAAATGTTTATTTGTAATCAAAGTTAAAAATAATTGAAAAGAATTATTGCTTTTTTTACATAGTACTGTATATATATAATTCAATCTCTAAATTGTTAAAAGTAATGTTTTCATTGGAAGATAAGACCATTAACTCCCACATTGTGTTAAAATATAAACATTAAATTTATTGCCAATAAATTATTTATTTTTATTAACACACCAATCATTTCCATAACCTTGCTGTTCTAGTTTCAAATAAAATATCTAAATCTCTTTGCTGGCAAAATTTACTGAAAATATACTTTTTTTTTTTTATGTCTCTATCACGCATCTCCTCCCCCTCCCTGTTTGTGATGTTTGGAAACAATGGCTTAAATCCATTTCATTACAAATGCACCCCCCTCCCCACAGATAAAAAAAATGTAAGGGGAGGTAACTGAGTAACACAAATGATTTTAGAATGTAAATGTCGGATTAGTTGGGGAAACATATCTGACACTCACTTGACATTTAAGACTAAATGCAAAACAAACACATCCTTGTTATATCTTCCTGGTGCTATAAATGAATGGCCTTTATGTCTGACAACTTTATCATTTTGCATAATTCTCATTTTTGCTTTAGTCTTTAATTTTGCTATATTTTTTTAATATATTTTCTAATATATGCACTTAGTCAATCTCTTACCATAAATCATGCATTTGTATGCAGAAAAGTGTATGTTTAATGTGTGCTTATTATGAGTGTGTTGTATATATGTGTTTAAAATAAATATATATATGTATATAGTACATGTTTAATATATATTAATGAATATAGATATCCCACATTGTTAGCACTACTCTGAGTTTCATGCCAGATGCAATCTTCAGGTCATGAGTGTATACTGACCGTTATTTGTATATAATTTGAATTAGATGTTTAATATATATATATATATATATATATATATATATATATATATATATAAAGCATGTGTGTTTGAAAAATGTTAGCCTGAGAAGTCACAAGGAGTCACTCTCTTGGAGGTTACCATCAGTGAGATAAACACAGATTGATGACAGTCTGTTTTATGCTTGAACTCAATCTTCAGGCCATGTGTGTTGGTTTTTGGCTTGACTATATATGCTATATTATTAATGGTGCATTATGTAATAAGAAGGCCTATTGTACTATCCTGGCAGTAACAGATTTCAAATAACTCATTCTTTATTATTGATTACTTTGTTATTTGTCTATATCTCTGAGATGAGGCATTACGATTACTTGCATTATTTACATTATTCGGACTGTTATCCTCATCTTGATTGCCATATTCACAACGTTATGGCCATTGTATGCTCTGGCCTTTAGGTGATTGAAATTTCAAACCATACCCTTTATTTTGTCAAACCAGGGTAGGTTGTTCTAGTTCTACATGCCTTGCCTCTTCCGGATGTCTGAGTTATTTACTCAACTTTCCAAGTTTTCATTCACTACTGCTGTGGCCTGGTATTGAGCTCACAACTCTTTCAGTCTAGTCACGGGATCTAGAACAATCTAGGCAGACTGATATTAGATATCAATCCTCCTATATGGCAGTGAATGCTGGACAATCTAAGTACTCTTTTCTTTGTTTCTAACAAAATATTTCTACCTGGAATGATGTCAGAAAGAGCAATACAGATGCAATGGTTCAAATATCCAAATTAGAAGTGAATGTATTAATAAATTTAATTTTCTTTACCACAATAAAGAATAAGTACTCTTATATATCAATTTCTGATGGTTACTCAAAAAAACAAAACAAAGATGCCATATTAGGGACATGACCTTATTAAAAAAAATAAATGAAAAAATAGCCTTGGATATTGCAACCAAATATGCTCATGCTGCATATCTAGAGATTCTTGATAAAATCCAAAGAAGAATCAGCAATATTATTGGCATCCCGGCTTCAGTCACTTTCCCAACACCATAATGTAGCTTACCTGTGCCTTTTCTATAAATACATTCATGGTAATTGTTCAGATGAACTCCTTACTATGGTACCTAGACATTTTGAATTTAAGTGCAATACTATTTTGGCAGCAAGATTTCATTAATTAACAGTTGAATTAGCTAAATGTAACCATAAGTTCTATACTGACAGTTTCTTTGCTCGCACTTCTCGCTTGTGGAACACTCCCCAAAGAAGAATCTGCAATGTTATGGTTTTGATCTGCTATCTCAGCTGAGGTCACTTTCCTACCACCATAACATGGTTTCCTTGTGCTTTTTCTGTAAATATTTTCATGGTAATTGTTCTGGTGAGCTTCACTACCTAGACTTGATGAATTTTAGATTGACGACAAGGTCTCATCATCTAACTGCTGAATTGGCTCTCTTCTAGCACCATGCTTTCCAGCCAACTTTGACATTCAAAAATTTAATTGCAATGTCAATCTTTATCTACTGTCTTCTTGATTACTCATCTATTGTTCTTGCTCCTTAATAATGTTTCTCTTTTTTCTTATTCTTTCACACTCAGTAACCACTTGCGTCTTAGTGGCTTTATTACCTTGCATGGAGTGAAATGATTTTAAACAGAAAAGTCATAATAATTCCATTCTAAATGTGTAACCATAGCAAACACTGATCTCACTATACTGTTACTGCTATAAGAAGTTTAGTATAGACTCATACATACTAAGTTACTATAATCCTTATATTTAGTGGTTATTCAGGAATGCAATTGTTCACTGCAAAACCTACCCAAGTGCCAACTCCAGGAGTGATCATCGCCCTGTTATATGTAAGCTAAGATTGAAACTATGGAAACAGAAGAAGCCTAAGTATCAAATGCATACAGGCTAAAGAAGAGTGGCTAAACAAAAAATGTGCAGAAGTACAGAGATTGAGTAGCATCAACAAAGGAGATATGCATAAATAAATAAGGCAACTAACAGGACAGAAGACATGCACATCAACAGGCTGCTTAAAATCAAAGAGCGGAACACTCATATTAGAGAAGGAAAAAATTCTTCAACACTGGGGCAAGTTCTTCCATGACAAAAGAGAACAACCAGTAATACATAGAACTACAAGCAGACCTGAAATTCTGAAAAGCGAAATAAAAGCTGCACTAGCTAAATTGAACAGAAACAAGGCAGCAGGGCCAGACAGAATTGTAACAGAAATGCTGACAGCATTAGATGAATTTGGAATAGACAAAATCACAGAAATAATAAATGAAATCTACAACAGTGGGGACATACGAGAGGATCTCAGCAGATCTATTTTCATAGCACTACCAAAGAAAACGGGCAAACAAATGTGAGTTCCACTAAACAATCAACCTAATGAGCCACATCACAAAACTCATCATCAATGTTCTGATGAATAGAGCATGCAGCAGAATTGGGCCAGAGATGGGACAAGAACAGTGCGAGTTCGTCAAAGAAACTGGAACAAGGAACACAATATTCATACTTAGAATGTTATCGGAAAGAGCAATACAGATGCAGAAGGACGTGTATCTATGTTTTATAGACTACGCAAAGGCATTTGACAAAGTATATCACAAGGACCTCCTGGAACTGCTCAGCAACCTCGATATATTTGGTAAAGATATCAGAATAATCAAGAACCTATACTCGCAGCAAACAGCATGCATGCACAGAGGGAACAAGTTCAGCGAATATACAAAAATAGAAAGGGGTGTAAGGCAAGGATGTGTCTTCTTACCAGACTTATTCAACCTATACAGCGAGGCAATTCGGAGGGAACTGGAGATCCTACCAGGATTCATCATTGGTGGCCACAACCTTGCCAACATAAAATACGCAGATAGCACAGTACTGATAGCAGACACAGAAAAGAAACTACAAAACCTCTTACAAAAGGTAGCAAGGGAGAGCAAGAAGAAAGGACTAAGCATAAACTACAAGAAGACAATGCATGGTCATAAAAGAATGAGCCCAAAATGCAATTTGAAGGTCGGGTACACTAAAATCAAACATGTGCGGAAGTTTAAGTATCTGGGAAGTGTTCTGACAGAGGATGGTAGGTGCAACACTGAGATCCGAAGACAGATTGGGATGGCCAAGGATGCATTACAGGAGAATTTCTATGGTGACAAAGAAAAAAGTACTGAGCTTTTACGTGACATCTGTCCTCCTATATAGCATCGAATGTTAGACGGTATCCTCAAGGATAAAGAAGAGACTCTAGGCGATGGAGATGTGGTTCTACAGAAGGATGCTGAGGATATCATGGACCAAGCATGTGAGCAACAATGAGGCCTTGGAAAGGATGCAAATAAGGAGGAAGCTTATGCTTAACATAAGGAAGAAGCAGATGAAATTTCTGGGACACGTTATGAGAAAGGAGGGCCTGGAGAATCTGATACTAACGAGACAAATAGAGGCAAAAAGAGACCAGGGAAAGCAGTGCATGACATACATGGTAGGGTTGGGCAGGTGGATGGCAGAGCATGGTCTGGAGGAGTTGGCAGAAACACAAAATAGGGATAGGAGGAAGTGGAGGGACATGATCGCCTACGTCCTGAAAGGACATGGTACATAAAAAGAATGAAGAGTAGACATCCTTGTTTTTATTTATTTATTTTTTAAACAGTGTAATTTATGTTTACTATCTTGGGTCTTCAAGAGTCTTGAAGAAAACGTAGCCATCATCAGGGGTTCCAATATGCATTCTCTACTCCCAACCCTTTTTTAATCATTTCACCCCAAGCATAGTGATAACTCTACTAGAACTCAGGTGGTTACAGGGAGTGAAAGTGAAGGAGAAGACTTTAGTGAAGAAAAGGATTCAGGAAGACAGAACATGATGATTGACACTGCATTTATATTTTTGAAGATTGCAGTTGGCAGGGAAGCAAGAAATTGAAAGGGAGTTAAACAAGCAAGAAATACAAGAAAAGAAACTGTTAGAATATAAATGATGGTTACATCTAACTAGTTCAACAGTGAAACCTAGTAGCATGCTTAAATTCATTTCCTTAAGGCTCTAAGGAAAAAAGCTCATCAGAACATTTGCCATGAAAATATTTGTAGAAAAGACAGAGGGAAGCTATTTCACAGCAGTGGGAAAGTAACTGAAGTCAAGATGCCAGGTAAGGGTCAATTACATGACAGACCCTTCTTTTATTTGGAGACCCACCTTCAAACCAGGTGGGCTTTAGACCACCCAGCCATAAAACATTACGCAGTTAAGAACTGATGTTGGGTTTTATATAAAAATCCATTAACAACTCAGAAATATAACAAGTTTTCCAAATGTTTTTGATTCTGTTCAAAATGAAAAGTTTTTTAATAAACAAATTGACTAATAATGTTCTCAAAAAAAAAATATATAAAAACTATATGCAAGTTATTAACCTGTAATATTTTGCTGCAATATTTCAACTGAAATGGTTTCCCGAATCAGATGATGAATGATGAGTTACTTTCTAATTTTGATAACGTCTATATCAAAAATATGAATTTAAGTTGACGGGCTTAACTTTGAAAATAATCTGATTAAGGTGGAGAGGAAATCAAACAATTCTAGTTATTTATTTTAGTACAATTTGGTCAATTGGTTTTCGATTTTTTTTATTTGTTTTTGCTAAATCCATTGATGTATGTCCTTTTTGTAACTGACAAGGAAAAGTATCCCCCGCTCCAAAAGATATTGGACTAATCTTTTAATTGAACAGCATTTTCCAAATAATTATTTGTATTTCATTATTATTACTATTATTTTCTCTCCCTCCCTCTCTCTCAGGACATTGGATCAGTTTTGCAAAAGCTGCTCTTAAAATGGCTATTATGTTCTGAATATCTTTATTGTATTTTTTTATTTCTAATAACATTACCGATTCTTTAATCTTGCTTTGTTGCCCTTCCTGCTTTCTCTGTCTTAAAATAATTGCTTGCATTAAAGTTTGGCATTTATAATTTTGTTGGCAGACAAAAATGGTAAATGACAGTCTGGCCAATAATGGCTTTGTTCGGTTTATCTAAGAGGATTTTGTCACAACCCACCCCAACCTTTGTTCGGTTCCTCTGTTACGATGCAGATATTAGCAAAGCAAATAGTCCTTTTAAGATTTTTATAGCCAAGATTTAATCGTTGAGAAAGATTTTGATACATTTATAGTTGTCTTAGCATTAAACAAAATACCAACTAAGTCTCATTGAGATGAAAAAAAAATACTAAGTGACTTCTGAAGATCACCAGATGCAACATACACCTGAGGAAGGTTGAAAAATACATTGGATGGTAATGCTAATAGTCATATATTGAAACATTTGGTGTTTATTGACTGTACAGCCAGTGTTACTTTCAGTTAAAATTTATAAAATCTATTAAAATAATTTTTCTGGAAAATATATATTTCAAGCCCACTATTATCGTTGTTTATAGTATTGATGGGGGATTTCCTTTCTAACATTTCGTTTGAAATAGTGTGAAGATCAACATCGTCATTACATCATTATTTTCTGCTATCCATTTTAGTTATTGACATTGTTAAAAATCTTAAAATGATGTAGTTTCTGTTAATTTGGTACAAGTTCTTTGTGATTATGTAGCATGAGTCCATGAGGTTCAAAGAGGATAGTCCTCCCTAACACCTACTGTGTTCAACCACTCAGTCATTTTTAATCATTAATCTGAGAAAATGGAGGAAATTTTTTACAGAGAAAAATGAAGATTTATTGTGTGCTGTGTCTCTTCAGGATGTAGTCAATTATGACTCTCCACAATTTCCTTTCCTTTGTACATCTAAGCAATGTTTATCCCTTTATTGTCCTTCCCATCTCTTGTTCTGTGGCATACATTTTCACAGGGTAACATTGTTGAAACTTTATTTAATTTTTCATTTTAGCCCCGGAAATTTTAGGCCGGAAATGTCTTATTTTAAAACTTGTCTGATCATGTCTCTCCACAACTTTCGATCCTTTGTAACTCTAATTTACAAGCTTATTAGGTAGGTTACTCACTGTTTCTCTCTGCTCCTCTTGTGTTCAATATGTCCTGCAAGTGTCAAATTCTCTAAGCCCTCTTTCCTCATTATGTGTCCCAGAAACTTTTGTCTCTTTCTCATAAACAACATGACTAAACGTCATAAATATTGACAAAATAATTTACAGATATAGTTGTACTGCATATGTTAGCACTTTTCACCAACCATAAGGATGGTAAACTGATCCCAGGTAGAGCACAGAGACACTACATTGGGCCACAAAGAGAACAGATACTACGCTGATCCTAGGCAGAGAGCACAGGTGCTACTCTGATTCTTAACAGAGGTCACAGATGCTACACTTATCATTGACATAGAGTAAAATGCTACAGTGAGCTTAGGCACAGAGCACAGATGCTACACATGGCCTAGATGGAGAGAACGGATTCTAAGCTGGGCATCGGTAGAGGGTACAGATGCCTACACTGGACCTTGGCAAAGAGCACAGATACTACACATATCCTAGCCAGTGTGCACAGATATTACACTGATTCTAAGTCAATGTGCACAAATGTTACACTGATCCTAGGCAGAAAGCACAGATGTTACACTGATCCTGGGCAAAGAGCTGGAAAGCAACTCTTTGATTTCCAACATTAATACAAATCCATATGTAAATAATTTTTGATGTATACTATGCTTAATATGTAATATATCCATAAAGTCATATTGTATAACTAATCATATAGTGAATCCCATTATAGGGAGCACTGATTTTAAGCATTGAACTAAAGTCATCTTTCATTGATAGTTGATATTAAAATATCAAATAAAAAAAATGGATACCATTTGCTAATAATTGAATGATTTTGTAAGTTTTTCTTGTAAACATTGAAATAAACTTATAAAAATGTCAGAATGAAAAAAAAAAAAAAAAAAAAAAAAAGTGAAAATCACCTGAAATTATCTCATGTGCTACAAAGAGACAATTCGTTAGGAGAAGCATTTTATCCTGTCAATGTTTTTCTTTTATTCTGTCATCTGGAAAAAGAAATTTAAAAAAGATATTTTCCTTTCATAGATTTAGCAGATAATCTTTTTAAAGCTCTCTGTTTGGTGCATTTTCTTTCTTTTTCATATCGTTTTTAAAATATTTTATTAAAAACAAATGCTGTGTTATGGTTTTCTTATTTTGTTTTCTGAGTTGAAACTGCTTTTATCGTAAATGTCAAAATGGCTACCATAGATCAGTGAGAATTTTAAACAATTTTTTTTCTTTCTTATTGAATTGTGTGTGTTTGTTTCTTTTTCTTCTCAAGCTTTTACTACCACGATAGAAAAAAAAAAAAACAACCGTTTTCAGCCTCTCTTTACACATTCTATTTCATATTTTTTTTGTAAATTTCTTCTGTTTTGATTGACTTTCATAACAAAAAAAAAAGATTAATCTTTTAAGAATGAATCAACCTGAAAAGAAAACAGATTTTGAAAGAAACTTAACACATGGCCCAATGGATAAAGATGTTGGTTAGATTAAGTAACTAGACCCAAAGAGTTGTGAGTTCAATACCAGGCCACTGCAGTAGTGAACCAAAACTTGGAGAATTGAAGTAAAGGGAAGTAACTAAGACATCCAGAAGTGGCATGGCATGTGGAACTAAAACAATCTACCCCAGTAGATGAAATAAATCATTCGGTTCAAAATTCCAATCTCCTGAAGAAGGCCAGAGCGTACAATAGCCGAAATGTTGTGAATATGGCAATGAAGATGAGGATAACAGTCCAATTGTTGTAAATAATGCAAGTAAACTTAACAGGAACTAAAATTTTTTTACTAAATGTTCACCTAATACAAAACTCAAGAGTAGACGCTTATAATATATAGAATGTGCAATAATATAAAATATTCAGTCAGAACAAAACTTTGTAGAATTTCTTTCTAATTTCAATCAGATTTTGGTCAATGGCACTCCACCAACCCAACTTCAGAAATGATTAAAACCTCTGGAAGAACTTCCCATAAAACAGGACTTCTTAACCTGGGGTTCATGGCCCCCTAAGTAGTCTATGGATGGGTTTCAGGGTGTCCATGAGGATCAGATAAATATAACATTTATATTCGTTATACACCCCTTGTCTTAATAAACTGTTTCCTATTGAAAGAAAAAAGAAAAAAAAAGAAAGTACATCCTGCGACTGCTTGAAAGAAAATACACCCAGCTAACACCTAAAGTGCCAACTGCTAGGCATCTCTTGACATGCTGTTGGGTCTATGTTTATTTAAACATGTGTCATCATTCTGTGCATGACCACCATCTTTTGCTGTTCCCTTAGAGCAAGTGATAATTCTCATTTTCCACGCTTTATCACGGATTGATTTTCTTCTCATATCCTGATGAGACTTAATTGACAACAATTTCTTTTAAGCATGGCTGGCTGAAAAGTGATATGCGTGCAGTGTGCATGCAGTATGTAAAAACCAGACTGTGAGTATCTGCTTGTCTTTCTATGAAGGGCTAGTTCTTATAAAGGTTCGTCATTTAAAAATGGTTAAGAACCATTGCCGTAAAAGGAATGGTAATTCATCTTCAATAATTCTTGTATCTTTGAATTGTATATGATTGTGGCTAAAATCGTATTTTACAATCATAAATATGTGAACCCATGACTATTTCAAATTTAGGATCATTAAGAACATAAATGCTACATCATTATCTCTCAACTTACTACCTTCTTTCCTTGTTTAACAAAAAGGTTGCTAAGAATAAGATGGATGGAATATGTAACTTGTAGGAAGTGTTGTGGAGTGATTTCACAGTGGAGGCTTGTATTTGTACTAAGTCGGTCCTAAAATAGGTTCGATGTATAAAACGTTAGAAACTTGATATAATAGGTATTACACAGAGTAATCTAGTTGTGGTCGCTGATACTTTAGTATTCGACTGTCATCCGACATCAACTGACTGACCGACTCATTCGTTACTCTTACTACTCCTACTTATTATAGGTGGGAGAGTCTATTAACTATGGAATAGGTGTGTTCCACTATAACAGGAAGTTTTAATGGAAATAAAAAGAACACTTATACTTAAAATTAAAAAGAGAAAATTGAAATTTCTAGGACACATAATGAGGTAAGGAGGCTTAGAGAATATAACATTCAAAGGACATATTGAAGGCAAGAAGAGCAGAAGAAAACCACTAGTAACCTACTTAATGAGTTCCTATAACCTATAAATTGATGACAGAATATAGATTGGGCATGGAACAAATATTAATTAGAGCCACAATAGATAGGAAGTTGTGGAGAAACATGATTGGCTGTATTCTGAAGGGACATTGCATATAGAAGAAGAATATACTTAGTCTGGTACAAGGATCCCACAGTGAGAATTAAATTCCTGAAAATAGTAATATTTTCAAAGATTAGCTTGCTGTGTATTGCTCTATAGCAAAACACATTTAGTTATTTAGGTTAGTCTGGTACAAGGCTAAAATAATGGAACACCCATTAAAAATCAAACACTACACTGTTAGTGTATAGTGGATTATAAAAGTTAATATAGTCTGGCACAAGGCTACAATAATGGAACATGCAGTAAAGTGGGACTGGATTGCACATCATAATTTTATAGCAGGCATTCTAGGTAATTATAAACATTATCATAGTCTGAAACAAAGCTGTAATAATCGAGCACCCAGTAAAGTGAGACTGGATTGCAAGTCATTCCATAAATGTTATCATCGTATGACACAAGATTACAATAACAGAGCATCCAGTAAAGTGAGACTAGATTGAAAACCATCATTCTACAGCTTGCACCCTGGGTAATTGTCATCATAGTCTGACATAAGGCTACAATAATGAGACTTGATTGTTAAACATAATTTTATAGCATTTTTGATTGATTTCTTTTCTACTACTATCAATCTTTTACAGGTTATTTAAAGGCAAAAAAATATTCTTAGGGTGTAAGAGTTTTTTCCCAAGAGTATTTGCATATAAATGAATATAACAAACCCAAGTTGAATTGGAACTTGGTTCTCTGACTTCCAAATTTGAGCTGTTATCCGTTTCACCACTTGTACATCCAAGCTTATAACACCTAGTATTCCCAAGTGGTCACCTATCTAGGTACTGACTAGGCTCAACATTTCTTAACTTTGGGGATCATATGCAAATTGGTGTTTCAACATGATTTGACCATAAGCCAATTTTGTCATAGACACTCCAGGTAATTATAAAGTCTGAAAAATTATAAGTTAAAGCATTATAAAGTCTGGCATAAGGCCATGAAGCATATCATAAGAATTAAAGTCATTCAAGTAATCATGTGAAAAACTAGCATGTCAACCACTATGTCAAGGCACCTGATCAGAATGACCGTCCTAGGTTTGACGATAAACTACATCCGTGTCCAGGGTAAGACAATAAATTACGTCCAACAGCAAGGCCTCTGATCAGGAGGCCTTGAGAAGCGTGGAACCTCTTTTTTTTTTTTTAACTTGTTCCCAGGTCCACCCTGACCCAGGGTGGTAGCACCGATTAGGGTCCCAGCTATGGACAAATAGTTAACCCTGAAACTGAGGTAAAAAGCATTTTGAAAATGCAAAAATATGTTTTAATACCAGAAATTCTTTGTAAAAATTATTACCAGAAATAAATTTTTTGAAGAAAAAAAATATTACCAGCAATACATGTTTGAAAAAAATATTATCATATTTTTTTCAAAAATGTATAGCTATTACCAGCAGTACGTTTTTGAAAATAATATTACCAGCTATATATTTTTGAGGAAAGAAATATTTCCAGAAATAGATTTTTGACAAAACAAAAATATTAACAGGAAAAAAAAAGTTGTCGGCATTAAATGACCCATTGAGATTGATATGCCGTAAAACAAAACAAACCAAACCAAAACTGATCAGAATGATATGAATAAAAGAAAAAGAGAAAAACGGCTGTGATTTATTAACAAAGAGAAACAGTTGTGGGTAACATTAACATTTCTAGTAGTAGTATTAATAATAAATGTCTTTCTTGTTGTAAGTTGTTCACATTGTCTTTTGTTTCTTGAAGATTTTATTGAAACAAGAAAAATTTCAAATTGTCTTGGAATGCACCAACTCTTTAAACTTTGAAATCAAACTTGGTTCATTTTTTTCTGCTAAGTTATTTGCTTTACCTTTTCATCTTTACCTCCTGGATTCATCAAATTATTTGTTTTTAGGAAAATGAAGAAAACTTCCAGAAAGGAAAAAAAACATAAAAATGAGAAATCTCCAATGAATTCTTGAAAATTTTATCAAAATGATATCCATGTCTTTTTAACTCCTGTTTATCTTAACCTTTCTTTCATTATCTCTCTGCAGGATCCCTCAGTTCTTTGTCTCTCTCTTTTATTTCACTTCTCTCTCTCAATCCTTCTCTTTCTTCTTTCTTAGTTCAGCATGAAATGACCCATAAAGCTGTTGTGCCTGTAAACAATACCATTTCATCCCAAGCAAGGCAATAAAGCACCTAAGTTACAAAGTTTTACCCAGTGTGAGAGAATATGAGAGAAAAAAAATTATGTAGAGAAAACAATAAAAAAAAAGAACAGAAATTAAGACAGAAGATAATGATTGACATTGCATTTAAGTTTTTGAAGATCAAAGTTGATTGGAAAGCAAGAAGCCAGAAGTATTCCACAAGCAAGAAGTGCAACAGAAGAAACTGTTAGCATAGAATTTATGGTTACATCTAAACATTTCAACTTTAAAATGATGAGACCTAACTGCCAATCTAGTACTGTGCATAGGTAAGTTTGTCAGAACAATTGCCATAAAAATATTTATAAAAA
This sequence comes from Acanthosepion pharaonis, assembly GCA_903632075.3. Classification (NCBI taxonomy): domain Eukaryota; kingdom Metazoa; phylum Mollusca; class Cephalopoda; order Sepiida; family Sepiidae; genus Acanthosepion; species Acanthosepion pharaonis. The sequence goes on along the minus strand of CAHIKZ030005480.1, from coordinate 1,703,800 downwards.
TGATACAGGGAAGCTACATTATGATGGTGGTAAAGTGACTAAAGCCAAGATGCCAGGTCAGGAGCAATAACATTGCAGATTCTTTGGAATTGCTAACTATACAGCCATGAACAAAATTATAGGACAGGTGTATAAAAGTTAGAAATATAATTGAAACTCATTTATTTTATCATTTAAAGAAAAAGAACAAAGCTTTTAAAGTAAATTCAACCTATGTTACTTATTATAAAACGCAGATTGTGTGTGTGTCTGTACGTTTATATATTGGATCAGATTTCCTACATTTTTCAACCGATTTCAACAAAACTTCACAGGACTACGTAAAATTACCTTGCGGTGGTTCTGACAGCGCCCAAAATTGGAAAAAAACAATTGTTTTTGCATGAAATCATTTTGAAAAAACAATTAAGTCGCCAGGATGAAAGGGGGACAACTCATATCCAGTTATACTTATTATAAAACCCAGGTTGTTTGTGCATGTGTCTGTGTGTGTGTGTTCATTTATATATGGGATCGGATTTCCTACATTTTTCAACCAATTTCAACAAAAGTTAACTTTTTTTTGACAGGTATTGTTTCTTATTGTCTTGCACACTTTTTTTCTTTATTTTTACATTCAGAATGCTTTAAAAATTACATTTACAAGACAATTGTTTATAATAAAATTCTATTCAATCGGTAGACTCATAACGATTGAAAACAATGTTTATGTTTCAGTTTGGGTTTGACCAATTCGTAAAAAAAAAAAAAAAATCTAATTAAGACATGCGTGTCCATCAACCTTAAACAATAATCTTTTGTCAATTTTATTTTTCAGTCTTTATGATGGTCGATACTTCATCTATCTCTTACTGTTACATCCCCGGGCAACGCCAGGCTCTACTGCTAGTATTTAATATATTGGTGTGGGTTTCTTTTGCTTTAACATATTGGAAACCAGATTAGAACAAGTAGATGGCACGATTTTCTCCCATTTTTCATGAAGTTTGACTTCTAATTCGTGTTTTGCAGAATATTTGTGTCACCCTCAGTCTTCTGCATAAGCATGACCACAAATGTTCAATGGGATTCAAGGTCCAGGTGATTGAGGATGCCACTTCATTACCCTCACTTCTTTCTTTTCAAACCAACCCTTCAAAACTCTGGATCGTGTGGCATCGTGCGTTCTCTTCTTAGAAGATTACTTTATCTGTTATTGTTGAAAATTTTCTCTAATGAAGGTTAACATTTTGTTCTAACATGCTTGTGTGTGTTGAAATTTATTCTGCCCTCACATGTGAATAATATTCCTGTCCAGGAAAATGATAAGCAGCCCCAAACCATTATGCTCCCACCTCCAAATTTTAAAGTTGGTGGGGGAGCAATACATTGAGCATCATATGCTTCCCCAACTCTTCAACAAACAAAAACAACTCCAGGGGTTCCAAATATCTGATAATAATAAAAATTTTAGGGATAATTTTATATTCAATAAAAATTCAGTATTAATAGGCTTAAAAAAATCACTTATGCTTAATAAATTAGTTTCAACTAATAAAGGAACTGACTTCAAAGTTGCTTTCATCAGGCCAGACAACTTTGGCCCAATCCTCAGCTGTCTAATTTTCATGCTCTTTTGCAAAAGAAAGTTTCTTTTTCTTATTAACCTCAGATAGCAATGTTTTTTTTTTCCCCAGCAGTCTGTCTTTCCTTGAGTTTATACACCTTTTCTGGCCTTGGCCATCACAATTTTTGAAAGAATTGGTTTTGTTATATCTTTTAATGATTGTTTGTACACCATTTCTTGAGTATTTCGCTTTTCTTGCAATTTTGACTTGGGATAACCCTTCTTTAAACAATGCAATGATTTCAGCCCTTTTAGTTTCAGAAATGTTTTTCTTCAGAGACATTTTCAACAATGAAGAAGCACTTATAAATTGATACTAAACTTGTTACAAAAAATTAGAAAAGATCTAGCACTAAATTTCAAGTAAATGATTTTGCAACTTATCCTAAAAAAGTAAAAATGAACACAAACCAGTGAAACATTGATTCAAAAATGCTTATTATAGTGTTTTCAGCTAATCTATACCTGCCCCATAATTTTGTCCATGGGTTCATAGCAGGAATACCTGACTATATATGGCAGCAATATTCAAGGAATGGACGAAGAGAAGACTTATGAATATGTAAGGTAGATTCTGGCCAGAAAAATTGTCTAGCATGACATAGTGAACTAACTTTCTTAACTGCAGACTTAGCAACTGATTCAATATAATCTTTCCACTTCTTGTCAACTGAAAATGTTAGTCCAAGAAGGTGTAATGAGTCACTTTCCAGGAGGTTAGCATCAGCCATACTGGTGGAAGGTAAAAAGGGTTCTTTCAGATGATTAAAAGAGACCAGTTTTTTTAGGAGGTTTTAAAATTGACAAGTCATTTCTTGCCCCATTTAACAACAGATTGTAGGTCATGTTGGAGATTGGTTGCCAATTTGACCCTATCAAGTCAACCGATCAAAACTTACTATTAAGACAGGAGTAAATACTTCTGCCATCAGTATTTAGTTGAGAACTGATGACATCAGGACATCCATTTATGAAAATTAGAAACAATGTATGTCCAAGGATAGAGCACTTGCATTTATACAAAAAGATCTAGAAGAGTGGCCATTTCATTTCATGATTTGATAAGAAAGACTGAATCAGTTCAAAAATACATTCAGAAATAACCTTTCAACTTGTGAAGAAGGCTAAAAAAAATAAAAAAAGATATAATAAAATATAAAATTAAAGAAAATTATTAATTTCATATTTTAAAAAATACTTTTTAAATTAAAGAAATGTTATTTTAAAATTTTAGATAATACTTTTACATGTTTGAGAAAATATACATTTTAAAAAAAGTTAGCAGTCAAAATTTATTTTTAAAACTAATATATATTTATTACTTTTATACATTTAATATATGGGTACGTGGTTGAGGGTTGAGAATATTTGCTTTCCGACCATGAGACCTGGGTTCGAAACTCATTATAGTCAATTTGTCGGTAAGGTGACGATGTTATCAGCCTGAGGAGGCGATCCCAGCCTGCAGCATCTTTGAAAAATGTATGAAAACCATACCATGGTTTGACTTAAGCCATGTGAGTGAAAAGTTATTTAACATTTTTAAATATAAGTGAAAAATATTTTGTAAAATTGAATTTTAAAACTTTTCTTTTTCAAAATATAATTTAAGTACATTTCATAACAAAATTCATTCATTTGAATTTATTTTTCATGGACTTTATCAAATGACTTTTTCTTTTTAATCATTTCACTCTAAGAAAGGCAATAAAGCCACTGAGATGCAAGGGGTTACTGAGTGTTAGAGAATATGAGAAAAAACACTATTAAGGAAAGAGACCAATAAAAGAACAGGAATTAAAAAAAACAGAAGATAACGATTGACCTTGCATTTAAATTTTTTGAAGATCAAAGTTGACTGGGAAGCAAGAAGCCAAAAGAGAGTTCCACATGCAAGGAGTGTGATAGAAGAAACTGTTACCATGATGAGAAATTTAACTAATGTCTTCAGAAATAAATTCATGCAACTATTAAATATTAATATTAATATGAGAGTTAATAAAAAATATTAAAATCTTTTATTTTAAATCTATACATTTTTTTTTTACTATCAATGAAAGTTGATTCATTCTTTTTGTTTAATTATCACTAAATTATAGATCTGTGTGAATTGGAAATGTTTGCAAAAGCTGATATTTTGCTATTTATATTCTGTGAGTATTACAGAGTTTACATGTACTTAACTCTGCCTTGAATTAATTCTACTCTATATGGTTAAAAACCGACAACTTAAATCCACCCTGTAGGGAAGTTATGACTCTAAGTAAATAATTGTAAACCCCCCTAGTATTTATATGTATACAAAAATACTTGTAAAAATGAGAAACAGCAAGATGTGGAATCAACAAAAATAGTATAATTTTTTATCTGGTTGTTATGTGGTTTTAGTGACATGAGAGACAGTAATACTGAGTAAAATTGTGTGTTTGGGGTCAAATGTGGATCAAATATGGATTGGAATCTGATAGAATGATAAGACAAAGAATAAGCAAAGTGTATACAGTCTTTCACGTATGTGTGTAATGAGTGTCCAGATAATTTAGTTTGGAAAAATATAAGAAGTGTCTGAGGTTTTCTTACCTAAAATTTTTATTGTTTGCTAAAAGATCAATGTTACTTATTATGGCCTGAAAAGGAAAAAGAGATTTCTTTTTGATGCACATTTTGATGACCAGTTCATGTGAACTGCTTGAGAATGTCACATGTTTGTGTGTGTGTAGAGGAGAAAAGTGGGGTTGATTCTTATTGGTTTAAAATGAGTGAATTTATGACAATTATAATTGTTATAATTATTTTTGACACTATAATTAATTTTTATTTATTTTTTCATGGACATGAGAAAATAACTATAATTAATTTATGTATTTTTTATGGACAACCCACACATCTTGGATTCTATCAATGTGTTGATTATTTAAATTCATTAACAGTTACTAATTTTAATGATAGGATTACATGAGTTTTTTTTTTTGTTTTATAAATAAATTTAGACAGCAGCTTCATTAATTTAAGTGCAATACTAAATTGGCTGTTAGGTTTCATCATTTTTTAAATTGCTAAGTGCAACCCTAAGTTTTGTGTCACACTTTTTGAACTCACTTCTGTCTTCTTGCTTTCCTGTCAAGTACGATCTTCAAAAATTTAAATGCCTTGTCAATTGTTGTGTCTTTTTGAATCCTCTTCTTTTTATTGTCCTTTCTCATCAGTGACGTTTTCTCAGTTTCTTTCATAGTAACCCCCTTGCATCTTAGTGGTTTTATCACCTTGGGGTGAAATGGTTAAAAAATTGTTTTATCCTAAGATTAATAAGAAATTTTAGTTTTAATTTTTTTTTTCGATATGATGTTTAATAAAAAAAAACATTGATAAACTATTTTGTCTTAAGATTAGCACAATGCTTAAAATATGACAAAGATTTTGTTATAAATTTATATAACATTGTGTTTGTAATATAAAGCATAAAAAAAATGAAAAAGTATCTTAGTGATCATAAGGCTTTCAAATATTAAAAATATTTTACTATACATTTATATAACTTGTTTTACAATATGAGACATGATAAAAAAATTAATAAGGAGCCATGTTATTTTAAGATTCTTATGTAAGTTGTTCTACTTCTATGTACCATATCCCTTCAGGATGTTGGAGATTATGGTTCTCCACAATTTCCTGTCTTTTATAGCTCTTAATAAATGTTGTCCTTTTCTTATCTCTCCTAAACTGTTCTGCCATCCATTTACTTATGCATTGTTTTTCCTCTGTCTCTCTTGCCTTCAGTCTGTCCTGTGAGTATTTTCTAAGCCTTCTTTCCTCATTATGTGACATAGAACTTTCAACTATCTTTTCCTGATGTTAAGTATAAGTGTCCTTTTCGTTTCCATTTTCTCTAAATTTTTGTTCTTGTTCATATGTTTGTTGTATGATATTCTCAGCATCCTTCTGTAGAACCACATTTCTGTTGCTCTTCTTCACCTGTGAAGAGATTAACCAGCATTTACTGCAATATAGGAGTTATGATATTACGTAACAGTTCAGTATCCTTTTCTTTGTTTCTAATGAAATGTTTCTTAATACTTTGCTTCCGGAAGGCATTTTCCAGTATCCCAATTCACCCTCGGATTTCAGTGGTCACACTTTCCACCTCTGTTAAAAAAACTTCCCAGATATTTAACCTGAGGCCACACCATGTTGCAGTTTGCACCAGTTTCCTTCCTGCACATGTTACATTAGATGAACGACCGCTACTACTATCCTAGGCCTTTCCTTACCAATGTAACAACCAAAGATATAAACAAACTCAACAAAAACACCTAAACCCCTTAACCTTTCTTTCTTCAACATTCATACCAACTTCTGCAGTGTGGAATGGTTCCTCTTCAAAAAGTCTCCAGACATCCTCGCTCTCTGTGAAACTAAGTTTAACTGTTCAATCCCCTTCTCTGATTTCTCAATTCTTGGCAACCTTCTTCTCCTTAGAAAAGACTTTAAAGTCCACATGCATGGACTGGGAGTTTATATCCGTGAACATCTCCCATTGGCTAGGGAACTCTCTCTTGAATCTCCAGACTGTTCTTACATGTGTCTCCGTCTCTCTCTACTTAACTCATTCAGCTATCTCTTCTTTCTCTACCATTTCCCTTCCTCTCATGACTGTTGCATGTTAGATACTATTTCTGATAATATAGACAAGGCCTTCTCCCTACACCCATTTGCAAACATATTCGTGTTCAGTGACTTTAATGCCCACCATAGCAGGTAGCTTAAACACTCTGTCACTGAGCTTGCTGGCATCCAAACCCTTAACTTCTCAGTCTCTCATGCAAGTAGTTGACTCCCACACATTTCCCCTGATGGACACACTTCTCTTCCCGATCTCTTTTTATCTCTATCCCTGACTCTTGTTGTACTATGGAGCTCTACCCTCTTGGCAACTCTGATCATGTAGTAGTGCCTGTAAACATCTTCTTCCACTCTCCCATCAGCCAAGACCTCCTATCAAGAGAATCTTTCTGTTATCAATGAGCAGATTCCATAATTTCCTTCATGATCTCTCTTGGAATGAAATTTTTAATTGTCCTGTTCAAAAATGCACATCTGAGGTCTCCTTCTTGGTGAAAGCTAGCATCGATGGTTTCATTCCAGCAAGGAAATACCAAGTTAAACCATGTTAATCTCCTTGGTTCTCACCTGCATGCTCAGCTGCTATAGCCCACAGGAACCACTTCTACTGGCTGTACAAGAGTGACACATCCAATTGCAACAGACATCTCTTTGTCTCTGCTCCTAATGAGTGCAAGTGTATCCTCATTGAACTGAAGTTACAGTTTGCTGATAGAATGAAACAATGTATAGCATTTTCCAAGTTCGGTTCTAGAGATTATTGGTGGCTCTGCAGGAGTTTGCTAGACAACAACACAGCCTCAATATCTCCTTTATTCAATCACTTTGAAGTCCTAACATCTACAGCAGATACGGTTGAATGCTTTGCTTGGAAATTCTCTAACAACTCAACATTCGACTCATTTGGAGTACCCATACCTGATTTCTCCCCTAGAAGTGAGGCTCTATTGAGTGTACTCCTGAATGTTCTCTCCAAACTCTACAACTATTGCCTCATTGCTTCCTGTTTTCCAGCTTGTTGGAAGTCTTCCCCTGTAATTCCTGCTTGTAAGAACTCTGGAGAAACTTCGACCCCACTGTCACCCTATTAGTCTCCTAGCTCTTTTTGACAAGGAAATACCAAGTGAAACCACATTCATCTCCTTGGTTCTCACCTGCATGCTCAGCCGCTATAGCCCACAGGAATCACTTCTACTGGCTGTACAAGAGTGACACATCCAATTGCAACAGACATCTTATTGTCTCTGCTCGTGATGAGTACAAGCAAGTCCTCAAAGAAGAGAAGTTACTGTTTCCTGATCTTGCAAGTTTGGTTCTAGAGATTATTGACAGCTCTACAAGAGTGTGCTGCAGCAAATCCTCAGTCCCTCCCTCTCAGCTACAGAAGAATAAAGTAGAATTCTTTGCTTGGAAATTCTCTTCCAACTCAACACTTGACTCATTTGGAGTACCCACACCTGATTTGCCTCCTAGAACAGAGGCTTAACTGAGTAACATGTCCATAACCACCACATCACTGGTCTCGGATATTATTTTTAAATTAGACTCCGATAAGGGAAGCAGAAGGTGTCTCCAGTTCTCTCCAAACTCTACAACTATTGCATCACTACTTCCTGCTTTCCAACTTGTTGGAAGTCCTCCTCTGTAGTTCCTGTTTTTAAGAACTCTGGAAAACCTTCTAACTCCTCTAACTACTGCCGTATTAGTCTCCTACCGCTTTTCGTCAAAGTATTCAAGGCTTTAATCATTGCTGACGTAGTTAAGCATCTTACCTCTCATGACCTACTCTTTGACAAACAATATGAATTACATTTTGCCAGGTCTACCACTGATGTGCTAACAGCCATCACTGAAAAGGTTGAGCTGTGGCTCTAGACATCTCGAAGGCATTTGACAGGGATTTGGCATCTTACCTCTTATGGCCTACTCTCTGACAAACAATATGGATTCTGTTTTACCCAGTCTACTGCTGATGTGTTTATGGCCATCTCTGACTATGTATCAAACTCTTGATAAGAACAGTGAAGCTCAAGCTGTGGCTCTAGATATCTCAAAGGTATTTGACAGGATTTGGCATGCTGATCACCTACATAAGATTTAGAGCTATGGTATTACAGGACAATTGTTTGATTTAATTCAATCATTCCTATAAAATGATGAAATGAAGCTTGTTCTGAGCAGGCTTGCTTCCAGATCCTTTTGCACAAATGCAGGTGTCCCCCAAGTCTCTATCCTGGGTCCTATGCTGTTTCTGATCTTCTTCAATCTACCATTTATTCCTGTCTCAATAGCAAATCCATCAGAGCTAAGTTAACCTGGCAGCTGCTCTTGAAAAGGCCCTCCAATCAGTGGTTAACTGGAATGGGAAATGGCTTGTCAATTTTAATGCCCCCAAAATTAAACTACCTTTATTTCACCACCATAGAGAAACTTTTTGCTCGCCATCTGCATAGCTGATGCTCAACAACAGGTGAGCATCTCACTGCACCTTCTTGGCCTCATGTTTTCAACTGACTTGTAGTGGAACAACTACATTGAATCAATAGCTGCATCTACTGCAAGGAAAGTTGATTCACTGTGTCATGCCAGAAGGTTTTTCTCATCAGAGTCCATCTTGAACATTTACAAATCAACCATTTGGCTGTGTATTGAATACTGTTTGTCTGGCACTCCTGTTATTCATTTCAAAGTTCTTGACAAAATCCAAAGAAGGATCTGCAATGTAATCAATTCTGACATGGTATCTTTACTCCAGTCACTTTCTCACCGACATGATGTGTCTTTCCTTGTCTTTTTATGGCAACTGCTCTGACAAGCTTTTTTTCCCCCCTGGTGCCCCAAGAATGTGAATTTAAGTGTGCTACTAGATTGGCATCTAGGTCCCACCCTTTTACTGGTGAAATTGTTAAATGTAACTGCCACTTTTATTCAAACAGTTTCTTTTCTCACACTTCCCAACAGTGGAACTCCTTTCTGTTTACCCACTTCCCTGAAAACTACAATCTTCACAAATTTAAATACACCATCATTTTCTTTTGTCTTGAACCTCATTTGTCTTTTATCCTTTCTTCAATCCACCCCCCCCTCCTATACCCAGTCTTTTCTCTCATTTTCAATCTCTGTAACCCCCAGCATGCTAGTAGCACTCCTGCTTTGATTGAGGTGAAATGCTTTTTAAAAAAATTTAAATTGTTGTACCTGTTTGATTTTGGTATCCCCAATTTGTAATTTTCATGTTGGACTATTCCATTTGCTAACAACCATGCATTGGTTTTTCTTGTAATTGATGTTTAGTCCTTTCTTCTTGCTTTCTTTCACTATTTTCTGTAGGAGTTCTTCTAGTTTCCTTTCTATGTCAGCTGTCATTTGCATATCTTATGTTGTTAAGATTGTGGCCACCAATAATGAATCCTGATAGGACATCTAATTCTCTCAGAAACACTTCATTGTATTTTTTTTTAATTGGTAACACTCCATGTAAGGCAGTAAAGCCACTAAGACACAAGAAGTTACAGGGATGTGGAAGAATTAAGAACAAAAATATTAATAATTAGCTGGAAGAGCAAAGAATAATCAGGAGGACAGTAGATAGTGATTGACATTGCATTTAAATTTTTGCAGATTAAAGTTGGTTAGTAAGCATAAGTGAAAAGTGTGAGAAAAGAAACTGTTAGCATAGAACTTATGGTTACATCTAGCTAGCACAATTGTAAATTGATGAGATCTTGATGCCAGTCTAGTACTGCATTTAAATTCAAAAACTCTAGGTACCATAGTGAAGAGATCATCTGAACAATTACCATTTATAGAAAAAACACTGAAAGGTAACCTTACAGTCGTGGGTAATTGAATGAAGCTGAGCTGTCAGATCAGAACCAATAATATTGCAGATTCTTCTTTGGATCTTATCAAGGAGCTCAAGGTAAATAACATCTGGCAGCAATATTCTAAGCATGGAAAAATGGTAGATTTATAAATAGATTCTAGAGAGAAAAATTGTCTTTTACTACACAGTGAACCAACTTAGCAACTGACCTAGAAATGGATTCAATATAGTCATTCCACTTCATGACAGTGGAGAATGTCTGAGACAGCATAACAAGTCATTTTCTTGGAGGTTAGCATCAGCTAAGAGGGTGGGGGGTCTCTTAAATAAGTCCAGTGAGAAGACACATCCTTTTCCTAAAACCCCTTTCTGTTTTTCTGTACTTACTGAACTCATTTCCTTATCCATATTCAGGTGATTTACTGCCAGTATAGGTTATGGATTATTCTAATATCCTTCCCAACTATGTCAAGGTGACCTAGCAGTTCCAACAGTCCTTTGTGGTGTATTTTATCAAACACTTTTGTATAATATCATTTGAGTTGAAGATGCATAAAAAATTATAAATTTATTCATTTTTGCAGTATATAATAAAAAGAATTAATAAATGCTGTTTTCACTTAAGATTAATATGAGACTTAAAAATATCAAAGACATTTTAAATTTATATTTTTTGAGTTTGATGTATAATAAAAAAAGATAAAAGCTGTTTATCCTGAGGCATTAAAATGTTAAAAATGTTCTAATATATATTAATATCAATTTCTTACAATATGAAGCACAGTAAAAAAATAAAATTGTTAAAAAATTTGTTTTTAAGGCTTAATATAAGACTAAAATAGTTTAAAATGTTTATAATAAACTTATATAGTTTTTGTGCACTTTGAGGCATGATGAAAACTGATAAACATCAATTTTATCTTAAGATTAATACAAAGTTTTGAAATATAGAAAAATATTTTAGTATAATTTTTTTTTTTTTTCCAATATAAGGCATAATAAAACAAAATGCTAAAGAGCTGTTTTATTATTATTTTTTTAATCAATTCACCCCAAGTAAGGCAACAATGTCACTAAGATGTAAGGGGCTACTGAGAGTGAAAGGGAATGAAACAATTTTAGAAGAAACTGAAAACCCAATCCTAAACAGAAAACAGGGGATAAACTTCTACTTCTATTCAAAAGACTAGAGAGGAGTGTGAACTGGACAACAAGCAAACCTATCAACTCCTATAATTATGATTATTATGAGGCTTTAAATTATTAAAAATGTTTTATTATAAATTTATATAATTTTTTCAATTATGAAGCTATAAGAAAAAATTGGTTGAAATCAAATATTAACCTTTAAAATTAATCATTTTAAACTTATGTAAATTTTTTCCCCATGAAACATTGATAAAATTATGAAAAACTGATAAGAGCTGTTTTATCTTAAGCTTTTAAATTTGTAAAATTGTTTTTTGCAATATGAGGCATTATAAAAAATTAAAAATGACAAATATAATTCATATTTATATAATTTTTTCTATATGATGTTTAATAAAAAAATTGATAAAAGGTAAAAATTAGATAACTTAAAAATATTAAAAAGGATTTATTATAATTTATATAAATATTTTCATTATGAGTCATTATAAAAAAAATTAATTAAAAATGCATTTTTTCTATATTGCAATATGAGGGTTAATAAAAAATGACATAATTGTTGTAGTTTAAGATTAATATCAAATATATTTTAAGTTTATATAATTTTTTTCGAAATGATGTGTAATAAAAATGAGAAGGTAAAATTAATATATGGCTTAAAAATCCTAAAAATGATTTATAAATTTATGTAAATTTTTTTTCATTATGAGGAAAAAATTAATAAAAATGCATTTTTTCTAAAGATTATATATTACAATATGAGGTTTAATAAAAAAATTAAAATATAGGTTGTGCCTTAAGATTAATGTCAAATATATTTTATTCATATAATTTATTTATATGTGATGTGTAAAAAAAGAAAAAAAAGAAATGGGAAGGTAGGATTAATAAATGACTTTAAAATACTAAAATACTAAAAATTATTATAAATTTATATAAAAATTTTTCCATTATAAGACAAAGTAAAAAAGAAAAAAAAATTGCTAAAATACATTTATTTTTCATACAATTACATATTTTTGCAATATGAGGTTTAATAAAAAAATGTTTTAGCTGCTTTATAAATGTTCTTTTGTCTGTGTTATCACGAACTTTCTCATTAACAATTTTCATTATTTCCATTCCGTTCTCTCTTCTAATAATGTTAATACCTTCATTGTATTTAAATTCTTTCTTTTCCAGTTTCTTTTTGTTGTAGCTACTCAAATTTTTATCCCATTTTTTTTTTTTTTTTTTTCCTGCAATCTCCTATGTAATTATCATTTTTTTATTATCAATGTGTCTTTGTCATTGTTTTGTTGTTAGGATAAATGTATCGATTGCTTTCATCATTATAACTTATTTTAGGATGAAAGCCATAATTATCCAGCTTTGTGTATATTGGTGCCTACATCATCAGAGATAGTGACACAAGCCTTAAGTCAATACTGTCATTAAGATTAGTTGGAGCTGTTAGGATACACGTCTCCCATTTCTCAAGAGCCCCTGTATCTGTGCCTGTTGTTAAGGCAACTAGTTTTCTTGCTGTATTGTGCAACCAACTGTAAATTGTGCAAGCTAGATTAAGAGTGCCCTCGTTAAATTTGTATCAATGATTTTATTGAACCCTCCTTGCGTTTATCACATTTTTTGCTGGAAGCATTATGTCCAGTATTACAACTGCGTTTCTGTATATGTACGTACATGTGCAGTCAGTGTGTGCATACCTGCATTTTTTACTGTGCTAGTGGTATTGTGCATATATGCATTTTGGAGGTGCATAGATCAAAAACAGCCTTTGTTTATTTGCGTCTTTCTTTCATTTTCACTGATGTTTTGGACTCAGAAGATATTTATCAAAGGATACATGACAAAATATGTTTGCATACAAATTGATATGTATGCACACACGAGTTTGATTTTTATATATAATATATATATATATATGTATGTATGTATGTATAAGTGCCATTGTGTATGCATGTGCATATATATGAGTGTCATGCATATATATATATATATATATATATATATATATATAGTAATGCGTAGGATAAAGATCTATGTACATGCACAAATACTTGCATGTATGTATAAATATATTTATTCCTCAGGTGTTATAAATACATTACTCAATGTTATGAAACAGAGCTATAAGTATATATTAGTGAATATACATAATATCCAACATCGTACTATAGACATTGGATGTTATGTGTATTCACTAATATACAGTGTAACCCGGATATAAGAGAGATTTTCTCTGGTTCCAAATTAGAGCCTGTGTTAATGTATATAAAATAGACCAAACCCGGATACAAGAGACTTCTTCTCCGGTCCCGACAACTCTCTTATATCCGGGTTACACTGTATAGAATTTCTAAAGATTTAATGGATTTGTTTTTATTTGTTAATCTGATAGATTTTATTTGTTAATCTGATAGATTTTATTACTTAAATATTATTTGTGGTTGTTACCCATATTTGAGTAAATACTCCATTTATTTATTAAACAATATATTTATTTATTTATTTTCATCTACTGGATTGAATATTCAAAAAATCTTAAATAAAAATAAGTGCTTTCTGGCAAGATTCAACCTTTCATCCTCCTTGTCAGGAGAAACCATCATTACATCCAATGTGCTTATAACCAAATGGCTACCTAGTGAATTGCCAATCATATATGACTGAAAATATATATATATATATATATGTGAAAATTTCTCCGATTTAATCGGTAGAGAAGACAATATTTATGAATAAAAATGACAATAGGAAAACTGGTAATTGCTGACGCATTTCGTCCAATGTGGACTTTATCAAAGCAAAATACTAAAATGAAATTAAATGAACAAAGTAACTAATAAAAACAAAAACAGAATGTACCTAGCAACTGGAATGTAGAGAAACGCTATTTTCATATTTTTTAACTGAAAAACAACGTCAGAGATTGTCACGTGTGGAGAATATTGTCATTTATATCTGTGTTGATGTATTCAACCATTTTCATTCGATTTTATGAATCTGTTGTGTATATTTGTTTGTAAGAGCAGTAATTTTGTTAAGAAAGGTGAAATAGGGAAAAAGCCTGGGCGTAAATTAATATTTGGATAATTTTCTATAAGGCACTCTCCAGAATTTTCCTTCTGAGTGAGTTATTTTCTTTTTTTTTGAGTGTAGCATTTTAAAATCAAAATTATGGTTGTATTTATTTCTATGTATGACTATTGCATTAGCTAAGTTGTTTTTTGTGAGGTCTCTTTTGTGCTCATAAATGCGTTTTTTCAAACTTCTACTTGTTTCTCCAATATATTGGGAGGAGCAGTTTTGGCAATTTATTTTATAAATGCCTGCTTCAGAAATATTAGTGCTATTATTGTTTGAAGATCTTAGTATATCTATAATGGTTTTGGAAGTGTTTGTGACTATTTCAAGATTATTTAGATGGGATAGGTTATTCTGGATCGTGGACGTGGCAGAATTGGTCGGTAATATTATGTATCTGTTTTCATGTGATTTACTATTGCGGATTGTGTTATTAGTTTTGTTTCGTTTGTATATTTTGTATGCCTTTCTTCTTGCATTGTGGAAGAAATGATATGGGTATTGTAGGTTTTGATTTTAAAAATGCTACATAGGTGTGTGTGTCCCAAATGAATGGTGAATGTGTGTGTGTGTTGAATATGTGTATATTCAATAAGCCTGTTATGTGTAAATAGGTACATTGTGTGTCCCAAATGAATGGTGAATGTGTGTGTGTCTGTCTCAGGCAATTGACAACTGCGCATGTGTCTCGCGTGTTGAGTGTGCACGTTTTACATGAATGTTGAGCACTCATACAATTTGTCTCTCACAAATGTTGTATGTGTGTGCGTATATTTGACTACCGTAACTGTCAAGTGTGTGTAGATGTTTGTATGTGTCCGCTCTGATTATTGTGTGTACATGTGTATAGATAGATTTACTATATATGTGCATTAAATGTGTTTATTTTGTTGAAACACCAGTTCCCATACAATCACCGAAGTTAAGCAACATTGTGCCTGGTCACTACCTAGATGGGTGACAGCTTGGAAATACCAGGTGCTATAAGCTTGGATGCGTCGATGGTGTAATGGATAATGGCTCGGAATTGGAAATCAGAGTGCCAAGTTTCAATTTCAGTTGGATTCGCTATATTAACTTATGCACTAATACTATTTGGAATGGTTCGAACACACCTCTTCTTCTCCCTTCAGCTATGGGTGAATTAGTAAAACTTTTTATCACTATTATTAGCACCTTAAAAAAATTCTTACAATCAAAAAATATTTTCTGGCTTTAAATAACCTGCAAAAGGTTGATAAAACGTAAAAAACAAATCGATCAATCTATTTGTGTTTGTTTTTGTGGATGTTGTGTGTCTGTCCAAATGTTGTGTGTTAAGTATATTTTGTACATACACACACACACACACACACACACACACATATATATATATATACATACATACATACATACATATATATATATATATATATATATATATATATATATATATATATATATATTTGTATGTTTCTGCATTACAAAAGCATTGTTTTTGGTCATAATCAGTTTTTTGTTCAAAATTTGTCATGGACAGTCGATTAAATTTTATCTCTGCTCTGTAAATTTAAATAAAATAAATAAATAAAAATGGCAAATAGAAATATTATTAGATTACCCCCCCCCAGCTGTATGAATAGAAAGAGAACCAATTTACCAATAAAACCATCTTCATAACTGAAGCTATCCTCTGCACTGTGTTAGTCATGTAATGCATCCGTGATTGTGTTTTTATGTGCGCACATATGCAAATGTAATTTATATAAGTGAGTTTATGATTGTATAACTTTCAATGAATATTTAATAAGCTGAAGTGAACACCGAGCAGTGAAAGTCTGTTTCATGCTAGAACGCAATCTTCAAGCCTAGCATGAAACAGACTGTCACTGCTCGGTGTTGACTCAGTGACCATTTTTCAATTTCTATAAGAATATATGCACACACATGACCTCAGTGACCATTCATGCTAAACGCAATCATCAGGCCTGATGATTGCATTTAGCATGAAAAAGTCTGTCGCCTCTGAATATTGACTTCAATGTTCACTTTTATATTTACATACGCTCTATCTCTGATACTGAGCACTATATCCCATAAATATACCATAACTTAAACTATATTTCTTCACATATATATATATATATATATATATATATGTATTAGGGATCTCCACTAAAAAACTAGGTTTAAAATGAATTTTAAAAAATTAAAAATCTTTCTTGAAGCTTTTACTTTACTTTTAATTTCAAGCTAATAGATTAAATTTAATGTTTTCAATATGTAAAATACTTTGCTGTATTTAAAAAACTAATTTAAATTGACTGGAAGTTTTTTTTTTTTTTTGTCATCTTTCATAGCAATGTAATTCTCTTTATTAAAAAATTTCCCAAAAATAAAATATACTTTTCTGAAACATTATTTAAGGAATATTAACTTATTTAAATTATACAAAGTAACCAAAAAAGTTCTGTCTGTTTTTTATTAGTCATTGAATGAAGTTGAAATGTATATGAAATGCGTGTAGCAATTGTTTTCAAATTTGGACAGCCGGAAGTAGGAACATCAGACATTATAAAAAACATGTGCACCATACCCGGCCATCAGTTATAAGCTGGACAGCTGTGAGAAGGATGGAAGTGTCTAGAGATCTCGTTCGGGGCTGTTTGCTTTATGACTTCAAAGTAGGCTTATCAGCAGCTGCATCAAGTTGCCGCATATGTCAAGCATTTGGGGATAGTGCTGTAGATGAACGTACTGCAAGGCATTGGTTTTGAAAATTCAAGTCAGGAGATTTGTCTCTCCATGATGAGCCTCGCAGTGGACGACCACAGGTCTTGAATGACGGAGCCCTGAAGGCGGCCATTGAAGAGGACAGTAGTCTAACATGTGGTGAACTTGCAAGACAGTTCAACGTTTCCGATGAAACAGTTAGACTTCACCTGCACCACCTAGGTAAGACGTACAAACTGAGCAAGTGTGTTCCGCAAACGCTGTTGGAGGTCCACAAGGGACAACGAGTGGCAGACTGCGTATCGCTCCTTTCTCGCCACCGTACTGCATCCTTATTCAATCGAGTGTTTACCAGTGATGAAAAGTGGGTTCTGTACGAAACTCTCAAGCGTTCCAGGCATTGGTTGTCTCCTCAGGATGCTGTCCCTCACACCACAAGACTGCCTATGCACCCGCGCAAGATTATGCTTTGTGTCTGGTGGACAGGTTGTCAAGTGGTTAATTATGAACTGCTACCAATGGGCCAAACGGTCACTGGAGACCTATACTTGCAGCAATTGAAACGTGTGCAACAGGCATTGTGCCAGCACTGGTGAATCGCAAAGGTGTGCCTTTCCTCCATGACAACCCTAGGCCGCGCGAGTGGTCAGGGATACCATACAGCAACTTGGATGGGAGACTTTGTGCCATCCACCTTATTCACCTGACCTTGCCCCATCCAATTACCACCTCTTCCACTCCCTGGATAATCATCTTTGTGGGAAATCCTTCACCAATGAAGCAGTCTTGCGCAAAGCCCTCATGGACTTCTTTGCGTCAAAACCCCCCAAGTTCTACCGCAAGGGCATTGAACAGCTGGACACACGTTGGCAGAAGGTGCTGGATGCCGATGGCGATTACTTCGAAGACTAAATATAAGTTACACATACTGTGAAGCATTTTCTTTTTTTCCTTTGAAAACGGACAGAACTTTTTTGGTTACCTTGTAATTAATCAGATTTGAAACAAATATTATTTAAGTTTAAAATATTGCAGAAATACATTTTTTAACCTGACAATAGTTGTGTAGATGTGTTGAGAGTGTATTGATAGATCTAATGTTGTTCTACAGAGACTTTATCTATTAAACATAATTGAAGAATATGATGTGAACACCTTTTTTATATCATTTTTAAGTATTCAGTAATCTTTAAAATTTATATATATAATGCTAGAATGAGCCTTAAGCCTTAACTGCCAACCTTCCTAGAGATGGTGTCTCAATAAAAAACACTCAGTGTACATGGACTACCATGAGTGTCTGAGTTGGATGCCAGGAAGAAAGAATTCAACCTTGTAAAACCATACCTCAAATCATTGACGAATCGTTCACCAGGCAGGACCCACTTTGCTTTGCGAAAAATTAATCTCAGTCCTGCCTTAACAAAAATGTATGGCTATATATATATAATCATACAGACTGGAGGCACTTTAGTCTGAGGGGATTCTATGCCTTTGAGGATGAATGTCTTAGGCATGCTCAGATCAAGCGTGACCTACAAAGAGGCACTTACTCTGATTTGCAAACTAATATACAGTCTTGGAAATGTAATGTGTGTGAGCTCATGCTGTTGTTGACGGCAGGTTATATGAACCATCTGAAAGGTCATCTTAATAACCAGACTCAAGTCTGCTATGCCAACCTGCCTCGTCGTCCTTCCAGCAATATCTGTGTTGTTTGCAACAAGGTTTTCAGGTCATCCTCTGGACTTAGGAGGCACATGATAATACACAAGAGAAAGAACAGAACTCACATAAATGTTCACGAATACAATATTCTATGGACGAAGATATATCACCAAAACTCATGTAAAAATTCACCAAGGATAAATTGTTGAAGGAAGATCAAGAAATTACCAAAGCTACAAAACATTTTTGGCTACAAGGATTTTCTAAGGATTACATGGACATTAACCAAGTTGTTCAAAATACAATATTCAGAAAAATACAGGATATTATTCCAACTACAAAGAACTACAAAAACATAACGAAAGGTATGTGAAATTGAAGTTTACAAAAATCATGTTGAGAGGGTTTCTCAGTGTAAAGGTGTTAACATTCTCTGCTGACATGACGTGGAAAAACTATATTGAATCCATTGCTGGATCAGCTACTAAGAATTATGGTTCACTGTGTCGTGCAAGACAATTTTTCTCTCCAGAATCCATCTTGAATATCTATAAGTCTGCCAATTGCCCATGCTGCCACATATGATTCGGCACCCCTATTTACTTTGAGCTCCTTGATAAAATTCAAATAAGAATCTGCAATATTATTGATCCTGATCTGGCGGCTCAGCTCCAGTCCCTTTTCCACCTCCTTAAGGTTACCAATGTATTTTCTATAACTACATTGCTTTGCCACAGGTTTCAGGGGATAAGCTAGTAACGAAAATAACATATTCATTTTTTTTTTTTTTTTTTTTGGCACATGCTGTAGTAATTTGTAAACAGTCCTCATCTATCTATATCCATTTGTATGTCATGAAAATATTAACTGAAATAAATCACTGAAATGCAATTAGATTTACCTTCCATTTCTGTGTATATTGATGTTCACCACCCCCTTGCAACAGGGTCACATCTGTGCTCACCAGCACCAGTAACCATGTTTAGTGGTCTGGTCCTCAGGGTCGTAAGATGTCACTTTAACCATGGGCTAACTCTGCATTGACCAATGCAGATGTTGGTCCAAGCTGGTTGTTGGTCACTGGCCGCTTCAATCCACACCAACTCTGTCTATGTTGTGTTCTTGATCTCAGAGCAGAAGAAGGTTGAATGTCGTCATAGTCTCACAGCACTGGTCAAGCTGTGGCTGGTGCTATATTAAGGAAAAAAATGTCTTCACAACAAAAAATAAAATAAGAGATGTGTGCGATTAATCTTCAATTGGTTTATATAGCTTTCGATACAACAAAAATTAACCCTTCCTGCATCAATCTCTCTAGTGACACTGGGTCTTGTCTAAACTTCTGAAAGCCTCGGTTCAAAGTCTTGGAATCAGGAATTGTGGTTGGCAGCTGGCCTGGTTTCAAAAAGTAATCAATGTGACTTCTCAGCCCAAGTTTTTTGAGCTCCCCAAAGTCATCTTCTTATATGCACTTTGGCCCAAAGCTGGCATGAAGCGAAAGGGTTCTAGGAGTTCACTGATTCCCCAATTTTCATTAATTCAAATAAGGGTTTTCTTTGAGAGAGTGGAGGTAGGAAACAAACAACTTTCCAAATTTGGAAAACCATCCACCCTACCCAAGAGCATCACAGGGATTGCTTCTCCCTTAACCCCCACCTGTCCCACTTCACATCTTTCCCTGCCACTCTGCACAGGCAGGGCCAAACTCTGCCCCTTTTTCCCTCCTTCTCGGTACTCTAACTCTGCCCACTTCTCAGGGTGCATTACTGCCCTTGTGACAAATCTAATTTCCAAAATGTGTAGGAGAAAGGGTGTGGTTTATTCTCCTCATTAATTTTATTTTAATTATTTGAATCTTTTTGCACAAACTAGAACACCTTCTTGGCACGACATGATTGATCTTCACAACCTCAACCCTAAGGAAAAGGGTTCACTCCTTGTTTTTGTTTTTTATCAACAAATGTAGGAGTCTCATCTGCTTCTCTTTACATCAATAATGTGTTTTTCTAATTTTTCCAGGAAGAGATAAATTTAGTTCCCAAATCTGTCTTCATCAAGGAAAATATATTTGTTTACCTAAATTCTCTACAAAGACATTCTCTGTTTCCCATCCGTGGGTCGGTCATTGTCTCAGTGAAAACTCTAACCAAATCACCATCTCAGCACAATATGATTGATCTTCATAACCTAAGAAAGAGAGTTTGCTTTTTGTTTTCATTTTTGTCAATGAAAAATATATTTGTTTCTCTATTTTATCAAGAAAAAAGAGATAAAGTCATTTCTCTGAATATGTTTTTGTCCATACACTAAATCCCCGATAGATAAAAAAAAATAAACTTTTCAATCAAGACATCCCATTCTAACTCACTTCTCACCAAGGAAAATGTCTCTCTCTCTCTCTCTCCATCCTATATTTCACTTTTGGTTAGCGTGTTTCTTTTTCTGCTTAAAATTAATGTTTAGCCAACTTAATGCTTCAGTGTCACAAATGAATACATTTCAATATTTAAATATTATTCATTAAATTGACTAAAACTCATTTACCATCATTGCGTAAAAAAATTTTAAGTTTTTATTTTAATGTATGTCTTTAAATATATGCATTATGTTTGTTGTTCGATTTTGTTTAGCAGCTTATCAACCTCTATGCCAAAATCTAAATATTTTGTATGTAATTTTATGCTTTCAACCAGAGATATTTTATTCATAGTTTTATGTTTTCAGAGTAAAGGTATGTTTTCTTAAATATATGTTTTGTAGATCATAAAATGTATTGTTGGTAATTTTGCTATAAAATGTATTTTTATATTTTTTTAGTGTTGCATTGATTGTCCTTTAGCTATAAAAATGTATTGTTGGTCATCTTATTATAAAAATGTACTATTGACTTTTAGTTGGGGGCTCACTATTTGCCCATGTCTGGGACCCTAACAGGTGCTGCCACCTCAAGTCAGGGTGGACCTGGGAACAACAGCAGTTAAGAGATGGTTCCATGTTCAAAACCTCCAATCTCCCAGTCAAAGGCCTTGCTGCTGGATGTGGTTTATCGTCATACCCAGGACATATGCATTATGTACACAAGTTCATACATACATATATATATATATATATATATATGTGTGTATGTATGTATGTATGTGTGTGTGACAATTGAATAAGTAAGATCTCCGACCTGTGTCACCGTTAATAGTGGAGAGAGATGATGTTCAATTATTTTGGGTAATATATAAGACCTGTTAAAACTAGTTCATGTCATTTTCACTGTTTAATAGCATTGAGTGATAGTGTTCATATAAAGCAGTGATTGGTGATAAATAATTTGGGAAATATTTTCATTAGAGTTGTTCTGGTGAGTTTTCCTTCTTGTTTGAATTTCAATTTGCTACTAGATTGGCAGCTAGGTCTCACTAGATACAATCATCTGTTCTATTCTAATAGTTTCCTTTCTCACTTGTGGAACTTCTGATTTCCTGCTTCCCTGCTAACTACAATGTTCAAAAATTTAAAAACAACATCAGTTGCCATCTTCTGAAAGCTGTTCTTCTATTGTCCTTTCTTTTCTTTTCATTCTCTTTTACTTCCAGTAGCCACTTGTGTCTTAGTGGCATCATCTCCTTGTTGAGATGAAATGCTAAAAAAAAAAAAAAAAAATCTAGGTTAAACACAAAAATTGATTTGCAGACATAGACAAGCAAGGAAATTTTCTGAACACTCAGAAAATGCCTCCAAGACCTGAAAGGAGAGACTTTATTTATTTATTTATTTTTTTTTTTTTGCACCATGATATCACAAGACAATGATGCAGTCAGCAAACAGTGGGAGGTGGGGAAGTCATTGTTCTTGCACTCTCTGATTTGGTTGTTCCAAAAAATGAAAGATGCATTGAAAGGTCGACATTTTGGCATCTGATGTTGAAGCTGAAATTCCTGTGCAAAAAGTCAAACTGAATCAAAATTTATTCATGGATGGCATGAAAAATTTGTCTTTGATTGATTCATTTTCTACAATTTATCAACCATTGCAGATTATTTAAAGCCAGAAAATATTTTTAGATTGTAAGATATTTTTTTAAAAAAAAAAATAATTTAGTCATACAAGTCTTACTAATTAATCCATAGCTGGTGGGAGAAGAGCTGGATTCCTACCTTTCCCAATGATATTTGTGTGTGAGTGAATATAATGAACCCTACAGGAATTAAACCTCAGCTGCCTGAATAACAATCCTGAGCCATTATCCATTATACCACCTACACATCCAAACTTACTGCACCTGGTATTCTCAAGCAGTCACCCACTTTGGTACTGACCAAGCTCAACATAGCTTAACTTCAGTGATCATATGAGAACTGGTGTTTCAACCTCATGTGGCCATAAGCCATGGAAAAATAGCAGCCCTAAATAGTGACTCTACTGAAAATTAAACTTACATTTTTGACGAAAGATAAATTGACTTAGTTTTGATCACAGTTTAATTATTCTAGTTGGTCTAAAACTTGTTTTATAAGATTAAAAAACTTATTTATCAATCAACCATTGTAATTTTGAAGAGAAATAAATTAATTTTATTTTGATCCCATTTTCATCATTCTATTTGGTCTAAAACTTGTTTTATGAGTTTCTAGACCTTAGTAATCAAACAACCTTCCGAAGTTTGAAAAATAGGTTTACTTAATTTTATGACAATTTAATTATTCTATCCTGTCTAAAATTTATTTTATAAGATAGGAAACCATATTTATCAGTCAACCCAAGTAATTTCAAAGAAACATTTACTGCATTATTCTATGATCTAAAACTTGTTTTATAGAATTAGAAACTTTATTTATCACTCATCATTTTGAAGAGAAATAAATTCACTTACTTTTGTTACTTGTTTCACTATCTTGTATAATTTCAAATATGTAGAAGACTTTATCAATTAACAATGAAATAATTTGGAGAGTGACAGATACACTTTATTTTCTGACCAATTTCATTATTCTGTCTGGTCTTAAAATTCTTTTTCAGTATTTGACACCCTTACTTAGCAAGTTTTCTCTCTCTCATATATATATATATATATATATATATATATATATATATATAAAATAGTGTGTTGATAGATATTTGAGAGATTAAAAATAGAACAACAGTAATAATAATGATAATAAAAATAATAATTATTTAGACTATTTTCATTGTTTGGACCGTTGTCCTCATCTTCCTTATCATATTCATGATGCTTTGGCCATTGTATACTCTGGCCTTCTTCAGGTGATTGGAATTTCAAACTAAACTCTTTATTTCATCCACTGGGGTAGATTGTTCTAGTTCCATTTGCCATGCCTCTTCCAGTTGTCTCAGTTATCTCACTTTAACTCAATTCTCCAAGGTTTTGTTCATCACTGCAGTAGCCAGGTATCGAACAGACAACGTCTGAAACGTTGTGAAGATGGCAGCAAAAATGAGGACAACAGTCTGTACAATGTAAATCATGTAAATAATTACAATCCCTCATCTCAGAAATATAAACAAGAATAATATTTATTGTATATTATTAGGCTTCTAGAACAATGATGAGAAAATATGTTTAAAAAATCTCAACAAGAAATAAGATAAAGATCAACTTTTTGAGGAAATTTGTAAATTCCTGATGAAATCTCATAGTTTTGGGTTCATTGTTTGCTACATTTAGGGTTCAAGATGTTTTGCAGATGGCTTTTTGTGGAAATTGTATTCATAGAGTATGCCTAAATTCCTATTTAAACCCTGGATGTGTGAATTTATTTACCACAATTTTAGCATAGAGAATGCTACTTTGATTAAAAAAGAAAATAACCAACTAAGACGAACATGTCTGGAAAATGCCTTGATCACTAGTTCAGCCACAGGAAATTTGTATCCAGGCTCTTACAATATATCACCATTCTTGATAGATTTTCTATTGTCACAATGTGGAATTGTCAGGGATAAAGGTGATGAAAAGAAAAAGAATATAGATGAATTTGGCTAGATTAAAAAAATATTCTTTCAAAAAAAAAAAATATATATTCTTTCAGAAGTTTTGAAACTGCCAGCATTTTTCATATCGTGTGTGTGTAGATGGGGAAACATCAACAAAACCTAGTCCAGTAATATCCTAATGGATGAAATGTGTCACAAAAAGTTTTTTTCCAATTTGTCATACTATTTTTATAAATATACAAATCGTACTTATTATAAAACCCAGGTTGTGTGTGTGTGTCTGTTCGTTTATGTATTGGATCGGATTTCCTACATTTTTCAACCGATTTCAACAAAACTTCACAGGACTACATAAAATTACCTTGCGGTGGTTCTGACAGCACCAAAAATTGGAAAAACACAATTGTTTTTGCATGAAATCAATTTGAAAACACGATTAAGAGGCATCACTGTCACCAGAATGAAAGGGGGACAATTCATATCGAGTTATACTTATTATAAAACCCAGGTTGTGTGTGTGTGTGTTCCTTTATATATGGGATCGGATTTCCTACATTTTTCAACCGATTTCAACAAAATTTCACTTTTTTTTGGCAAGTAGTGTTTCTTATTGTCTTGCACACTTTTTTCTATTTTTACATTCAGAATGCTTTAAAAATTCCATTTACAAGACAATTGTTTATAATAAAATTCTATTCAATCGGTAGACTCATAACGATTGAAAACAATGTTTTTGTTTGAGTTTGGGTTTGACCAATTCGTAAAAAAAAAAAAAAAACTATTTAAGACATGCGTGTCCATCAACCTTAAACAATAATCTTTGTCAATTTTATTTTTCAGTCTTTATGATGGTCGATACTTGATCTATCTCTTACTGTTACATCCCTGGGCAACGCCGGGCTCTACTGCTCGTATATTTATAAAATGGTTTTATTGCAAGGTTATAATAAAAATATTATAATACATATATGTATTATAATATTTTTATTACATGTATATATATTATAATATTTTTATTATATATATATATATATATATATATATATCTTTTCATTTTAATCCTTTCATATTCGCATATCAATTTCTTAGTGTTATTATAAAATTAATGGAGAAAGACAGCATTGCTGTTTTTATATTTTTTATTTTTACAAGTAGTTTCAATCTCATCTAAGATCATCTTCAGGGGTAAATTACTAAGACAAAGAATTAATATAAGTTATGAACACTGTAAAATTCGAAAAAAAAATTTCTGCTATGTAAGGGAGTTAATTTAAGTAAATGCCTAGATTGTTCAATGAAACATGCTTGAACTTAGATATGCTGCCTATATATATATATATATATATATATATATATATATATATATATATATATATAGTGCTATTCAAGTGGTCAAAGAAATTGGTTGAACAGGTGATGGAGTTTATCCATCTGTCAAGTGGTCTAGTATAAAATATTGATATAAAATGAACATTTCATACTAGACACAATCGTCAAGCTTGACGATTGCATCTAGAATGAAACAGCCTGTCCCCTCTGAGTATTGACTTCAATGTTCTCTTTTATATTTACATATGCTCTATCTCTGATATTGAGGACTTTATCCCATAAATATAACATACCTTAAAACTATATTTCTTCTTGTATATAAAATATATATATATATAAATATTTAATAAATATATAATCTATAAATTATCTCTCTCCAATATTGGAGTAACATTTCGCAACTGTGGCTGTTGTTGATGTATAAAATAGCCAAAATTCATATTTTGTCCAAGTTTTCGATTTATATGTGTCACCATCAAGAATGTGAGTAAGGAGAAAAGAAGATTAAATGTATTTTAAGCAAATTGTTTTAAGTGTCATTATATTTTGTTTGAAAGCTAAATCCAGTGCAACAGAATTTTGAAAATAATGTTCTGCTTCAATTAAATTTTCTTTTATTTTCATCTCTTTTTTATCTTATGACTCATGTGAGTTGAAAGCTTGGACAAAATATCAATTTTGGCTATTTTTATACATCGACAACAGCCATACTTTCAAAACAATATTTGCATATGAGAAAAAAAAACAACAAATAAATTTAATAGACATAATATGTCTATTCTTTTTAATAAGAACAATTTCTGTCAAATAATATATATATATATATATATATATATATATATATATATATATATATATATATAATATAATGTATTACAAGTATTTTAATTAATTTCTTTTATTCAAATGTGGATAAAAAAAATTAAAATACACATAAGAATTCAGTTTGACCATTGTAAATAATATCAATTTGAATGACTGGAAATTTGTTCCAGCAAACACTGGAATTAAACAAGAACAGTTGCATAAACACACAAAAACCAATATCCTTAAAAACAAATGTAGCAAAATTCAAAAGTGCTTGGGGGGGGGGAATGAGCTATTGTAAATTTACCAATTATGTAAAACAACTAATTTAGAAATTTGAAAAAGTTAATAAAAAATTAGACAGAACATGTTGATATTATGCTACAAAACATGTTTATATATATATATATCTATATATATATATATATAATAGCTGGCCACTCTTATTCAAGGATACCTGTCAAATAGGGCAGCTAGCCAATCCCTATTGCAGATGCTTGATCAGGCACATTTGTGTTTGTTCAACACCCACAGAGCCCACCTGTGGTTTATACTGCAACTATACTGAGCAGACCTTAGTTACAGTTTCTGGGAGGGAAGCATGTTATCTAGCATGATCAACAATTTGAACAAGGCCAGCACACTCAAGCTCTCAGCCACAATGACTTGTGACTTTGTGCTAGCAGAGCTATCGACTGCACCCAAGGGTTCCGTCTACCCAGTTTCACTCACAAGGCTTGAGTCAAACCATGACACAGTTTTCAGGCACTTTCCAAAGGTGCCGCATGCTGGGATCATCCCACCCAACAGACCAATAATGTCAGGAAGTCTCCTTACTGACAAATCAACCCTGATGAGATTCAAACCTGAGTCTCATGATCAGAAAGCAAACATTCTAACCACTCAGCCACATGCCTATACATATATATATTTGTTATATTCACTTCCATGCAAATACCCTGGGGAAAGGTATGAATCTATGTCTTCTCTCTTCCCACCCCCTCAGGTATGGGTTAATTTGTAGAACTTGTATCAGTAAAAATCCTTATCTCCCAAGAACTTAGAATTTTAAAATATTTCCTGGCTTTAAATAACCTGCAAAAGGTTGATGAGTCATTAAAAAGAACAGTGGCCAATAACTTAAATCAATCAGAACAGTGATAAACAAAACAATTCTGTGGAAAACATCCCATCCCTTTAGTCATCAGGCTAAAGTTATGTTTTTGTTGAATGAATTGTGTAGAAAACACTAAAGATATTGAAACATTGAAATTTAAAATTTTTTAAAATTATTTAAAAAAAAATTTTTTTTTTTTTTTGTATCAGGTTTATGTAGTCAGTTTCAGTCAGTTTTCTTATGTTTTTGTTTTGATCCCTTTTGTTATCCTGCATTGTAATCATAGAAGATTTACCAAGAAAGGTGAAATGTTGTAAGAAACTGGAGCCAAATTTACTGTGCATGATCTAACAATCAAAGCACCTTCACCCTAGTAAATTGCTTTCATCCCTTAATTAAAGCAGCATTTTTTAAATCAAAATGATGGTCATACTCATTACAGTCAGCAACTAATACATTGAATGTGTTGTTTTGTAAAAGATCTCTTTTGTGTTCATATAATCTTTTATTTAAATTCCTTGAGGTTTCATCAATGTATTCCTTGTGACAATCATTACAGGTGATAGAGTAAATTCCTCCTTCAAGTTTTAATTTATTATTACTTTGTTTTGTATTAATTTTATTGTTTTAGTAGTAGTTATAACAAATTTTATGTTAAGCTTAGATAAATTCTTTTCAATTGTAGTTGTGATAGTGGGTAGAGTAATATATCTTGATTCATTGGATATGTTGGAATGTTTCATTTTTTATTTTGAAATATTTTACAAGCCTTTTGTTTCATGTTGAATATGAAATAATTCAGATACTGAAGGAGCTTAAAGTATTTTCGATGTATTTCTCATCACATAAATATTGAAACCTACAAATTGTAAGTGATCTAAAATAGAAACCAATAATTATTCTAGATTTTATTTCATTATGGTGAGAATAGAAATTTATGACATCATTTTTATTGGTTAATGTGTGATAGTTAGTTTTGGGTCGTTATCAATACAGTTTAATATGACATTGAGGAAAAGTAATGTATTGTTTATTTCTGTTTCATAAGTAAATTCTATCATACATTTAACTTTGTTTAGGTAAAATACTTCAGAATGGTCCATATTGAAGGGACTATAAAAAAAAAAGACTAGCTCAAAATTCACTAAGAAGCAAACTCATCTGTAATTCAAATTTTTGTTTATAAAAATTGTTTAAGTGGAATATCATTATTTTGTGATGAGTCAGCAAATTTTTATGATTTTTAGCTATTGGTAGGGAGAGGTTTATTTTTTATTGTATTAGATGCTTCTTTTTTTTTTTTTTTTTTTAATTTAAGCATTTGTTAACAGGGACAACGGTATAAAGAGATTTAATGTCTAAACTGGCCCTGAGTTTCTACAGTAGTATGCAGGAGGTAACGCACAGGGTACAACAGCTACAGGTATCCCTATTGTGAGGGCATCCAATCAAAGAGTGAAATAAAAATTTAGTTTTTGAAATATGAAATTGCCTCTGCTAACAAGATGGTGTGAATGGGGGGATCCATGTTTTGATAAGTGAGACCAGAGCAAAAAATCTGTTACATCAAAATACTGTGCATAATTTCTGACAGAAGATCTCATTTGGTGAACTGAACTTAAGAAATCAAGTTGATTTATATTTAATTTGAATAAAGTGTTTATTTCAGGTTTCATTTGTTTTTACATATTTAAAACGTCTTCCTTTCTCACATTTCTCAGTACTAGGCCTTATAGCTCCCCCCCTAGACTCCATTTGTGTCTTAGGGGGGCATACAATCAAGGAGTTGACCCCAGGCATCACCAAGCCTCTGCATGCCACTGGTTTCAGTCATCTTTATCCCCCTTAGATATTTTTTAACCAGGTTGCTGGAATTTTTATTATGTGAAGGGTTGATTATACGAAAGAGAGGTGTTAAAATTTCTGTCTCTCTAATTATTTTCTTCTCAGCTATTTTCTTAGATGTGTTAGTAATTTAATTTCATCATTGTATGCACTTTGCAAATTAATTTTATCATTGTATGCACTTCTTTTCATAACAATTTCACCTCCTTTGTCCAAGGAGGTGATGTGAATTTCTTTATTTTTTGCTACGTTCCCCTGGGGTAGAGATCTTTTGTTATTTGTTCCCCTTGTAGGAGAAATGCAGATTCATATCTTGCCAGTGTGTGCACATTTTACTATATCAGGCCAACAGATGTAATACACACTGTTTAAAAAAAAACAGGGCTTCTATTCAAACATGAGTATCCATTAAAAATAATGTTTGAAATAATATACAGGATACAGGAAATGTAATGCCATTTTGTTTTGTTTTTTCTTGGCTGAGGTGGATAGGATAACATTGTGATGGTCACTCAATTACTCAATCACAAGAATCCACAACCATCTCACTTTTGTAGTGAGGTGTACTGAAAGATCTTGTTTACAGGCTTAAAGCAAAAACGATTCCTAAATTAAAAC
Source organism: Acanthosepion pharaonis (assembly GCA_903632075.3). NCBI lineage: Eukaryota > Metazoa > Mollusca > Cephalopoda > Sepiida > Sepiidae > Acanthosepion > Acanthosepion pharaonis. The sequence continues at coordinate 1,673,473 of CAHIKZ030005480.1, read as the reverse complement.
AAGCAATTTCTGATAAAATTTCTGAAATTAATGTAAAAATGTGTCAAATGTTTTGTTGAAGTGTTGCTCACTGGGTTCACTATTGTATCAAACATAAAAGGAGCATTTTGAATATGTAAAATAGTTTGTTAATCATCAAAAATCATGTTGTTTTCATGTAACAATACTTATAATTTTTCTTTAACTACCAATATATATATAAATTATGTAAATATATATTATATATATATATATATATATATATATATTGAATGTGTGTATATATATATATATATATATGTGTGTGTGTGTGTGTATGAAGAGTATATGTATATGAATTGTGTGTGTGTATATATATATATGAATTGTGTGTGTGTGTATATATATATATATATATGCATATGAATTGTGTGTATATATATATATATATATATATATATATATATATATATATATAATATGAATTTTATATACGGGTATGATAGCTAAATTCTTTCAATTTTATATTATTAATTTCACACTTGCACATTGTTTTTCGTTTTGTCAACTGCTCAATATAATAGGGTCAGTTGGGCACCGTCTGTGAGAAAAAGAGCACCATAATGCAATTCACTCCATCAGAAATTAGGAAATGGCATGTTGTATTGCTTGGCATTCATGCTGGAAGCTCCAATACAAACATTTCAGGATGTTTGGGTATTAATCTGAGGACAGTGCAGAGGATTCAGAAAGAGTTGGATGAGTCTAATGGTGATTACGATGGTACAGCCACTTGGAAAACTCACTCTGATCATTATGATAAGAAAAGAACTCCCAGATTTGTTGATGAGGGTCTCAGACTGAAGACAGAGCCCTACATCAAGTGCCTTGAGGACTCTGCACCAAGCCACACAAGCAGGAGAACCCAGTCATGGCTGTCAGACAATTTCTGCGCCACATCATCCCTTACATCTAGCCACCTAACTCTGCACACTCTAGACTGCAATCCGTTGATTATTATGTGTGAGGCGCAATTGAGCAAGAGACCACCAAAATTCCTTGTAATACCAAAGACGAACTGAAGACATGGATTATGGCAGCATTCACCCACTTAAAGGAGTCTGTCCAGAAACATTACAGGATTCAAGATATTTTTGTGTAATTTTGGTAAATATATCTGTTAAAAGGAAATGTCAGTGTTATCTTCATTTTTGCATATTTTAGACAATTTATCCGTCGCACCCTGTATAGATATAATAGGCCAATGAAAGAAATTTTAGAGATAAAAAAATTAACAAAAATACTAATAATATTGATAATAAAACTAACAATATTTATTGTATATTAGTCGGCCTTTTAACCAAATGTAAGTGTGACACTATTAAGAAGGAATACTGATAACAAGAAAACCTGGGGAGAAATGCTGTTTTCAATAAACTGAAAGTATACTGATAAGAAAGACAAGGAGAAGAGAGAGAAAGAGGATGTCTGTTTTCTTTTCTCTCCCCACCTTGGTGCTTGAGTGCCAACTAGCTAGAAGCCATCTATTCATGGTCAACTTAATCTTAAGTGATGGTATTTTTTCTTAAGTGCCCACTCAACCCGGTTGGCAGAATAGATTACATTTTAACAACTTCAAGTACCCATGACTAGCCAAAATTTGGTCAGTTGATAGGACTTGGAAAACAGGAATGACATTGTAGTTATATTTTTCCTTTGTCTATAAAATTTACTAAGAGAAATTGTCACTTTTTGTCACTTGTTAACCAAAAAACCTGGCATGGAGAAGTGTCAGCTAACAAATCTCAGGTGCAGTTGACCACACAAGGACACAATAAGAATTCCTCACTGATGGAAATTTTTGGATGATAATTGCATTTAGCACTTTGGACTAGATCACACCTAACCTCAGGGCACAGGTTTGATCAGGAGACAAAAAGAGAGTTAAAGGGCCCAGGTGGAATTTCAAGGAAGAAGGGTGAATTGCTTGCACCTTTCAGGCGGTCATGGTGAGAGGCATCCATGTGAGATGGAAGGAGCTGGGCTGATCAATATTCTGCCACCACCGTTCTTCGTAAGAGGGATCTCCCCAAATTTGGTCAGGCAATCAATTTCCCGACCACCCCATGCCCCACACTGGATTTGCGCAAAGCTCCATAAATACAGACTAGGGGGATGGAGAAAAAGGGACCAGTCATCTTGAATTGCTGTTTGCGAGAGAGACACATGCCAATTGGTTCTAGACCCACTTTGCCAAACCCCACACAGCTTCTTCTTCCAGACTACCAAATACACCTGAATGGTTAGCCCAAAGAAATCACAGAGTAGAAGAAATCAGATTTCAGCCTCGTACCAGTTTACTAAGCATGGTTAGACATAGTGTCAGGGGGTATTAAGGGGAGGGGGAGGTGCTGAAAAATCTGCATGTTGTTAATTTAGTGAGTAGAACGTTTGTTGTTTGAACCTTTGATGATATAAAGTTGTTGTGTTAGACAGTTGTCGCTTTGTTCCTTGTGGCATCATCTCCCCAAAGCTGCCAGATCAGCGACGCCAAATATACAACTTGGCCTTTGCCAACCGTGTGATCTAAAACAAACACAACATGGCCAGGGTGGGATTGAGGCTTCAAGGCTGGCCATAAGGATTGACCACGGACTCACTCAGTGACTGAGGACAGGATTGTGATATCATATAAGCATCATGAGAAAGATTTTAAAAATCAAGATTTTTGGACACACCTTTGTCCTTTCTCAACAAGATGAGAAATGAAAACTGAAGTGGGCCTTTCTTTACTGGGAAATTTTTTATATTACTGAAGAGATTTGATTGTTTTGAGCTAGTTGTTTGCCCTGATTATTCATTTACCCTTATATACTTGGTCTGTATCCACTTATATTGAAGTGTCTTTTTGTGTGTGTAATATATATATCTATATCTATCTATCTATATATATATATATATATATATATATATAAATAAAAAGAAAGAACAGTAAGATATATAATCCCGTATTCTTATAGATATTTTTATTTTTACAAAATAGTGCTCAATGTAAATTTACAGAGCATTAATATTATAAATTAAATGATTTAAAATGTTTTTTTCGCTACACAGTTCTAAGCATGTTTCAAAAATGGAAGCTATAAGCTTAGAATTTAATTTTGTAATTAAATTAAAGATATTAGTTCCATTTCATCCTCAAGTGAATTTTGGAGTAACTTATTTTTAAATTTACTGGGTTTTAAAGGCACAGCAGGAAACTGTAAATTATGATTTTTGCCGTGCCTTTAAAACCCAGTAAATTTAAAAATAAGTTACTCCAAAATTCGCTTGAGGATGAAATGGAACTAATGTCTTTAATTTAATTACAAAATTAAATTCTAAGCTTTTAGCTTCCATTTTTGAAACATGCTTAGAACTGTGCAGTGAAAAAAAAACATATTTTAAATCAGTTAATTTATAATGTGTGTGTGTGTGTGTATATATATATATATATATATATATAAACACAGGGTGTCCATAAAGTTCGTGTGCACTTTAAAAAATTATAACTTTCTTTGTATTTGCGATAGAAATAATCTGTAAAAAAATCTTATAAAGTTTAATGTACCTAGTTTTAATTATAGCTAAAATTAACTATTGTGATTTCAGGCATTACTGTAAATCAATTGGCAAATGTTTTCCGTGAACTGTAAAATCGTATTACCCTTTCTATTACTAATGATGGAGGACATGTGGAAACTTAAATAAAATTTCAATAAAACCTTAAAAAATATAGAGATTTACTTCTTTCTAATTCTTTTTACAAATTTTTTCTAACCACAAATACAAATAATGTTATAAATTTTTTTTAAGTGCACACGAACTTTATGGACACTGTGTGTGTGTGTGTGTGTGTATATATATATATATATATATATATATATATAATCTCACTTTTGATTGTCAAATTCTGTTTCAAGTGGGTAGTCATGGCATTTATTGTAGAGATTGCAAAATGTTGCAGTCAAACCAGACTGAAGCCCTAATAATCAATACAGCAATGATATGCCAAGCCACATTAATTTAGTCATGAGTGGGAATGTCTGTCTCTTGCTGGGAATTTCACTATTAATACCCATCTGCCCACTTTACAGATGCCTGGCTTTTTTTTTAAGTTAATTTTCTCAGTTTGGTCTTTGGCCGTAATAAGCAAAATGTATGTCCTGTCATGGAAATCTGTGCATCTTTTCATTTGTTCTTTAAGTTTAGTTAGACGCAAGGCCAGGCATATGGAAGATTTGTCAAAATGGGATGAGGAGTTATCATTTACACTATTTATATTCAAACTATTTTCCACATCTTTGTTATCACAATGTTTTGGCCGTTGTGTCCTGCGACCTTCATCAGGTATACATTGATCTGGGTAAGCTACAGAGAATTCTACATTGAACTCTTTATTTAATCCACAGAGGTAGCTTAGTAGATTAAAACATCAGTTCATGACTTTGGGGACATAGTAATTGTGAGTTCAATCCTTGCACCAGGCAGTGTGTACTTGAACTTAGCTGAAACGGGCAAGTATTAACCAAGCAATTTCTGTCTATATTTCTGAGACAAGGAATTGTAACTATTTACACTATTTACATCATTCAGGCTGTTGTCTTCATCTTTATTGCAATATTCATGACATTTGAACCATTGTATGCTCTGACTTTCTTCATCCATTGGAATTTTGAACTGAATCCTTTATTTAGTACATAGATGTGTTGGTTAAAGTAATCCAAAAAATGATTAAACCCAAAGAGTTGCAAGTTCAATACCTGGTCACAGCAGAGGGAACAAAATCTTGAAGAGTTGAGTTACCAAAGGGAATTAACTGAAACTGAGATATCCAAAAAAAGGATATGTGGAATTAGAATAATCTAACCCCCCCCCCCATGGACTAAATGAAGTGTTTGGTTTCAAACGCCATTGTATGTCACTTAAAGAAGGTCAGAGTGTATATCAGCCAAAACATTTTGAATATGACAATAAAGATAAAAACAATAAGGATGTAAATAGTATAAATAATAACCAGGCCCTAAAAATAAGAACTTGACGATATCCCTAGACAAGGTCAGAGGGATGAGAATAATTTAACAAAGGATACATTAAATAATGCGTTCAGTTCAGTTCCGAATTCCTTGTAGGTTACGCAGATTGATATAAACCTGATGTAGGCCAGAGGGCACAATGTCCAAAACATTGTGATAGCAACAACAAAAATGAGGACAATAGTCCAAATATAAATAGTATAAATAATGATAACTCCTCATCCCAGAAATTCAGTCAGAAGGTGATCAGGTGATAATAACAACAAAGATGAGGACAATAGACTGAATATAAATAGTGTAAATAATAACAACTCATCTCAGAAATTCAGACAGAAAAATGCTTATTATGTTTGATGTGTCAATCTCTGCAATGTATGGTAACCCATAAATGCAACTATCACAGTAGAAAGCGCTGTAAACATTGTTGCATGTATATGTTTCACTTATGTGTTGGCCAGCCTCTTCTTATATACTTCCATTTGCACACAAGATTCTGATGTGTGAGTGAAAATTCTATGTCTGCAGAATTGTCCCATGTAGAATCCTGTGTTTATTTAACTGTATATTTGGGAAGGATTACAAACGATTCTTATGATAATGTCGTTTGTAAATACAGAAGGCAGTAAGAAGAGTATTGATGTTGGCTTCAAGGCAAATGGTGAAAACTGGGAGCAGATGGGGCAAGGAATGAACAGAAATTGGAATTTATTGGCTGATGCAACAATAACAAAAATAAGATATTTTTGTTCTACATTGTTTCCATATTTTTTTTTTTTAGCCATGTTTTTTCTGGCTTTTTGTGGAGTTTAAGTTATCAAGTGAGATCACTTTATATATATATATATATATATATATATATATATATATATATATATATATATATATCAAAAATTGGGAAGGATAGAAGAAAAGGAAAAAAAAATGAAGTGACTGTTTAATATATATCTATATTTCTGAGATGAGGTATTATGTACACTATTTACATTATTCAAACTATTGTCCTCATCTTTGTCGTCATATTTATCACAATGTTTCGGCCGTTGTATGCTCTGGCCTTCTTCAGGTGATTGGAATGTCAAACTGAACCCTTTATTTCGCTTGCTGGGGTAGACTGTTCTAGTTCCACATACCATGTCTAATGGAGTCAGTTATCTCCTGTTAATTCCCCTCTCCAAGTTCTCTACAAGGACACATGGCACAGTGGATAAAGGCATTAGTTAGATCCAGTCACAGGACCAAAGAGTGTAAGTTCAATACCTGGTTAAGGTGGTGGAGAACTTTTTCTCTTTTCTTTTTTTTTTTTCTGTTATGAAAGGAGGCACTAATTTTGCAGAAACCTGTTTCATTTTAAAATCTTTTGATAACGACTACTGACATGGATTAAACTAGTCATGTTTAATATTTCATCAATGATCCAGTGGCATCCTCCTTTGATCTTTCTCATTTCAGATTGTTTAGGGTCAGAACGGATCATCGTTGATTTTCAAGAAACGTTGCTGTACTCATTGGCAACAATAATCTAGACCAATATTTCTCAACCTTTCTAAGCAACAGCACACTTAGGAGCAAATGAAAATATCACGGCGCACCTAGGAGCAAATGAAAATATCAAGGTGCACCTAGGAGCAAATGAAAATATCACGGCGCACCTAGGAGCAAATGAAAATATCACGGCACACCTAGGAGCAAATGAAAATATCACGGCACACCTAGGAGCAAATGAAAATATCACTGACAACTTAACAAAATTTGTGTAGTGTATAACATTTAAATGTTATGAAATAAAACCATGTATTTTTAAAAAATACACACATAAATATGAACTTGCTTTATTTCAATGTTTCTATTCAATTATTTGTGCAGCTTATTTAATATGAAACCTGTGCCTGGTGTTTTTTCACGATTTCTTCAATGTTTGACTGAATGTACGATAAGCAGACCCTCATTTCTTCTTCAGTTGAGTGTAGTCTTTCTCTTTTTTGATGTTATTTAGGGTTGAGAAGCCTAATTCGCATAAATAAGTAGAAAATTGCAATAAAACTGATAAAGACTTTTTAGCTAATACAAGATGTTCCTTTTATATTGAAATCCAAAATGTATCAATGGTTGCCATTGAATGTTATATTTTGAGTCCTCAATCACAAGAAATGGTGGTCACTTCTTCTTCCCATAAGTGAAGTACAATATTAGAATGAGCATTTATAAATTTATGTGAAAAAAAAGTTTAATATTTATTTATTCAAATACTGTAGCTTGCTCAGTATATATCTGATGAATGTCAGGGAACTCAACAGACAAAACATTGTGATAAAAATGTGGATAATACTGCTTCTGCACATACATACATATATATGCCATGACAGTATTTTGTAGCACACTTAAGAGAATTGTGCCACAACACAATGTTTGAGAATCAATGGTATAGATATTAATGGTATAGATCATTGGTTCCCAACATTTTTCTACCCATGGACCACTTTTACTCTTCATTTTTTTTTTTTTTTTTTTGGTGGACCCCTATAACCATTCAAGGAAAAAAAAAAAAAAAAAAAGCTTATTTTATTTTTTACTAATAGGTAACTTTAGGAATTGTATTATAAAAATAGTAAATGTATATGCTTTATTTTGAAGTAAAACTAATTTAATGAAAACAAATTTGTATTTAACAACTAAATTCTATAGAATATTTATGTAACAATATGATTTCTCACACATTCTTAGAAGATAAGTAGAGAAATTTCTTTTAAGTCCATAATTATCTGAGGAATTTTGTCTCCAGTCCATCTTTGAGTCAACTTAAGTGTCAGTGTTTTAGTGATTTATGTATACAGCTACCTTTGAATTGGGAAACATAAAAATTTATCAATGATTTTAAATAGTCATAAAAGTAGTCCTTTGAAGATTTGACTACCTATGTGGCTTTGGGGTGGCCACAAATCTTCCAGAAGACAAGTGGATGGATAAGGGGGTGGGAACCCAGCCATTATCCATATAAGCAGAGAGAGGCAGGAAGTCAAGGAAGAAAGGGGTCCAGCCGTGAGAGAAGTAGGTAGGGGACCAGTGAGTTAGTAGCTGCCCAGCAGCCAGGAGTGGGAAAGTAATTGCCCAGCGGCCAGTAACAGAAGGGAGCGGTAGTGAGGAATCAGCAGTGACCAAAGTGACCGATAGCGATTATCAGGGTCCTTTTCCATAGTCCGAAGTTAGTAAGATAGCAGCCTGCTTCTTGAAGCTGAAAGAAGGATCCCACTGAGAAATCATATTGTTACTACTTCCCAACCGGCGAGTCTTGAAAAACAATTGTCTTCATTTTTTGTTGAAAGCGATCATGGCCAAGTAGACAAACCTGTGCACACTGTGAGTTGGGTGTATATGCAAATAGACTCAACCTTGGACATCATCACAAGTGCAGTGAATAATGAATGATTAGAGAACATCGTCACAAAACTTGTCACAAATTTGCCATGAATTTCGTCACATTTATATACACTAGTAAAATAACTCATAATAAACCATTTTAAAATATCTGAGTAATTAATAAATTTAAAAAAAAAGTGCAGATTTATTCAATGAGATTCCTATGGTTGATGCTGCTCTGTAAGTATTTTTATATTTGGCTGCATTGATATCAATGATAGTCAAAGATCACCCCCCCCTTTCACAATGTTGTGTCTATTACTATATTAATTAATTTATATTAATATATTATTTTATTTTATTAATATTTAAAATCAATACTGTTATTTATTATTAATATATTAAATTAATTTATGTAATAAATTATAATCTTTATATAATTTTCTTATATATATATATATATATATATATATATATATATATATATATATATAATCCTTCTTTTATATATCCTTGTCAGTTTTTATCTAAATTTTACAATCAAAACAACCAGTAGGGTAAAAAGGAAACTAATTTACATTGTTTGATCTCATTTTCTGCTAGTTTTAGTTTTAAAGTTGGTTTTCTATTTTTATTATTTTAATATGACGTAGATTACTGTAGTAATTCCACTTCTCATTTGTAACAACCGATTTGAAGTGAAATTGCTCTATGGATAACTAAAATATTACTGTGGACCCCCAATTTGCTATTTCTTTGAGTGGATCCTAGTAATGTTACATGGAACCCACTCCCAGGGTCCATAAGGACCTTGGTTTTGAATCACTGGTCTACATGATTAAAGAATTGGTTCATGAATTTGTTGAAATAGTAATTGTGAGTTCAATCCCTGGGCCAGGCAGCACAGGCTTTGAAACAGAGTGAACAATAACTGACCAGTATTACAAAAGAACAAGATATCCCTAGATATGGATAGTGGAACAAGAAGACTCTATCCCTGTAGATTAAATAAAGTGTTAAGATCAAAATTTCCTGAAGATTACTTAGATTAACAGACACCTGAAGAAGGCCAAAAAACACAAAGGATGAAACATTGCGATAACAAAGATGAAAACATTAGTCTATCTTCTATTAATCTATCATGTCTATTCGGGAGGTGGATGATCATGCCTCTCCACAACTTCCTGTCCTTTGTAACTCTTAGCAGTGTTTGTCTTTTTGCTATGACTCTTAATCCCTGTTCTACCAATTATTTACTCAAGATCATTAAGAAGGTTATTCTTTGCTTTCATTTGTCCGTCTTTTGCCTGCGAATATAAAATTTTCCAAGCCTTTTTCCTCATTATGTGCCCTTGAATTCTCTCTCATTCTGATTCAAAATGTAAGTGTTCTTTTTGTTTCCATTTTCTCTAAAACTTTGTCATTGATCACATGTTCAATCCATGGTATTCTCGGCATCCTTCTATAGAGCCCCGTTCCTATTACCTCAAATCTCCTCTTCATTTGCGAGGAGATTATCTAGCAATCAGTGCCATATAGGAGGATTGATATTACATAGCAGTTCAGTAATCTCTTTTTGTTTCTATTGTCTTAAGCCTCGTCTTCTTCTGTGAAGAAATTGTCCAGCATTCACTGCCACATAGGAGGATCGATATTTACAGTTCAGTACTCTTTTCTTTGTTACTAATAAAATTTTCCTCTTTCTTAATACTTTGCTTAATTTTTTGATAGCATCTTTTACTATTCTAATTCACACAAAAGTAATAATAATCATACAATTATTAGTCATTATGTCCATATTATTAATAAGTAATATAAAAATAACAATAATAATAGTGCTGCAATTAGTCAACATCTCTATATTATTGAGGAGTGCACCTCTGCCCAGTAGATCATTAAAATGATTCCTTCATTGAAAGTAGAACCTCATCTGTAATGTTCGTTCCTGTAATTTGGTTAGAGTCCGAAATGTCAGATCGTACAGGTGATAATGGCAGGTCAGGGAGGGTGGGTGCTTTGGTGAGATCAGACTTGCTATTAAATTGCTTCTGCTGTAAGATATAAATCGTCTGCCTGCTGACAGTAATGGCCACATTAAAACTGATATACCTGCTTGTGACTCATAATATATCATATCTATTTTTATAAAATTGTTGAAGTTAATCCATGAATTATCTTTGCTGGTTTTATTATTTTAAACGAAAGACCAAGAATCCACCAGCAAAAATATTAGGATCAAAGCAAACAGCCTGGAAATGTCACTTGGAATAATTCAGAATGTTATGGCAGTATATTTTCTCTGAATGCCAGACAATAATTGCTGTCTTTACAAATTTGTTAAAATATTCTAAAATATTTTTAAAGATTTTCTGCTCCTAATGCATTAATTTATTTTTTTAAATTTAATTGCAAGTTGATTTGTTTTCTATATAAAAAAAAAACCTGTTCATATCTTGCTTTTGTTATTGTTAATTGTTCTCTTGTCCATCAAGATAAAAAAAATGTCTGCTGTCTGCCTTTCAAAATCAGATAAGATTTCCATTTGAAATGAAGGAGGAATGTGTTTGTGTGTGGGAATGTGTGTGTGTGTGGAGGTTAGAAAGTTGATAGATAAATCAATTGTTGCAATACAAACATGATTATTTCTTTTATTTTACAATTTTTCTAAGGGATAGTAGGGGAGGGCAGTTTCTTGCATTCATTCATTTTTCACTTTTTTTATTTTATTTTTTTTCTTTATTTTTGCTTTTCAGTATTTTTCCTTCTTTACTTTCTTTCCATCTCTCTCTTTCTTTTTCCCATACTCTCTTTTCTTCACTCTTGCTCTCTTTACTTTCTTTTGTTCTTTCTTTATCTCCTTTTATTCTCTCTCTTTCCCTTCTCTTTCCTTCTATCATCTTCTCTTTCCTTTTCCATCCTTCTCTTTTCTTCACTCCTTTTCTCCACTCTTTATTTTTCTTTTTCTCTCTTCTTCTCTTTTCCTTCTTTCTCTCTTCTTCTCTTTTCCTTCTTTCTCTCTTCTTCTCTTTTCCTTCTTTCTCTCCATCTCCCTTCAATTTTATTTCCATTTTTATTCCTCTCTTTTCTCCCTTTCTTTCTTTGCTATCTTTTTTTGCTCTTTCTGTCTATTTCTTTTCATTCTTTGTGTTTTCTTTATCTTTGTCTTTCTTTCTTCTTCCATCTACATTCTTTCTTTCCTTCTCTTTGTTTCTTTTTCCTTCTCTCTCTCTTGCTCTGCTTTCTGTTTTCTTTTTCCTTTTTGTTTTTCCTTTCTTTTCTCCCATTGCTATCTTTGATCTCTTTTCTTTCCTTTTCTATTTGCTTTCTTTCTCTTTTACCCTTTTCTCTTTTTCTTTCTTTTTGCCTTTTTCTCTTCCTGTTTCTCCTTGACATCTTTTTTCTCTATTTTCCTCTCTTTCTGTCTTCTCTATTTTCCCTTCTCTTTTTCTTACCTTTCCTTTTTTTTCTTTCTTTGATCTGCTGCTTAATTTATGCAATTGTTTTATTCAAGTTGTTGGAAGTCTTCACATTATAATTTATTTCATTATTCAAGCAAGCATTGTTACATTTACAAACATTTTTGGGACAATTAAATCCGTTTTTTTTTTTTCTCTTCTTGTAAAAATAAGTTTTCCTTTATTTTTTGTAATTGAATATGTAGCTGATGTCTGACGATGTCCTCTGACGATGTCAAATGATGTCCTATGTTAGATGATGTCCTCTGACGATGACAGAATGAAACATTACGAGGACAAATGGTTAAATTACAATTCATTTGAATTCTATTAATTTTCTTCCAAATTATTTCTCACCGAATTACAGGCAAGAAATATGGTATTTTTCCTCCTTTTTACCTCTTTTCAGATCTAAACAATATTTTTTCAATTAAGATGTCTGTTCATGTCTTCATTTTCAAAAATGTCTTCTCTTGAAGTAAAATATGGAAATTGATAGGTTTTTTGTTTGTTAATTTTGTTTTTTCTCCTTATTTGGAATCAATTTCATTTCTGAATGCGAGAAATATATAATGTGCTAATACCTGGGTCATCTCTGACAATCTGTAGAATGGGTTCTTAGTGGTCAGGTGTACAAGTGGATTTTGGCCTTCCTCGATCCATAGTTTATGATGCCCTGAATCTTGTCTCAGCAATGCATTGATAAACAGCAGCAAAGGGTAGATAAATTAGTTTTGACCCTCCTCCTTCCTCTAAGTGGATCAATAGTGGAGGATTGTAATCTATATTATTATTTTAACGTGTATACAATTATTACAAATTTCTTTCCCCATGGTTCTCTTTCTGATTGATCAAACACTGTCAAGTTGGCTGGAATTGCTTAAGGAACACATACAGTGGGTGACAAACAACAGAAACACAGATGCAGAGTTAACAATTAAATAAATTTATATAACATACAATGGGAAAACAATGTGAAAGATACGGCAAAAGCAAAAACAATAGGTCAAAAAGTAATGCTATGGGCCATAATAATGGGAGGGGGGAATTTATCCTCTCAGAAAGGTAACTAGACGCTTAATAGAAGATCTTAGATTAGGCCTGCATTGCAAATATACAACATGACAAAAAAGATTGAGCAAAGTATAAACATGTAAGAGAAACAATGACTTATCTGATTGTTATCAAAATTTATTTTCTTTTTATCTTCTTTTAGCCTAATGTCTCTTATGTGTGTTTCTTCTTTTCTCTTTTCTTTTTGTTTTATATTTCTTTCAGATCTCTTTTCTCTTTCTTTCTCTTTTTGTTTCTTTTGATGTCTTTTCTTTCTTTTTCTCATTTCTCGTCTAGGGGCTTGAGTGATGAATCAATTGAAGCTGTCATTTTGTAGCTCTCAATATAATGTATCTTTCTTCTGGTTTCAATACAACTTTGCTTCTCTCGTGCCAAAGTTTACTTCTTTTTTGAGTTAAACTTTGTTAAAGATGTTTGAGCTTCGAAATCATCTTAGATTTCTATTCCTTTCGCATATCTAAATTGATAGCTGGCTGTCGTCTTCCTGCCAAACAATCCATTCGGTGTAAATACCATAGGAAGATTGTTTCGCATATTCAAAATTATAGCTGATTATCACATTTTATTCTGAACTCTGCTTGGTTTGGCTACTTAAGCCAAACTAACTTTGCATTGTTTATTTCATCAGATGCTCCTTGATTTTCAAATGTGAACCTTTTTCCTGTGTGAGCGAAAAGAGGTCACTGACCCTTTCTCTCTCCTGCGGGGTTTCAGAGAGTTCAAGTTTGTTTCACTGTGTTTCATTCAGTTAAATCACATCATCAACATGTGATCAAAAGAGAAAGGAAAATGTACAATCTTTGTTCAAATGTATGCAAGTTTTGTTAAAATTTGTTAATATTTGATTTTACTTTATCCCTTTTTTTCTATCGTTACACTTTCTGAGAGTACTGACTTTTTATTTAAAATGCTTCTAAAATATAAGCATACAGATTTTAGAAGGAACTCAGATGAGTACCCGTAACAAAATATATATACATTTTAATAAATATACGTATGTTTGAAGTGCAACTTAGTTTTACTGTACTACCAACTCATCAGACACGAATCATTTGTGCCTGATGAGTTGGAAGAACCACAAAACTTTAAGTTGCACATCAAATCTAGGTATATGTATATTTACAAATATATACTTCTTAGCTCTGTCTAACCACATTGAGCACTGTTTTGTTTATACCTTAAATTAAGTAAATATTTATTTGCTTACCTGTATATGCACACTAACGCATGTATATACAGTTGCTAATATCTAATTATTTGGTTTACATCCACATTTATTCTGAGATATATATATTTAATTGGATTTATGTCATATTGTCTGATGATTGCAAGGGTGTGAAACCCAGGGTCACAAACTCACATCAATCCAACTAAATATGTTAGTTCTATCACTGATAGTGAGCGCTTTTCAATAAGTACCATGCATATATAATATATAAATAATATATATAAAAATTGTGTGTGCAAACAAACACTCACAGGGTGCGATAGATAAATTGTCGTGTAAGTTATGCAAAAATGAAAATAAAACTGATATCTCATTTTAACAGATATATTTACCAAAATTATATAAAAATATCTTGAAAGACGAAAGAGTAAATTTATTCATATTGAATACATACATACATACATACATGTATGTATGTGTGTGTATATATATATATATATATATATATATATATATATATATATATATATATATATATATAAAAAGGTGTGTTTCTTGATCAATAATTCTTTCAAACATGTTTAGTTGAATAATATCAACAAGTTCTCTTGCTCAAATATTTTGTTAAATTTTTCAAATTTCCAAATTAGTCATTTATGTAATCCATAAGTTTAATCAAAATCATATTTGTTTTATATTGAAACCGAGTATTTTTGAATGTGGATACATTTGTTTTCATGGATTTCAGAGTTTTTGTGTGTTTCTGTAACTATTTTTGGCTAATTTTGGCCTTCCCTTGATTGATAGAATCAATTTCAAGTCAGTCATGGTGACATCATTTATAAAGATCAAACTGAATTTTTACTTGTATGTGTATATATATATATATATATATATATATATTCCTTTTTTAAATGCATTTTTTCTTTCTTTTTTTTTATACTGAGGCAAAATTTTTATTTAGTAGGACTTCTCAAATTAGGCCAGCTGTTATTAACCTAATACATTTCCCTCCTTCTCTCCCTCTCTCTTTATTTTTATATATATATATATATATATATATATATACACACACACACACACACACGAGCCTGAGATGTAAAAATTTAATCTGAAATTTTCACTCTATAATGTTCAATCTGTATGACTAGTTTTCACCACTGAATTAAGTGCATTAACATGAATCAAGTTTCTTTTGAAAAATAAATATATGTTGTGTCAAATTGAATACTTTTTATCTTTATGTAATAAACTTATTGATGTAACTCTGTTTTGTACACACACACACACAATTTTCAATCCATCTTGATACAGGATTATTAACAGAATTTTTCTAGCTTTTATTATTAAATATTTGTTTAACCAAAAAATGGCATCTTTATGCTTGTAAAATCTCCAGCATCACAAGTATGGAAATCAGAGGCTTAGAGTTTTGGTAACTAGTTAGTGGGTTAGAGGGAGTTGAAAAGTGCTTCAAATCGTCAAGGCTGCAATATTACTTTCTTTCCACTTTGGTCATCTCTCTCTGGGGCATACATCCAAATATTTGGTCTTTATCATTAATGGTCACCTGACCTCCAAGCACTTGGTCATAACTGTTATTGGTTGAAGTGGGGGAGGCTTGCTTATAGAGAAAGATCAGTGGCTTGAAAATCCAACCAAATATAAGGGAAGATACCTAAAGAAGGCGGCTGGTAGTCTGTCTCTTCTTTCCTCATTTACCCATTCTAGCCAACTTTAATAATGACACTGAGAGGAATCTTTTAGTCCACTAGTCAAGTATATGCACACACACAGTAGGAGGAAATAAATTGTTGTAGAGTAGTTTCACAGTGGAGGCTTGTATTTGTACTGTCGGTCCTAAAATAGGTTTGATGTACAAAACGTTAGGAACTTGATATAATAGGTAATGACGCAGAGAAATCTAGTGGTGGTCGCTGATACTTTAGTATTCGACTGTCGTCCGACATCGACTGACTGAGCAACTCACTAACTGCTACTATTCCTACTTATTATAGGTGGGAGAGTCTATTAACAATAGAATAGGTGTGTTCCACTATAACATAAATATTCATACACCATGAAATTTTTTAGTTAGTATAGTTATGAAAAAACTTAAAATTCATACAATATTTCTACACCATAAAATAATGCTGCAAAATACAAAAAAAATTAGAAGACTGTTATAATTTAAATTATGTTTAATTTATAAGATTTCGAGGCAAAAATGTATTTGTACAAAACATGTCTTTAATATCAAAAGGCTCAAATTACCTTTTATTTATTTAATTCTTTGTAAGATTTTGCTAGATTCTTCCAATTATCTTATTACCAGAACAATCTAGAACATTCAGCAATTCATTACTTATATGACGTTATCTCTGCACACAAATCATATACAATAATTATCATCATGGGGAAAGGCAAGGAAGTATGAATTTCGCAAAAAGAATTGATCACCAAACATTGGAAGGAAGGTAAAAACTATAGAAAAATAGCAAATATCCTGAATATACCATTTACTACTATTAGTTCTGTTATTGCTAAGTATAAAAAGGTGAAAACCTTTGAGAACAAATTGAGATCTGGTGCACCATGCAAGATTTCTCTCAGATCAATGAGAAGAATTCAGTGCAAAATTCAAGAAAAAAATCCAATGCCTATTCTGAGAGAAATACAGGAAAAATTAAAAGCATCACTTATTATTGTTACGAAATGAAAAAATAAGCAATGGACTTCATAGAAGTCAACTAAGATTGCATTCTCAAAGAAAAACTCCACGACTATTGAAGAAACATAAGGATGCCTAGTTAAAATTTGTTTGTGAGCATAAGGATAAACTTGAATCATTTTGAGAAAGTGTTTTATGGACAGATGAAACTAAAATTGAACTATTTGGGTGTAATACAAGGA
The DNA here is from genome assembly GCA_903632075.3 of Acanthosepion pharaonis. Taxonomy (NCBI): domain Eukaryota; kingdom Metazoa; phylum Mollusca; class Cephalopoda; order Sepiida; family Sepiidae; genus Acanthosepion; species Acanthosepion pharaonis. The sequence continues at coordinate 1,656,476 of CAHIKZ030005480.1, read as the reverse complement.
ATTGCGTTTGGAGAAAAGACGGCATAGATTTTGTAACAGAGAACACAATCCCAACAGTGAAATTTTCTAATAGTTTTTTTGCATATTGCAGCAATTATACAATGGTGTAGAAATATTGTATGGATTTTAAGTTTGTTTTTTTGGTTTATATTAACTAAAAAATTTTGTGGTGTATGAATATTTATTTCCCCCACCACTGTGTGTGTGTGTGTATATATATATATATATATATATATATATATATATATATATATATATATATATATAATGTGTGAGAGAGAGAGATATGGATTCATATGAATAACCACATATGCAAAAATATACTAGATTAATTTAATATCTAATTACATATTGCCATGTTTGATACAGTATTTAGAAAAAAAAAATCTATACAACCAAGACACACACACACACACACACACATATATTCTCAAGGTTCTCTATATCAAAATTGACCACCAACACTCAACAAAATTTATTACAAATATAACACCACCCTATTAAAGTGCATATAACATTTATATACTAATGTCATTTTACATTTCTGCCAATTCCCAGGCAGTTCCCTTATATTGAAATGTTTGTTTTGTAAAAAATTCCATAACTACAATGGATAAATTTAAAATTTTTAAATCACCATAATAGTGTGCGTTTGTCTATATTTTTAAAATTCACCATCACAATAGAATGCAAATTTTATCGCAGTTAAAATAAGTTTGTCATTGTAATTTACCCCAGAAGATGATCTTAGAAAAGGTTGAAAGTACTTGGGTTAACAAAAACTACAGCACCTTCCTTGATGAATTTCATCTTAACATCAAGAAACTGATTAGAGAAATGGAAGGATCAATATAAAAATAAGTAGGCAAACTATGTCTATATTAGTCAATGAAACATTTTTGAATGAAGATATGCTGCCTATATATGTATACATATATATATATATATAGGCCAAAAGGATGATTTTTCCCATGGAAAATATGAAAACAATTTTTTATTCATAAATTTATAAACATTTACTAAATTATTAAAATATATAATTTTCATGTAAAATGAGAATGAATAGAGTACACTTCCAACATTTGTAACATTTTTTTTATTAAACTCACAAGGAAAGTAGATTGTCGAGTATCTTGTTAAATTACTTTTCATCTTTCGTAGGAAATGACATTGTCTGGTGTAAAATGTTGTAGTCATTTACATCCACTCGTATGTGGCATATCTGGGTGCTGTCTTTGATTCTAAATCTACAGGTCATGGTCCTTTATGAATGGCTGCTTCTTAACTTTTGCTTCTCCCCCCTAACCCCCACTTTAAACTTAGCTTAGGTCATTTCAATTGGTTGATCTGAGTAAAACCAAAACAAACCCTGTAACCATCTTCTCTCCTTTCTTTCTTACTTTTTCTTTTTCTTCCTTTCCTCGTGAAAAGAGGGTGTATCTTGCTTTTAAATCTCAAATTGTCTACTCACCAGTTATTTACTAACACCTGATGATATGTGTTGATTCGCATCGAAACACAACTGTAATTGTGTAGCATTTTTTGACATCTTTTTGATGTCATATCCTAAAATAAAGTGTATGTGTATATATATATATATATATATATATATATATACACGCACACACACACACACACACACAAATTTCATTAAAAACAACTGGCAAGGCATTGTGATTAAGTTTTTTCTTCACTTGTTTTTGCATTCATATAAATATTTTCTTTTCTGGACATAAATTGTGTAAGACCTGTCCAAATGTTCTCTACATCTGAACACTTTTGGCTCTTCTATTAACAATTATCAAATATAACTATTTTTTTATTTATTTTTAACTGAATATGTAGATTTTTATATATGTGTATCTACAGTGATGGGAATGGGTTTTTTGTTTTTTTTCCAAACAGGGTCAGCATGTTGTGGCCAGGTTCATATATATATATATATATATATATATGAATAAAAATGACAATAGGAAAACTGGTAATTGCTGACGCATTTCGTCCAATGTGGACTTTATCAAAGCAAAATCAAAAATGAAATTAAATGAACAAAGTAACTAATAAAAACAAAAACAGAATGTACCTAGCAACTGGAATGTAGAGAAACGCTATTTTCATATTTTTAACTGAAAAATAACGTTAGTAATTGTCACGTGTGGAGAATATTGTCATTATATCTGTGTTGATGTATTCAACCATTTTCTTTTGATTTTATGAATCTGTTGTGTATATTTGTTTGTAAGAGCAGTAATTTTGTTAAGAAAGATGAAATGGGGAAAAAACCTGGGCATAGACTAATATTTGGGTAATATTCTATGTTGGCACTCTCCAGAATTTTCCTTCTGAGTCAGTTATTTTCTTTTTTTATGAGTGTAGCATTTTTAAAATCAAAATTATGGTTGAATTTATTTCTATGTATGACTAGTGCATTAGCTAAGTTGTTTTTTGTGAGGTCTCTTTTGTGCTCATAAATGCATTTTTTCAAACTTCTAATTGTCATTTTTATTTATAAATATTGTCTTCTACTGGTTAAATCGGAGAAATTTTCATATATATATATATATATATATATATATATATATATATATATATATAATGCCTCTTTCCTTAGGGAACATAGAGCCACAACAACACCTCTCCAATGGATGCGGTTCTGGGTGATTCTCTTCAGCTTGGTCCATTTATAGGCCGGCTGCCTTCACTTCTGTGACAAGTCTGTTTTGGTTGACCAACTTTTCACTTCCCTTTTGCATTCCAGTCAAGGGCCTGCCTGGTGACACTAGAAGTAGGATTGCCAAGTGTGTGGCCAATCCATCCCTGGCTTCCCAGGGTATTTCACCAGCACACATCAAACACTCCACTTTAGAGAACTCTTTCTCGGCCATGTCAGTGCTTGAAGATATCATTGTGGTTTCTGTAACAAGCCAGTTTTTAAGTGAGTAGGTTATTAGCCTATGGCACAACCCCTAACCTGGATGACCATGTTCATAATTGATATTATTTTTTCTTTTTTTATCATTAATGCTTCTATTATCATCTACATGTAAAAAAAAATGGCTAAAAATAATGGACAGTTTTTACACACTTTATGTCCAGAAAAGAGAATAAACCCTTGTACGAATGCAAGAAAAATTGAACAAAATCTTAATCACAGTACTTTGTCAATCATCTTTAATAAAACATATCAAATAGATGTTTCAGCCCAAATACACAAATATATCTACATATATATATATATATATATATATATATATATATATATATATGTGTGTGTGTGAGGCTAAGTAAAAAATTATTCACACTTTCACCATAGCATATCTTTAGGTTTATCACACTGCCTTCTGCCCATGCTCATAGTTGGTACTATTATGGTCATGTGATCAAAGTTTGATTTTGATCAAACCAATTTTCTGGCTGCTTTTGCAGTGTAAACATAGCTGCTTCGCTAGCAGTGTGCCCCAAGGAGGAAACTAGTTTCTTGCTTCTGCTACAGTGTGCACCAAGGAGGGACAAAAAGCAGTGATCCTATTTCTCTGGTTGGAAATTCATTCGTCTAACACACTGCAGGGCACACTGCTCACAGAGTGGCTATGTTTACACTGTAGCAGCAGCAAGAAAATTGGTGTGATCAAGCTTAAATCTTAATCACATGACCACAATTGTACCAACTATAAGCATGCATGAGCAGAAAGCAGTGTGACAAATGTGAAGATATAGCAAAAGTGTGGCTAATTTTTACCTAGCCTTGTGTGTGTGTGTGTGTGTATATATATATATATATATATATATATATACACACACACATGTACGCATGAGGACTAATGGTTAAAGAAAGTTAATTTTGTGAAGAGCTTTGGTTCTGTCATGCAAATACTTCTTAATGTGCCGTGTCCCCTCAGTACATAGGCAATCATGGCTCTCCATAATTTCCTATCCTTTGTAGCTCCCAATAAATTTTGTCTTGTTATTACTTTGAAACCCTGTTCTGCCATCCATTTACTCAAGCTTGTTTTCTTCTGTCCCTTTTGCCCTCAATCTGTCCTGTGAGTATCAGTTTTTCCAATCCCCTTTTCTTCATTATGTGCCCCAGAAATTTCAACTGTCTTCTCCTGAAGTTAAGTATATTTACATTTTGTCTAAAATCTCGACATTTCTTGCATGTTCAGCCCCTGATATTCTCAGCATCCTTGCATAGAACCACATTTCTGTTTCTTCAAGTCTCTTCTTCATATTTGAGTGGGTTGTCCAGCATTTACTGCTATATAGGAGGACAAATATCACATAACAGTTCAGTACTCTTTTCTTTGTTTCTAACTCTTAATAATCTGCTTAGTTTAGGAGTTATAAAACAAATAACAAACCAAAATGTTTTGCTTAAATATAAGTGACTAATTCAGGTAATCATTTTAAAATGGAATGAAAATTCTCAGAAAATTTAAACTGAAGTGGTTAAAAAATTTTACAAGTAAAAGAAATCATTTTATTTAAAAAAGAAAAAAATACTGCAATTAAGAAACCAATTAAGAAATCAATTTATCACATTCAATATATATAAACTATCTTTATTTTTTCTCCTCTGAAATTAATATCACAACTGTTTATGGAATTATTATTTGAAAAAAATTGTCAATGTAGTGATAGATTTTAAACTTTAAGACAACTTATTAAAATATAATAAAAAAATCAAAGGATACATTAAATTTATTTAGTATTTTATTTTAATATTTGATACATCAATATTAAAAACAATAAATAAAAAGATGTACAAGTAGATACTAAAAAGTTTTCAGCTAGAGAACAGAAATTGCTCCCTAAGCCTCATCCCATGTAAATAATCTCATCATTTTTTATGGGTATTCTGCTAGTATTATAATAAGAAGCATCTATAAAATGTTACAGAAAAACTGTTGAAAATGTATCCTCAATGTCCTTCATTTAAGAATTTTGATCACTTCGGATTGTTATAAATACTGTGTGAAGAATTTTACTTCTTTCCCACATTTGTAGTTTTTATTGATTTTGAAGGCAGCCATCTTATCTAACAGTAATGGTTGATGGTCACTGGATTGCTTTCCAAGATTCTAAATTCTTCTTGCTAGTGCAGTGAAGCAATTAAAGCTATAGAGGAGAGTGGGGAAGATGGAGTGCTGGAGAGGGTGGTGAAAATGGAGGACCACGTACCAAAAGCCATAGGCTTGAGCGTTGGGCACTTGGTCTATCAGTGACATTTCAACTGAAATCTTTCCTTTTGTTCCGTTGTTCTGTCTTCTCGGCATTCTTTGGTAATGCAAGAGCAGAAAGTCACTGAGATAAATTCTTTGCATTATTTGAATCTTTCTGATTTGCATCTTATTTGTCAGAACATGTATCCTCTATGACTTTGCCGTGCCAATATTAAGCGTCACTTTTTGGTGGGACCATTCTAATGAGATGGGAAATCTCATGCTATTTAAAAACAAAATTCTTATATACTTTTTATTTTATTTTAGGATATTACATTAAAAACATGTCAAAATTGCTACACAATTGCAGTCGTGTTTTGATGTGCATACAATTCATCAGGTGATTGTAAATTACTGACGAGTGAATGATTTAATCAGATTTAAAAGCAAAATACAGTCTCTTTTTACAAAAAAGGAAAAAAAGAAGAGGAGGGGTGTTTATAAGGTTTGTGGGCTTTTCTTAGGTCGTATTTGATTGGTTGATCTATGTTAAATTTAAACTAAGGGAAGAAGCAAAAATTTAAAAATTTTCCATAAATGGGTCATGACCCGTAGATTTGAAATCAGTGGCAGCAACAGACATTAAACAGGAGCGGATGTGAATAGATAGAATTTGTATCTTTAGACGATGTCATTTCCTAAGAAAATGAAATGGTAATCTAACAAAATGCTAGACAAGTTATCACTCTTTATCTCATACTGCTTGAAGTTTCCTTCCCAACCTTTTGTTTAAAGTAGTGTAAAATGTCAACATCTTGATTATATCATTAGTTTCCCTTTGAATTACATGTGCTATCCATTTTAGTTGTTGCTACTGTTGGAAGTTTTCAAGTGATGTGGTTTCTGTTATTTTTTCTGAAAGCTACACCTTTATGGATTATATTTCAACTAAAACAAGTCTGCATCTCTTGTGTCATTTTGAATAACCTTCTCAAATCTTCTCAAGTGACTGTCACCACAATGCAATATGATTTATTTTAACCAACTACAAGAAATGTTGTCATTGGTTCTTGTCTTATTCATCATCAATAACAATTCATTTCAATCAAAAAGACCTATTTCCTCGTGTCTTGTGATGTGTCATGACCATGGGAAGGCAATGATGTTATTAAAAAAAAGAAAAAATACAATTGAATTATAATTTTCTTTTAAATTTTTAACTCCAGCTTTTTTACGAGAAGAAAAGATCAGCCGATTTAAACATGAAATGGTTAAAATAAATACAGATTTGACAAACATGGATAAACATACATGCAATAAGACAGTGTCAAAAAGGTGGTTTTTCCCTTGACACTGCTATTATTTTAACTACCTTCCCTCCTCAGCAGTGTTTATTGTTTTAACAGATCGCAACATCTATAAGAGAGATAAAATTTAAATTTTTATTATTGCTTTATTCCAAAATTTGAACACATCAGCAGATAGCTATTAATGTCAACAACTGAGCACAAATAGTTATTAATTAAAAAAAATTATTAATTAATGTATATCATCCATAACTACATGTACAAGAATGTTGTTTTTGATAAAATTTAAAAAATAACCATAAATACGTAAAAAATGCATATATTGTCAAAAATTTATTTTTCCACAATATAGCTATTTGTTCTATGTCATAATGCTTATTACCTAAACAAGAATAATACTGAATAATTTTTTTTTAAACATTAAAGTATATTTAATCACATCTCCCTAATAGCTGTCACGATCTGTAAAAAGCAATGATTAGAATTGTAATAAAACCTAAACATGTGATGAAAGTGAATTTATACATTTTCTTTGCTCTTGAGAATTAACAACAAAAGTAATAAACACTACTCATTTATATTATTTATTGGAATGGTTGGCTAATTGCCAATTGATTCAAACTTTATAAAATAGTAAATAAGGATTTACTTATAGTTGTTTCACGTATTTTAATAATTTAGTAAATGTTTATAAAAGAGAAATAAGTGGGCAATGTTTAAACTTCATGCTCGCAAAAAAACTGTGTGTCAAAAAGACAATTTTTATCTTGACACTGCTATTATATTAATTACCTCCTCAGCAATGTTTATTGTTTTAAAAAGTGATAAGTAGAATTTTAATAAAACCCTAGAAGTATGAAAGTGAATTTATACATTTTCTTTGTTCTTGAGAATTAACAACAAAAATAATAATTTTTAAATATAAATTTATTATATTGCTTATTGTCATGGCTAATTGCCAATTGGTTCAAACTTTATAAAATGGTAAATAATAAGGATTTACTTATAGTTCCTTCTTATATTTTAATAATTTAGTAAATGTTTATAAATTTATGAATAAAAAATTGTTTTCATATTTATTTCTTTATAAATTGGTAAATGATAAATATTGCATTGCATTAGTTTTAATACAATTAATTCACTTTAATCATGTGTTTAAGTTTTATTACAATTCTAATCATCGTTTTTTTTTTAAAAACAATAAACATTGCTGAGGAGTGAAGGTTGTTAAAAAAAAAAAGTGATTCCATGGGAAAAATCATCCTTTTGGCACTATGTCTTACTACGAACATGTTTATCTATGTTTGCCACAAATTCTTTTATAGTTTGCTGTCATGAAATAAAACATCTATATTTTTGGATATTCTTTTCATTGAACAGTTTTCAGCTGAGAGAGAATTCAGATTTATACAAGGGGGAGCTGAAAAGTTCTTGGTTCACTTCCCAAAATCACTATTTTGATAGTTTGCCATTAAAATAGCAGATTTCTGGAAGTGGGTAGGGCTGAGAACTTTCAACATTCCCTTGAAGACGTGAAAACAGTTGTATATAGATGATAACTTAAACATATCTGATTAAGTTGGGTGTCATGCATAACATCTATATGAGAGTCTATCTCTGACAAGATAATTTAAAAACATAACTTGACTTTTCAGGTCTCAGATAAACTGTGCCTACAATGGAGTAGTGCTGTATTTCAATACACAGTATTAACACCCAATCATATGATCAATATCTTTGACCCTTTTGATTACATAACAGACTGGACTTAAGTCTATTTCTTGACTTTAATACAGACTGGACTTATCTAATAATCCAGTGTGATTTTTGTCCTAAAAAGATTTATATTCATCAATAAATATACTAATAAAATTAACCAGACTCAAAATGTAAATTATCACCAATAAAATTTAGAAGAGATATTTTACTCTCATTTTTTTTTTTTTTTTTTTTTTTTTTTTTTATAAATAAACCTTGTGGAGTCTTATATGCCATCAGACCTAGTACAAAGAAAGATGTGACTTTTACTGACACTGTCAAGTTCTGATCACCATGACAATGGATGTGGGCCACATTTGCAGAGTAGGGTGTTAACTGCATCAGTTCTAATATTAATAGCATGAGATCATCAGACCTGAGCAAATGAATCCAATCTAAACCCCCACCCACTATGTTTTCAAATAATTGTCCCCTTTTCCTTGTAAGCTGCAGCTTTCTTCACTTTTTCTATCTATCCTTTGGCGAACAACCCTCAAGTCGTACTGACCAGGATTGATTATTCTGTGGCTTGAGTGTTATCACTTTCTCAGCAGCATAAAAATTATTAAGCACCAATGATTGACACTGAGATGTTTAAATCTGTAGATGGCTTCTCCACAGAGCAATCAAGGAAAAGTTAAAATAATACAAACACTCTAGTCAGAGCAATGAAACTGTTCTGGGTAAGCAGTCAGTGCTCATTCAGAAGCTATTTGTACTTATTGTACACACACGCACATTGTAACCACCATCAGGTTTTCAAAGAATCGACCTAAATATTGAAAAGGTTACATACCTATTAGAAAACTAATTTACCAGCACACTTTGGATCAAAAGATCTTCCTAAAGAGTTTTATCATATATTCTATTATAATAATAAAATTATTACCTCATAAAGTTTCCTTAATATTGTACCTCTTTTTACTTAATCTTCCTTTCTGGTTAATGATAATCTTAGGGCTTGTAAATTTTACATACCCCCACCTCTCTAAAAGATTGGTCACCAAGCACTAAGGGGTTAATCTGAACTTAAGAGGAGTTAATTAAACAAAAAAAATATGAAACTTCTTCTATGTTCTGTATCCCTTCAGGATGTTGGTGATGATGGCTCTCCACAATTTCCAGTCCTTAAACCAAAGAATATATAAGACTTCTACGTTCCATATCCCTTCAGGACATTAGCGATCATGGCTCTCCACAATTTCCTTTTGTAGTTCTTAATAATTAAACCAAAGAACATGAAACTACTTCTATGTTCCATATCTCTTCAGGACATTGGTTATGCCCATACTACTCATCTTGCTCTGTAAGACATTTGGAAATTTCTCTTGGCAGCACAATTACCAAATCTTCCACTGAACATATATTCAACATGATCAGACATTGATTTTTTTTCTCTTTAATTGGTATCATCCCATGCAAGGCAGTAAAGCCACTAAGACACAAGGGATTACAGGGTGGTATAAAAGTTAGGAACAGAAACATTACTAATGAGGAGGAAGACAAAAGAGTAATCAGGACAGTAGATAGTGATTGACATTGCATTTAAATTTTTGCAGACTAAAGTTGGCTGGAAAGCATAGAGCTGGAAGGGAGTTTCACAAATGAGAAGTGCAAGAAAAGAAACTGTTAGCATAGAATTTACGGTTACATTTAGTCAACTCAACTGTAAATTAATGAGACCTCAACAGCAGTCTAGTACTGTGCTTAAATTAAAAAACTCTAGTGAAGAACTCATCCAAACAATTACCATAAAAGTATTTATAGAAAAAGCACAGTGAGGCAACCTTATGGTGGTGGGAAATTGACTAAAGCTGAGATGCCAGATCAGGATCGATAATATTGCTGATTCTTCTTTGGATCTTATCAAGGAGCTCAAGGTAAATAGCAGGGGCACTGAATCATATGTGGTAACAATATTCTAAGCATGGGCAAATGGTAGACTTATAGATATGTAAGATAGATTCTGGAGAGAAAAATTGTCTCACACGAATGCCTAACTCATTCAATTAACCCATCTGCAACACTTGCATATTTCATCAACAGGTGTAAGAGATGTGGAATAATGTAACAGATGGTATCTGCCATTTGTAGAATCATATGCATTTAATAGTACAAGTCTGTATGAATACCCAAAGAGTATGGAGTATTGTTGATAAACCCTTTATTTTTAGAATGTATTGATCTGGATATAAAAATCATTTTTTGTATTACAACCAGATTAGCTGTAATTTGGAATAAATTGAATCCCATATTCAAAGTTATTTTCCACTACTATATATTTGTAAATATGAGAACATAATTAATTATCAAAATATATTAAAAATGTATATGTATTTGTTTTTCATAAAACATGTTTTACTTTTAACTGTATAATGGTAAAAGTGCACTTCAGTGTTAAAATTTTACCTTTTTGCACATTTTCATCCAATCAGGATGTTGAAGGATGACCGCTTATGAGGTTATCTACTACAGATCCCATACCAGACTGCCACACTTTGTAGCAGGATGCTAGCTGAGTGCTCATTCATTGTCAAGTGTTGTGCCATTCTGGGCTACACTTGTTACTCTGAAATAAAAAAACAAATTAACAATGAAATTCTAATACTTCAGAGATCACAATATATTTTGTTTCATGTAGTGATGTTAAAACTTATCAGTAATTTTCAATAAGAGGTTCATTTCCACCCACCCTATATATATAAATATATATATATATATATATATATATATATATACACACACACACACTAGAGAGCATATATTTTTTAAATATTTAGTCCAGTAGATGAATATAAATAAATATACAGTTTAATAAATAAAGGGAGCATCTAAGAGCATTTAAGTTCTTTCAGAGGTGGGGTCTCTGCCAGTTTTAATTACCTTGGAAAATGACTTTCTTTTCATTTGGATATGAAACTGAGCAAATATGAAAATTTCAAAGAATTATATACAAGAAGGATTTCACTTAAAAGCACATTTCAGATTTTGCTTGGTCAGCAAGGCTGCTCCATGGCTGAGTTAAGGCATGTCGGATTGAACAACAGTTTCTCGCTACTCAGAGGAGACGTAGGTTCAAATCCTACTAGAGAGTGCATATTTCTCAAATATTCAGGCTAGTTGACAAAAATAAATACTGATACTGTTTAATAAGTAAACAGTGTGTGTACTCAAATATGAGTATGCACTAAAAATTGTTCTGTTTGGAAATCCAACATGCACAAACTTTATGGTACACCAAATCACCATGTACCGTGGCTCATGCAGACGTCCATAGCTGACGTCCATAATTGCCGCCACTTGTGTCAACAGGATAATGTCAGTCTACCCTGGATGTGTTCTTTCTTGCATGATGTTTATGGATGAGCTGATTGTCTTTTGTCCATTACATTTGTTCTTCCTGCTTTAAAGTGTTCTACCCCCCCTCCCTCATTCACACCCCTTTTCATAAATTCAGGGTGCTTCATACTGTGCCAACATAACGATCATAGATTTCAGCATGTTTGATTCCCTTTGCCTGCAGAAAGTGCACTATAGCACATTTTTATTCAATAGTGCCAATGGTTGCTCATTCAGTAATGTAATGATGTATGTGAAGAGTTACTCTAAATACTAGAGTAGAGTGCGAGTTTTTAAGGATCAGTTTTTATGCAAAAAAAAAGGGGAGCGGGTGGGCAATACACGCAGGTAATTTTTTTGAAGAGAATAAAAATCATGTATTTTTGGTGATTGATTGCACTATACTCAGGTAAAATTTTTTTCTGGAGTGGCTAAAATTCATACCACAAAAAATTCTAGGTACACACTATATATGAAATCATCTTATACATTATATATGGTACCCAGAATCCCATGCATACACATGGTGTTCCTGATTATGACTATTTCTATGGGACTAATTGAATATGACTATTTCTGTTGCACTAATCCAGTATAACTATTTCTATCACACAATTGAGTATAACTATTTCTGTCAGACTAAGTGATTAAGATTGTTATTATAATATTAACACAACTAAGGCAACTAATTAAGGCAACTAATTCCTTGATAATTTACTTTACAAAAGTAATTATTATACACAAAATTTAAATAAAATCATTTAAATATGCACAAGTGACCTAAAAAAAAAAATGTATGATCTACAAAGACTTGTAAAATTCAACTAACAGTAGTACGAGCTGCTTGTTCAATGAATAACAAATGTTTCCTTAAAAGGAAACTGATAATATTATCATTTGCTCTTAACATTAAACCCTGCAGGAGATTTACATTTTTTTTTCCCCCACAAATACTGCAGAAAATCTCATTTTGGTTGTGTATGCATTTTATATATATATATATATATAATAGATTTAGGCATTTTATATATACTGTTTTCCAAAATCTGACCAAATGAGTAATTTGTTGTTGCTTTTTGGTCAGGCCAAGAACTTTTCAGCACAATCTTGTGTATGTGTATTTCCAAGAGAATGTCTATCTTAATATCTCCTTGATTCTGCTCCCCATTTTCCCCTCCCCTCTGATTAGCAGATTTGCATCATCTTACATATTGAGCCAATATCCTCCTGAATTCCTCGCTCTTCATCTAATTAACCGATGCTGACGGCTGCTGCATCAGTGGAATAATTCTGTACAGAATGAAATTGATTACTGTGCATCGTATTGATTGCAATTTCATTTGCTCCCTTCTAGTTCCTTCCCTCTAATCAATTTACGGCTGACATTTCCAAAGTCCATCCCTCCATCCAGTGTGTTGCCAAGATTCCTTTCGCTTTGTATCCGCCTTCATCCTCTTACTTGCTTATACCTGAAAGGAATGCGCCCATCACCTCTCTATTCTACCTCCTCCTCCTCCTCCTCCTCGATGGTTTATTAAGAGTGAATCAGAAATTTCTTTCTTCTTTACTTCTTAATATTTTTTAATTTAAAGTAGACAAATCGTCGTATGGCCTGTAGATATTGATGGAAATATGTCTGAACCGAGATAGATTTCTGTTGCTTTGTTTCTCTGCATCTTCAAAATGTGCATTTGAAAATAATTTTTTATGACTGAAACAAGGACACTTATCATTTTGTGCTGTTTGGAAACATGCAATTACTTTAGTCATGATAACAAAACTGTCTCTCCCACTCTCTTTCTTTCTCTCTCTCTCTCTATATGTGGATGCACGGTGGAGTAATGGATAGCGGCTTGGATTGAGGAATTGGAGAGCCGAGTTCGAATTCCACTCAAATCCATTACATTCCCTTACGTGCTAATACCCTTGGGAATGGTGTGAATCCTCTTCTTCTCCCTCCAGCTATGGATAAATAGCAGGACAGACTGGGTTCTATAGCCTTGGATGGCAACTGGTCTAGGAGAAGGACAACTCTGAATTCAAAACCTGCGGAGGGTCGTTTGGGGACCTTGTGGCACGTAGCGCACCAGGCCTCTGTATTCGGCCCTTCAAAAAGTGTGGATGCTCCTGCATGAAACTTTCACCACTATAATCAAATCTGTGTGCTGTTGTCGGGCTGTTGGTTTCCTAGGAGCTGATCTGCTTGACCCTCATATGTCGAATTCGATAGGTGAGTCAAGTGAGTATATATATATATATATATATATATATATATGAGAAATGTTGAAATATGAATTAATATTGGATGGCAACAGTCTGTTTCATGCTTTCACACAATCATCATGTTCTGATGATTGCAATTAAGCATGAAAAAGATTGTCATGATTCCAGTGTTGATACCTATGTCCACATTGCTTATATTTAGGTATACATTGTCGCAGATGTTGATTACTTTTCTCCTTTAAATATAACATACATTAAAAAAATTATATTTTATATATAAAGGCATATTCAAGAATTCTCAACCTGACACCCACCTAAAATCTTTAATCATTGAAATTTTGATTTTGAGAAGTGACTTCAACAGAACTTTTCAACATCACCCTGCATTATTATTATATATATATATATATATATATATAGTTAAATGTAACAGACAACAAATGTCTATTATGTTTCATCATAAGCTGTTCTAAACACTGTATATTTGCTTTAATTTTGGGTGAAAATGCTGACCAAAATTGTCTAACGTTTGGATATATTTTTTTATTAAGCTGTTCCTTGATCTAACCTTTCGGCTCACATGAGCCATCTTCAGAGTGGATATATGGACATTTAAACAAAGATATTCAACATCAAAGATAATATTCTGTTATGTTGACATAGACAATAACAGTCGCAGAATAGCAGACACAGGTTGTAAATTCATGATGCGGTACCATTTGAGTGACCAAAATATTAACAGAACCATATGTCTTCATGCAATGTAATGTATTGTGACGAGTTTGAAATGTAATTTTGTTGAGTGCGGGTTGCTTTGTTTTAATGTATTAGGACCTTGAATAAGTTCTTGCTTATTTTTCATGAAAAGTAATGTTTTATTTACAAAAATTAGGAAGAAACATGTCACTGAATGTATTGTCCATCGCTAGCCACTACATTTTCCTGTTTTTCTGGCAGCATTTGAATTCCATGTTGGAAAAACGACACATCTTTTTAGGCTAACCATGAGTCGACGCATATTTTGGAATCTTCATAAGAATGAAAGTGTTGCTCAGCCAGGCCATGTGTCATCAATCAGAACAGGTGATCATCAGACGGTTTGCTCAATACAGCAGGTGGGAAAGAACTTCTCATTTAAATGTTTCCAAGTAGGTTTTCACCTGTTTTGCAACATGTGGCCCAACGTTGTCATGTTGCAAAATCACTTTGTTGAGTTTCTGTTTTTTTTTCTTCAATGCACGACTCAAACACTTCAATTGTAGTCGATAGCAATCTCCCATGATGGTTTTGGTCAGTTCGAGCAGCTTATAATAAACTACACCCAACTGATCAGCTGTACAATGCAGAACAGAATCTTCGAACCATGGATTGTGCCTGACATAAGTATTCATGAAGTAATGCTTCCAATTTTTGGTCTCCAAACTTTTGCATTGATCCAAAGCATTCTTTATCTTCAACATCAAAATCCTTATTTTTTAAGCATCTTAACCAATTTCTGCATATTGTTTCCGACAAAGCATGGTCACCATAAGTCTCAATAAGAATTGTTGTTTAATAGAACTAAGATCAGAAAGGTGTCAGGTAAGTCTACAGAAGACCGTGGTTGTAGTAAAAACCAATATATGTAGTAGGTTTATTATTATTATCGGAGATACAATCTCTGAATGGGCATGACCTCGATTCCAGTTTTGTGGGCAAACCTTTTTGTGATCATTCAGTCCACTCATCAGGAGGTTTTAGCAATTGACTGCAGATTTTCTCATTTTTGTTATCTTTATTTATGTGCCATTTATTGGTGTTAGCTTGATTGATTTTCTTTTTGTGTGTGTGTATGGACATTAATATATAATTTCTCATCTCTATTGAAGTTATACATACACGTGCATATATATATATATATATATATGTGTGTGTGTATGTGTGTAAAAGAAAAGAATATATAAATTTGTATACATATAAAGGACAATTTTAGGAAAAATACTATGGCAAAATGAAAAAAATTTTTCATATGTGTTTCATTGTTTGGGATTTCATCAGACTAATTTGATATTTACATTGATGTGACTACACAGGCATTCAAAGAAAAGAGAATTTGGAATTTATTTTTTTTTAAATTTTTTTTAACCTTTAGCACACTGGAGGTAAAAATTGTCACCATAGAATTCTCTCCCTTTGCACACTGTAGGCGCATTCTGTTGCCTTGAGAGGGTTGCTATAAATAAGCACTTGTCAACTGTTATTTCCAGAAATAACAGTTGAAGATTGTTATTTCCAGATCTAGTCACCAAACTGGTGACTAGATCTCATTGTTTTACTATTGAAATAGCTTGATAGTTTTTTTTTTTTTTTTTTTTTTTTTTTAAATCATTTCACCCCAATCAAGGAGAGAATGCCACTAGTATGTAAGAAGTGAAAGTGAAGACTGAGACTAGGAAGAATTAAAGAAAGGATAAAAGGTGAACGGGGTTCAAGACGACAAAAGATGGCAATTGACGTTACATTTAAATTTTTGAAAAGATTGTAGTGATCAGTGAAGCAAGTACACGGAAGGAACTTCCATGGGTGGCAAGTGCAAGAAAAGAAGCTTTTGGAGTAGAAGTAGTGGTTGCATTTAGATATTTCAACAATAAAAGGGTGAGACCTAAATGCCAATCTAGTAGCACGCTTAAATTCACCAGGGAAGAAAGCTTGTCACAACAGTTGCCATGAAAATATTTATAGAAAAGGCAGTGTGAAGCTACATTATGTAACCATAAGTTCTATTCTAATAGTTTCTTTTCTCACACTTCTTACCTGTGGAATTTTCTTCTGATTTCTTGCTTTCCTGCCATTTATGATCTTCAAAAATTTAAATGCAACATCAATCGCCATCTTCTGTCTTCCTGAAACTTGTTCTTTTATTGTCCTTTCTCCTCACTAAAGTCTTCTCATTCTCTTCCACTCCCAGTAATCCCTTGCGTCTTAGTGGCATTGTCACCTTGCTTGAGATGAAATCATTAAAAACAAATACAGAACAAAGAAGTTTGGGATTGGAATAATTCACTTCCTGTCATTTTGTTTTTTGGAAGCTATCAGAATAAGTCATGTTCCTTGTCTTGAAAGCAAACACTAACTTTGATTGTTTTTTTTTTGTTTTTTTCCAAGTTCTCTGTAATAAACATTGATATTTTTATAGTCATCCTATAATTTGACACTCCGGCATAGGAGAGAATGTTTAAAATGTTCCAATTCTGTACTGCAATTTTCAGTAGAAATTTTAAAATCCTATTATCTACAAGTGTTGATCAGAATTTTCTTTTCTTTTTACAAAATTACTTTTGTAGAATTCATGCAATCTCACTTGTCATGTCACTTTTATCCATTTGTATTCTGATATGTCAAAAGTGAATTTGAGCAAATAAAAGTTCTCAGTGAAAGGTTAACTTTAATACGAAAATTTTTGAGATAGGCAGGTGTGTTGTAAGCTTCATAGTCACACATATTTACTGAGATTTCTAAAGATTTTGCAATGAAACTTTGACTTTTACATCTCAGTACTAGAAGTTTTAGATTTAAAAAAAAAAAGATAATTTATGATGGATGAATAAAGAGGGTCTATTTAAGCAGCAAATATTCATCAAACAGGTTTGATTAAAAAGAACCGATAAAGTGTGTCTGTTTCATTTTTATTGTCTTTTTTCCACTTTTCAAAGGTGTTTCTGGTTCCAATCAAAATTTGTTTGTTTTGTTGCTTGTTTTGTTTAAGTTCTTTTGACTGTCTCAGTCATTTTCAAGAGCCAGTGTGGTGTCAGAATTCCTCTATCTACATGATGGTAATTTTTGGAACACTGAAACAGTCTACAGTGACCTTGTGTAATGGCTATTGGGCATGAAACCATACTAAATAGAATGCTTTTTGTTTTCTTTCTTAATACATACATACAGTGACATGCATAAGTATTGGATTATTTTCTGTTATAACTCTAGTTTATGTTCGCCATTTTGCCTGATATTTGGTAAGTAATGTCTCGTAAAGTTGTTTTAGTTGTATGTGGAAGGAAAATTAAAAACTCATGGTTGAATCCATTTTTTTTTTTTTTATAACATGTATCCAATACTTATGCGTGTCACTGTACATATATATATATATATATAGAGAGAGAGAGGGAGAGAGGCGGGGGGTGATGGGTAAATTGTCGCCATTTTATATTTTTAATTTTGATTTTGTTGACTGCACAGTATAGTAAGGCCAGTTGGGCACTGTCTATAAGAAAAAGAGCGCCATGACGCAATTAATTCTGCCAGACATTTGTAAATGGCATGCTGTACTGCTTGGCATTCATGCCAGAAACACCAATACAAATATTTCAGAGTGTTTAGGTGTCAATCTGAGGACAGTGCAGAGGATTCAGAATGAGTTAGATAAGTCTAATGGTGACTACATTCTGATAAAAGAACTCCTGAATTTGTTGGTGAGTTCCTCAGACTCAACAAGTCTTTGAGGAGATAGTGCTGCCCTAGGTCAAGAGGGTGGCTGCTGGAAGATCTGATGTCTGTCAACAGGACTCTGCACCATGCCACACAAGCAAGTGAACTCAGTCATGGCTATTAGACAATTTCTGCAATCACATCAGTCCTTACATCTGGCGCCCTAACTCCCCAGACAGCAACCCTCTTGATTATTATGTGTGGAATGCAGTTGAGTGAGAGACCAACAAAACTCCTTGTAACGCCAAAGATGAAATGAAGGCAAGGATTATGGCAGTATTCACCAACTTAAACATGTAGACCGTCCAGAAGAGTTGCAGGAGATCCCGAAGTCATCTGGAGGCCATGGTTAAAGCTAATGGTGATTTTATTGGATGAATTTACTCTTTAGTATTTCAAGATGTGTAATTTTGGTAAATATATCTGTTAAAATAAGATGTCAGTGTTATTTTCGTTTTTGCATAATTTTGATTCCAATTTATCTATTGCACCTGTATGTATGTATGTATGTATGTGTGTGTGTGTGTGTATGTATATATATATATATATATATATATATATAGTGTGTGTGTGTGTGTGTGTAAAAACATATAGAAAAAAGGAAAGAATTTGTTAGGTAAACAATCCAAAGTTCTTTAGTATTTTTGTTATTTTTAAAAGATAGTGCTCAATACAAAAATATAGCACAAATATAATTATTAATTTAAAAATATGATTCCATCGCTACATAAGAGTTCTCATGTTTCAAAACAAGAGCCGAAAACTTCAATATAATTATTTGAATTAAATTGAATTAAAGTACCAAGCTCTGTTCCATCTTAAAGCGAAATTTTTTGGGGAATAACTAATTCCTGAAATTTACGTGTTTTATAAGCATATTCATTATTGAAATTAAAATTACTATGGTAACAGCTAGAGCAATTGTTTAAAGACAAGGGGCGTAAGGGTTAATAATTTGTATCAATATCTCAGTTACATTCAAGTCAGGGTAAGGTTGGGGGTGTCTAAATTTAAAGTGGAAGATGACATCGTCTAGTCTGGTTAAGTGTCTATGGAGATTTATTTTTTATTTTTTACTTTTTTCATAATTCGCTAACATTTGTTTTTTTGACGACTTCATAAAGGGTTATCTTTTTTTTGGTAGTGCATTTAAACTTTTTATTTAGACTATGGAGTTTAGAATTTGTATTTATTATTTTATTGTTTGTTTTTTATGCTAATTATTCAATGTGAAAATTTGATGATGTCAGCGAAAAACCGTTAACTCATGTCTATTGTTTAATAAATTGTTATTATTTAGAAACTTGATAATGTGTAGTTTTTCATGTCGGCATAAAGGGCATGGATCATCCCAAGTTTTATAAGCTCTCTCTCTATCTATATATATATATATATATATATATATATATATATATATATATATATATATATATGATGACTACCCTAGCTGCTCCATATTCAAGTTCAAACCCCTTGGCTGATCATAGAGTTGATTGATTCAGCACAAGTCTTGTTCACTCCATGTTGTGATTAATTGATCACAAGACTGACTTGGTCCAAATGGTCAAAACTGGAATCAATGACTTGGTTTAGTCTAGTAACAGTTAAGTCACATGAAAAAAAAAATAAATAAATAAATTGGATAGAAGAAAAAACTATTTATATACAGTTTACTTGATACAATGTTCATGGTAGAGTTATTGTCAGCTTAAACAAGATTATATTCTCCATGCAATAACTCTTGACCCTTCTTGATCATCATGACACACTGTTGTTAGAATTTTTGGAACAAGTCTTTAAGTCAGAGGCTTTTTTTTCAGTATGGCAAGTCACATGAGATCAGGTAAAGTAGTGGTGTCTCTGCCATAGTCTGTCTGCAGTGTATCCGCTATCTCTGTCTCTCTCTCTCTGCCATAATGTTCCATTTTTATAGACCCATGTGCAAGGGCTGGGGTGGGGCATGATGTACTCTGGGTATGCCAGTGCTTTCCAAACGACTGATCAGGGCTCTCCCTGCAAATGTCTAAATATGGGGGAAGCCCCTCCTCCCTCCTTGGAATTCTAATTTCTTTTGGTCACCTGATCAAACGCATCTCCTTCCTGCTTTGTGTGAGTGCCTCTCACCATCACTTCCTGAGGGGCATGGGAAGTCCTCCACCTTCCCTGCAATTCTACCACGGCCCTCTTCTCCTTGGTCACCTGACCAAACCCGTCCCTAAGGCCTAGGTGTGGTCTAGCCCAATGGCCAAATTTTAATTATCATTCAAAATTCTTTCTTATCATGCTTTTGTGTGCAGTCGTTTTCACATCATCAACCCTTTGGTCAATAAGTGGCAAAAAGGGAACAATCCCTTGATTTTGGGAAGTTTTATCGCATTTTGAGAGTTTGGTTTGTTTTACGACATATCAACCACAATGGGTTATTTAATGCCGACAAAATTTCCTTTTTTTTCTTTTTTTAAAAATGTATAGCTGGTAATTTTTTCAGAAATGTATAGCTGGTAATATTTTTTTTTTCAAAAATGTAGTTTGTTTTGTTTTGTGGCATATTAACCTCAATAGGTTATTTAATACTGACAAGATTTTTATTGCTGTTAATATTTTCTTTTTTCAAAAATTTCTTGATACTAATTTTTTTTTTTTTTTTTTTTTTTTTACAAAGTGTTTCTGGTATTAAAATCTATTTTTACACTTTCATAGTGTTTGACCCCAGTTAACTATTTACCCATATTTGGGACCCTAACAGGTGTTACCACTCCAGGTCAGGGCAGACCTGGGAACACCAGCAATTAAAAGGTGGTTCCACACTCCTCAAAACCTCCTGATCAGAGGCCTTGCTGTTGGGCATAGTTTATCCTCATACCCAGGACGCGGATGTAGTTTATCGTCATACCCAGGACAAGGATGTAGTTTATCGTCATACCCAGGACGCGGATGTAGTATATCGTCATACCCAGGACGCGGATGTAGTTTATCGTCATACCCAGGACGCAGATGTAGTTTATTGTCTTACCCAGGACAGGCATTTCGACAGACAAAAAATTTAATTATCATTCTCTTACACATTTTCTGCTGGAAACCTGTTTGCTTTAAAAAGCTAATCCTTATCAATCAAATGAATTTCCAGACAGAGGTTTATTTCTTCAATGATCGTAAGAATATTATCTATTTCTTTCCGAGAAGTCCTTGGACCTCTAGATTAGTTTGTCATATAGTCTCAGTTCTAAACGGAATCAAAATGGTCTCTTTGTTTTACCTCTGTGGTAGACAAGAAATTTAATTAACTTCTTCTAGTTTTTTTTTTTTTTTTTCCCAATAAAAAAGAAACAAATATCCTTTTCTTTGATTTTTTTCTCTTGTCTGGTCATTGGTATATCTTCAATCTTTTTCTAAAAATTTAGTGTTTTTCTCAATTAAAAACAAATATCTTTCTTTCATTTTCCTTCATCTGGTCATCAGTATATCAGGATTTAGCATTTTTCAATTTACTAGCATATGCACTACATGAGAAGAGAAATTTACAGTGAAACATATACTGTTAGAGTTTGTAGATCTTGATCTAGTATGAACAAAATCTTACCAAGTGAGTAATTTAAAAAAACCTTTTAACAAAAATAAAACCATCCAAGATTGTAAATTTCCTAAAAGAAGTTGGATTGTACTCAAAAGTATGAGCAATTGAAAAATGGTTCAAATATATATGTATACATACACAACTTTTTTACCAAATTATCACTATTTCAAACATTTTGTTGGTATTAAATGACCCAATGAGGTTGATATGCTATAAAACAACCAAACCAACAATCAATTTACTAATGCCTTTCTAATAGTGTCAAATATATATAATTTTATATTATATATATATATATATATATATATAATAAGCTGTCAAGACATTAATATGACAGTTCCCCAAGATATGTATGAATACCACACATCCTCCCACATCTAATCTAAATTTATAACTTTTCAAATTTAGCATTGAACTTCCTTCTAATTATTTAAAAGAGATACAGCCATAAGATTCCCCCTACTCCATATTAATTCTTTAATAAGCAAACATTTTGTTTTCTATTTTCAAATGTAAATCATTTTCACCAAAGTTACCAAATGTTACCTGATGATGAGATAAAAACTTTATCTTGAAACATAGAAATTTCCGTGTTGCAATGTAAAATATTTTTAAATAAAAATATCATTAAAAATATTAAGCTCTATTGAGCTCTTTTTTTTTAAAAAAGTAAATGCTAAAGAACTGTGGATTCTAAATCTGTCTGTTCTTTCTCTTCATTTGGGGATATATTTATATATAATATATATAAAATGTAAAATTATACAAATTTATGTATATATATATATATATATATATATATATATATATATATACACACACACACGTATAATGTAAAGAATTTGTTTTAGATGATAGATATATATATATATATATATATATATACACACACACACACACACACACATGTATAATGTAAAGAATTTGTTTTAGATGATATTCATCTAAATGAGATATATATATATAGAGAGAGAGAGTGTGTAGAACATTTTTTCTTGTTTATTCTCTTGATAATCTCCTTTGCTTATTTAATTGAAAATATTAATTTGTTACTTTGTGTATTTTTATTTAAAATTTTTCTTTTATTGATTTTCTTATTGTTTTTTTTTTTTTGCTTTGACCAGAAAATCAAAAAATATTATGGCTAGGGAAGAGGAGGGGACTTTATTTTAGGCAAATTAAAATCAGAAAACAACCATTTTCTAATTTTAGAAAACCCATCAAAGTAATCTATCTTTTTGGTTCAATAAAACCAAATTGTTTTTAATTTTTTTTAACAAGACTCATTTTTGTATAGCTTTTTAACAAATTTTATTCCTTAGCAGGGAATAAACATCTCTTGTTTGTTTTGTTTTACAAACCCCACTATGAATTATTTCATGTATTTTTGTGACGTTTCTCCATCTTGTTAAATTTATTTTTTTACTATATTTCACTTAATACAAGGCTCGAGAGCCACTCAAAGTAGAAGTTTACAGTTAATATAGTGGAGATTGAGAGAATAAGGAGGATAGATAATGATTGACCTTTGACTTGAAGGGGGTCAAGACTGAAGTGATCAAGGATGCACCCACGCAGGAGTTTGTTATACAAATTGGCACTTCTTGCAGGGGAGCTGTCAGAGTGGATCTTTCTTCCTACATTTGGAACATGGTTGACATGAGGATGATTTAACTTTGTGGTTATAGCATAATATAAGTTCTTTGCCTATTTCCTTTGAATATTTTTTTTAGAATATATTGAAATACCTTTTTAATATTCAAAACCCTGTATCATCCACCAAATTACCCAAACACATACCATTTTCAGTTCAGTTAGTCGTCCCCCAACCAACATTTGAAATTGCCCACCAGTGGCCAATATCGTTCAGGTTGGAAAACCTTGGATTAGACCAAAAATGGAGTATTGCTGAAGTTGCTCAATCCTCACCTTCGATAGTGTTCAAAATCATTTATACGGTCTTTGTGTCTTATTTGCCACTCTATAACCTCTTTCCTCAGAGATATAAAGTGGCAAGCCTCTTGCTCTACTCTCTCAATATTTCTATGGTAAATGTTAAAATGAGCTCTATTTTTGAGTTCCATCAGATCTTTATTATTACTGCATAAGTCAACATTATTTGTTACCTCCCTTTGGTATTTTTCTTACTACATCATAAAGTCAGTTTATGAACCAGTAACAAACATTTACAAAACAATTTCAGTATGCTTTTGAATATTTACTATACTGGTGGATGGTGGAAAATTTTTCCATGTGAATGTGGGCAATGACACAGAAAGGGTTGGGAACTCCTGGTCTAATCTGACTCTTTTTAAAGATAAAACAAGGCAGGAGTTACATGTACTCAGGAGTAAAATAATGAGCTGACCATTTTATTAGTTTCCTTCATAACAGAGTGTTTATAGGAGTTCCACTTGAGGTTTGACTGAACTTTGAGACCTAATAGACATCCAAACAATGAAGCCTCATTGGGACTGTAACCATTAACCAAGACAAATTCCATCTATTCATTTATCAGGGCATTAGCGATCATGGCTCTCCACAACTTCTTCTCCCTTGTATCTCTAAGCAGCATTTGACTCTTTACTCTCCCTCTTTTTGCCTTCTTTGCCATCCATTTTCACAAACTTATTTGGCAAGTTGTTCACTGTTTCCTTTTACTCCCCCTTCCCTCAATACATCTTGTGAGTGTTAAATTTTCCAAGCTCTCTTTTCTCATAATGTCTCAACTCTTACTCTAATTTTTAAATAAAAGTGTCTCTTTAGACTTTATTTAAAGATTCTTGATCAAATCTAAAGAATCTGCAATGTTATCAGTCCTGACCTAGCATCTCGGCTTCATTCACTTTCCCACTGCTATAATGTAGCCTCCCTGCACCTTTTTAAATAAATATTTTCATTGTCATTGTTCTGATAAGCTTTCTACTTTGTTACTTTAACTTTATGAATGTAAACACAGTACTAGACTCCCATCTAGATCTCATTATTTTCCTGTTGAAATATCTTAGATGTAAGTTTTATGCTGAAAGTTTCTTTTCTCACTTGTGAAACTCTCTTCTTGCTTTCTTGCTTTAGAACATCTGTCAGTTTCCATTGGTCTTCTCTTCATCTGTGAGGAAACTGTCTAGCATTCACTACCAAATGGGAGAATTGATATTACATAGCAGTTTAGTCCTCTTTTCTTTGTTTCTAATTCAGTTTGCCTGTTTCTTAATACGATTTTTGTTTAGTTTTTTGGAAGCTATTCGAATGTCCCTTTGAAAAAAAAAAAACATTTCAAATTTGTGATCTTCTCCTGTTGAGATCAAAAAAACCTCTATTTTGATCTTCTCCAAGACCAACGCCAAAATTTTCAGTTACTTGTTAGAATTTTGGCTAAACTCTTTCAGAAATCTTAAACATAGTTCAAGTGAAACTGATAACATAATTAATTTTGAAATCATTTAAAATGTTCTGCATTAACTGGTGGAAATGAAAGAAATGAGGAAACATCAAAATTCATTATTTGTTTGTTTTTTTTTTTATTTTATTTTTATATATGATTTGACTGCCAATTTATTGAGAGAGAAAAAAATAATTTTCTTCCTTTCACACAAATTTGTTCAGCCTGTCTGTCTCTGAATGATTGCTTTGATTTCTATTGGTGAAATGCATTTTCATTTGTTCGATTTGAAAGTATCTGAAACCTTTCCCACTCCTAAATGACCACCATAGACCCAGGGTCTCTGCCTATTACTCACTCTCTCTTTGCAGTCTTTCTCTCTCCTTTTGTTCCTCCTTTGCTCAGTCTTTTCCTCAGTCTTTTCCTCATTTTGGTCTTTCTTTTTCTCTCTTTCTCTCTCTCTCTCTTATGCCCTCTCACTGGTTTCCATTTCTCCATTCCTTTTAGCAGTTTTTACTTTCTTTCTGTCATATTTCTCTCACAGTCTATGTTCCTGTAATCTCTCTTTACTTTTTCAGAAGTCTCTCTCTCTTACTCTAAAATCTCACTTTCTTTATCCATCCTTGCTGTGGTCTTTCTCTTTCTATCCCTCTCTGCTGTGCTCTCCCTCTCTCGATCCCTCCCTGCTGTGCTCTCCCTCTCTCGACCCCTCCCTGCTGTGCTCTCCCTCTCTCGACCCCTCCCTGCTGTGCTCTCCCTCTCTCGATCCCTCCCTGCTGTGCTCTCCCTCTCTCGATCCCTCCCTGCTGTGCTCTCCCTCCTTTCCCCTCTATCCCTCTCTTGGTAGCCTTCCCTGTAGTCTCTCTTTCTCTCGTTCTGTCTCTCCCTGTGTGTCTCACTCTGACCCTCCCCATGGTTTGTGTGTGTGCGCATGCCTCCCTCTCTCTGTCACTCTCTCTCTCTCTCTCTCTCTCTCTCTCTCTCTCTCTCAGTCTGAGTCCCTCCCCATAATATCTCTCTCTTTCACTCTGTGTCCCTCCCCATGACATCTCTTTTGGTTTCTCTCTTTTTTCCTCTCTGTGGTCCCTCTCTCCTTCCCCTTCTCTATTATATAATGCTTTGATATTTATTAAGGTAAGATTAGTTTGGCACAAGCCCACCCATATGGGACACCTAGTGAGTATCAAATTCACTACAGTGATAATGGCTTGCAGACTAACCCCCAGCCCATTGCACCAAGGTGTGCCTCTCCTGTCACTTTTTTCTAGATTCATTTGTGCCTAAATTAATTTAGATTTTATCTTCTACTTTTTGTCTTTTTCTTTCATATTTTAGCAAATATTGACCCTTTCTTCCTTTATAGTCTCTTTTTTTTCTTTTCTCCTTCTCTTTTTTTTTCCCATCATGCATCATTGTGTCCAAACCCATTCCCCAGTCATCTGAGTATCAGGTCCACAATCCTCAACATAGGAAAACTATTGATCAGATAATGTTATTAGAACATTATCTCTCAAAACCTCAGCCTCCAAATTCCCACCAGCCAACCATCTTTAATGAATTTCTACCATGAAAAATTCCTGCTTGTCTCTTAAGCCAAGAATAGAAATTTCAATTTTCTTCAATTTCATGGCACATTTCTTTTTCACAACTATTTTTAATTTCGTTTTTAAACAAGAAAGAAGAAAAAAAATCCCAAAGGAATTGTTTGTTGTTTGTTGTTGTGTCAAGTTTATGATCTTATTTTATTTTTATTGTTTTACTTTAAATTTTCGGTGAGAAATAAAAATTTATATACATTTTTGTTTCATTGTCTTTAATGGATGGGTACTGTCATTTTATTTTAGACATTGCCACACCCACCTCTCATCTCTCTCTCTCTCATTTCTATTCATTGTTTTTTAGTCTTTCTTCAATAGCTTTTCTTCTTCTTTTTTTTTTCTGGGCTTAGAGAGTGTAAAACATTTTTGTATCTTTTTTTTTCTCCCCACTTTTTATAGTTACAATGATTGGTGTCATTTTTAACATTTGTAATTCAAATTTAGAAAATTACAATTTTTAGCTTCTCTTTTTTTCTTATATATATTTTTTTTATTTTCAATTTATAAAAACTTGCTCAAGATTTTTTTTGATTTTTTTAGATTTGTCTTTTTTATTGTTTTCATTTTTTAAAAAAATTGTTTTATTAAAGAAAAAAGGCTCAGGTTTATTTGAATTAAAATATTTTTTAGATTTTTATTTTTTCGAAAATATTTTCTCAATATTTCTTTTAAATGTTTAACTGTTTTTTGTTGTTTTGGTGGGGGGGGGTATTTACTTTTTTAATTTTTTAAAATTTTCTGAATATTTTACTTGTGACATTTCAAATCCCATAATTTTTGTTTTTAAGTCATACAGCTATTTATAAGTGTAGAACATGATTTTGGAAGATTGTGTTAGTTTTCTAAGAAGGGATTGCCTGTTTTCCTTGAAGAGCAGCATTCAAGGTCATAGCTTTTATCTGGGTTTGAACATCAATCTTTAACTCTGGTCAGAATTATATTACTATAATAAAGTCACTCCACTGACTAACCAAATAACTATCAATGCAATAAACAATGGAGTAAATCTTTAAAAATATAAATGTTTTCCTCAAGCAATTCATAGACATTTTTTTTAGTCACTAAAAATTTAATATAGCACAAAGCTAAATGGTATGAATGATATTCTGAAATAAAGTTCAACCAAGACAAAAGGCCGAGAGCCACTCAAGATAGAGGGCTACTGAATGAGTTGTATGATAGGGACATAGGAAGAGAAGATTATGGTGGATAGATAATGATGAACCTAGACTTGAAGAGGTTAAGATTGCAGTGTCTAAGGAAGCATCCAAGTGGGAGTCTTTTCTACAAATTAGTGGTTTTTTGGAAGAAGCTGAGTGGAACATCCTTCCTATCAATAGAATATATAGGGAATTAGGGTGATTCAACACCCCCACCTGATGTAACAAGGGGAGGGGTTTTGGCTGCAAAGGTTTAAGTTGTTGGTACTATAGTGTTGCACCAACGTTGCAGATAAGATCGGTTAGACCACTTGCTTTGAAAATTGGCATTTAAAATCCTGGCTTTTTTTTTATCATTTCACCCTAAGCAAGGCAATAAAGCCATTAAGATGCAAAGGGTTACTGAGTGTGAAAAAATATGATAAAAAGAACAACATTATTAAGGAGGGAGGACAATAAAAGAACAGGAATTAAGAAGATGGAAGATAATGATTGACATTGCATTTCAATTTTTGAACATCAAATTTGACTGGGAAGCAAAAAGCCAAAAGAAAGTTCCACAAGTTACAATTACATCTTAGCCATTTTTAAATGTAAAATGATGGGACTATTCCACTAATCTAGTTTGTAAATTCTACATACCAGTAAGGAAAGCTAATCTGAACAATTACCATGAAAATATTTCTAGAAAAGGTACAGGGAACCTATGTTATGGCAATGAGAAAGTGATTGAAACCAAGATGCCAAATCAAGACAAATAACATTGCAGATTCAGGCCGAAAATAGAGTACTAGTGCCATATATGGACAGGAGCTGCCCAGTCTTGATAGTGTCCAAAAGCATCTCCTTGTGGGTGATGAATTATTCCCCACCCCCACAACCCCTTTCTTAAAGACAAAATGTCACAAGCCTCAAGCTGCTCCATCACTATTTCTATGGAAAGTGTTCAGATGAATTAGATTTCTTAGTTCCACCATTTCTAACTTTCATGGCTAAGACCCACCCTGCCACACCCATTGTAATAAACTGCACTGATTCTCTTCATATCACATTGGTGAGATGTAAGTTCCACTTAAGCAGCTTAATCTCATGAACCTCTGCTCTGTGGAACCGATTCCCAATTGGACGTTTCCCCAATCACTACAAGCTTATAAATAAAATTACTCCTTTCCAAATAACTTTTATTATTATTTACTGTTTATTTAACCTTTAGGGATTTTTCCACCTGCTTCCTCCATGATGGGGAACCGATACAAAGCCACCTTTTAAAACAACCCCCATATGACCTTTTTATAGTCTGTAAAAGTATTACCCAACAATGTTTATTAATTTCACATGAACTACTGCTTTATGGAACTGACTCCCAAGAGGATGCTTCGCCAATCACTACAATCTTAATCTGTTCAACTATTATCTACCACATATCTGCAAGCACAATACCTCTTGCTCAGTAATTCTCTATCACGTATGGCTCTTGAGCCTTGTACAGGATGAACATCAATGTTTAATAAAAGCTTTGTTGTGTGTTATTCTGATTCTTCTATCTTATTTCTTCTAGAAAAGGTCAGATTCTTTAGAAAAAGTTTAAATAAAATCTTTATACCTGTATGTCTTAGTTAAAAATCTGTTGTGTACAGCTGATCTTAAAACAGGATGAGGTGAGTGTCCTCTTTGTGGAAAGCAAAAATTAACTAATATAAAAAAAAAAAAAAACATAGAATTTTGACCCACGTAATTTTTTTTTGTTCTTGTTGTTACTTCTTTTTTTTCTTTATTTTTTTTTTTTTTTTTTTTTTTTTTTTTAACCATAAAACTAAGAAAACTGGTTTGATCAGGTTTTCACATTACCAAAGTGTGAGGGACAAATCAAATAAGTCATTTTACACACACACACACACACACACACACACATATATATATATATATATATATATATATATATATATATATATATACATGCAGACACACACACACCACCACCACCACTGCCGTCAGGTAAAAAGTAAAATACTAACTACAAAAAATTAAACAATGAGCAAGTGAAGAGGCATAAACAAATATTTACTTTAACATTTAAGCATTAATTAAATATATATACACACACACACACACACACAAAAAAAAAAAAAATATGGACAAAACTTACCGCAATGATAAGTGTATAAAAAGGAAAAAAATCAAAAATATAAGCAGTAAATGGCTGATACCCCCTGAAGAGTGTATGCACATGTCCGCCTATGAAACTCTGGAATCAGGATGTTGAAGATAACATCAGTCAGCAAAACTTTTACTCATGTTGGTCCTCTCTCTCCCTATATATATATATATATATATATAAAGAAAGAACAGTAACATATATAATCTGGTGTTCTTATAGATATTTTTATTTTTACAAAATAGTGCTCAATGTAAATTTACAGAGCATTAATATTATAAATTGATTTAAAATATGTTTTTTTCTATGGTTTCAAAAATGGAAGCTAAAAGCTTTGAATTTAATTTTGTAAATAAATTAAAGACATTAGTTCCATTTCATCCTCAAGAAAATTTTGGAGTAACTTACATTCAAAGTGCAACTTAAGTTTCATTTTTCTGCCAATTCATCAGGCACAAATTATTACTTTTGATTTTTAAAAATCAAGAGTAATAAGTTGTGCCTGATGGGAACAATGAAGATACACTTCAAAAGTATGTATATTTATTAATATATATTTGTTAGCTCTGTCTACATTCAATTCTCTTTTGTTTACACCTTAAATTCAATTGAGTAAATATTTATTCACTTACCTGTGTACTCACGCTAACACATGTATGTACGGTTGCTAATATCTAGTTATTTGATTTATCCACATCAAATATATATATATATGAGAGAGAGAGAGACACACACACAAGTTTCATTAAAGACATTTGACGAGGTACTGCGATTAAGCTTTTTATTTAATTTTTCTTGTGTTCGTATAAGTGTTTTCTGTGCATAAAGTGTGTAAAAATTATTTAAATGTTATGCATATCCAAGCACTTACAGCTATTCTTTTAGTTATTAGTGAGGATGACTTCTTTTCTTTTTTTTTTCATTTTTAACTGAATGTATGGATTGTTTATTTTTATGTATTTATCTAGAGTTATACAAATGTTTCAAACACGGTCAGCACATTGTGGCCATGTTCATCGTTGATGTTATTGAATATTGGCTTTTTCTTTTTTATCATTAATGCTTCCATGTTATTAATCTTCTTTTTATTTTTACAAGTGGATGAGGCTATCAACCTTGTATTTTCTACAAGTATCCATAAACTCAGTAAAAAATGAAAAAAATCATCTTCGATAATAGCTTAAAAAAAATAGACTAGCTGATCTCAAAAATGACCTACAATCTGTTGTTAACTGGGGCAAGGAAAGACTTGTTAATTTTGACACCTCCAAAACAAAACTGCTCTCTTTTAATCACTTGTGAGATCTCCTTTTGCCTTCCATCAGCATGGCTGATGATAACTTCCAGGAGAGTGACTTATTGTGATTTCTCTGGTTAACATTTTCTACTGACCTGAAGTGGAAAGATTATATTAAATCACTTGCTCAGCCAGCTGCTAAGAAAATTGGTTCACGGTGTTGTGTTAGATTCAGTTGAGAAAAACTGTCAATCTTATAAGTCTACCATTCTTCCATGCTTTGAATATTGCTGCCACATCTGGCCTGTTGCTCCTGCTGTATATTTAAAGATTCTTGATAAAATCCAGAGAAGAATCTGCAATGTTATTGGTGCTGATCTGGCATCTTGACTTCAGTCACTTTCCTATTGACATAACATAATTTCCTTCTGCCATTTCTATAAATACTTTCATGGTAATTGTTCTGATGAACTTTTCTCTATGGTACCTAGACTTTATGAATTGAAACGCAGTACTAGATTAGGGGGGGCAAGGTCTCATCATTTTACAGTTGAAATAGAGAGACGTAATCATAAGTTCTATGCTAACCTTTATTTTTTACAAAAAATTATTTCCTATGATGAATTCAAATTTTCAATTTTTAAATTGTTTGCTTAATAATGTTATTCACCGGTTATTGTTAACTGAAAGGCTTTTTCCAAAAGCGTTAAAAATGGCTTCTCTACTTTCTTGGATTTCATCTTTTCCAGGATTGAGATGGGGGGTGGAGTGTCAATATTTCTGTTTATTGAGACTTGACTGTTTTAATTGAGCTTTGGTTTTTCCTTTTGTTTTTTTACAGAAAACGACACTGAGAAAGTGACTGTCTTGAAAATGGAATCGGCATGTGATTCTCTTGAAGAAGATAACAATAACAACAACGGCAGCAGCAGTAATAGTAGTAATAGTAGCAGCACAGGGAGCAGCAGTAGTGACACTGACCAAAAGGGCCACAATGGTGATGACCAAAGAATGGAAGATGAGGACGAGGAAGAAGAAGAAGAAGATGATGAAGAAGAAGGAGGAAGAGATGGGGAAGAGGAGGAGATGAAAGACGGAGTGATAGACAATGAGGAAATGACTATTGATGATGATGATGATGATGGAGGAGGGGGAAAAGGAAAAGTGGTCGATAATCCCAAAGTCATCACACAGATTGTCATGATGCCCACCCCGACTCATAGAACGTTAATGGCAGACGACGAGGACGATGACGACAATGACGATGAAGACAACGAGAGGAGTAATTTTGTCATTATGAAGTCGTCAGGTCCTCCTCAGCCAACCAGGACATGGTCAGTCGAGGGCCCTAAACTTCACATACCCCAACCACCACAACGTCTCATCCAGCCTCCCAAACCCCAAGTACAGACCCACAGGCCTCATCTGTCCCAACTGCGAAAACATCAGCAGCTTGGTGGTCAATACCAGAAAGCAAATCCAAAAACCTATTCACAACCAATAAAGGACAATATAGTTAACCCTAGTCATACCGGAATTGCAAGAGGAGTACGGGGGGCTGCCCTTATGGGTCCTAATGAGGTCCCTATCAAGTGTGGACGTGGGAGGGGCATCACACTGAATATGTTAATGAAGGATGGAGTCATTGAACCAGGGGGAGGTTGCTTGTCTTTGGAATACTTGGTAAGTACTCATGTATGTACATATGTGTGTCTGTGTGTGTGTGTGCGCATGTACCATTCTCTGAATATCAACTACTGTAATCTAGTGACAAGAAAATTGTTTTTAACAATAAGGTTCACTCTATACAAGACCCAAGAGCCACTTGAGGTAGAGGGTTACAGAGTAAGAGGCACAGTTTATGTAGATATGTGGGGAAGTTAACAGTTATCCTTACACTTGAACAGGTTAAGATTGTAATGATTAAGAAAGCATCCCCTTGGAAGCCGGTTCCACAAACTATCTCTTCATGGGAAGAAGCTGTTCAAGTGGAACTTAATGCTCATCAATGGAATACACAGGGAATAAAGCTGGTTTACTACAATGTGCCTGATATGATGAGTCTTAGCCATGAAGGTTAGAATTGGTAGTTTGTAGTTTGTCTGAACACTTTCCACAGAAATAGTGTAACAAAATGTTGGCAGCATTTGGTCAGTGGGAAAGGGGTTGTAGGGTGGGAAATAATTCATCACCCACAAGGATGCAGAGAAGCTTTTGGATTCTATCGAGAGACCGGAAAATTCATGTTTGTTCTGTTGTTTTGTTCAAGGATTCTGGCCATGTCGATCATTTTCAGAACCAATGTATTCTGAGTGTAGTAAACAAGATTTTTTTGGCTACATCCTGGTATTCTTTAGAAAGCTGAAAGTTTATAATGGTCCATGGTGATGCATATTAGTTAAGGGGAGTGAGACTGTGCCATATATATATATAGTGTATATTTAGGCAGCAATTTTTCATTAATGCATGCTTCATTAAATAATATACACAAGTTTTGTCTATTTATTTTAAGTAAGTTCTTTCATACGTGAGCAAGAGCAGACTATCATTGTTGTTTTGTCTGTGTGTTGTTTGATATATTGAAATTGTCATCTTTGATAATGGCTTGTGTAAGCCTAAAGCTTAGATTGGATTTAAACATGTATCAATATGGTGATTTCCTTTCGTCTTTCAACAATAATGTGATTAAGCTTATCAGACAATATGAAAGGAACTTACTTAAAATAAATAGACAAAACTTGTCTATATTATTTAATGAAACATGCATTTATATATATATATATATATATATATATATATATATATATTGCTTCCCTTCTTCCCATGATTGCAGTGTATTAGACATAATAGCTGACAGCATAACAAAGCCACTTTCTCTCTATCCATCTGCAAACATCTGTCTTCATTGACTTTAAAGCTCACCATGACACATGGCTGAAACATTCTGAAGGTACTGATGTTGCTGGTATTCAGACATTAAACCTTTCCATTGTCCAATCCCTTACTTAAATCTTGGACTTCTCATTTCTCTCGCAAAACCGAGCAACCGGCTTCTCTTTCTTGATTTATTCCTTACCTCCTCTCCTTGCTCTTTGCAACATTGCTCTCTTGGTAATTCTGACCATTCTGTGGTATCTATTGATATTTTGTTCCAATCCACTATTAAACAGGAACCCCCTCCCTCGATCCACAAGACCTCTTTCCATTACCAGGAAAGCTGATTGGGACTTATTCTGTGATGTTCTCCATGACACTCTTTAGACTGACATCTTTAAACTCTCAGTTGAAAATTGTGCCACTGAGGTTTCTTATGCGTCAAAGCCAACATAGGTGTTTTCATCCCTTCTCAGAAATATCAGGTGAAACCTCAATCCTCTCCATGATTCACACTAGCATCCTCAGCTGCTATAGTACACAGGAACCTCTATTTTTGGCTATACCAGCGTCACAGCTCTCATCACAGCAGGCGCCTATTCGTTGCTGCTTGCAATAAATGTAAACAAGTCCCTGTTTGCCGCGAGAATGAGGCACCGCGTAGCCTCTAACAACTTTGGCTCTCGTTATTACTGGTGGCTTTGTAATACACCATTGAGTAAGTGTAAGGTCTGTATTCTTCCCCTCTTGAATCAGTATGGGGTGTTATCATCCACTGCTGATAAAGCTGAATGCTTTGCCTGTAAATTCTCCTCAAACTCTACTCTTGACTCATCTGGAATATCCCTACCTGACTTCCCTCCTAGAACTGAGTCTGTTGCGTTATATGCATATGACCCCCTGCCATGGTTTTTTCTATCATCTATAGATCCCCACAAAGCATGTGGACCAGATGGTATTCCTGTAATAGTCATTAAGAAGTGTACTCCTAAACTGGCTCCTGTTCTCTCTAAATTAATATAATATAGTATAATAAATGCCTTACCACCTCCTGCTTTCCTGTCTGCTGGAAGCCATCATCTGCTGTTCCAGTTTTTAAGAACTATGGTGAGCTATCTGACCTATCCAGTTATTGGCCTATTAGCTTTCTACCTCTTTTTGGGAAACTCCTAGAGGCCCTAATCAATTCTAAATTGGTTCATTATCTCTCATTGCAGACCCTTTTCTCAGATAAACAATATGGCATTCGTTTCTCCAGGTCAATTGCTGATGAACTGACAATAATTTCTCTAGATAAAAATGGTAATGCCTGGGCTGTAGCTTTGGACATCTCAAAAGCCTTTGACAGGGTCTGGCATTCAGGTCTTCTCCACAAGCTGAAAAATTAATGTGTCTCCAGACATTTTTTTGAACTGATCCATTTTCCTATGAAATTGTGAAATGAAAGTTATCTTGAATGGCCACTCATCTAGATCCTTTCATACTAATGCAGGTATCCTCCAGGGCTCCAATCCTTGGTCCTATTGTATTTTTAATTTTCATTAATGACCTTCCTGATGATATCAGCTCTTAACTTAGCACCTACGCTGATGACACAACAATTTACTCCTGCCTCGATAGTAAAGCTGATCAGTCTGACAAGGTCAAAATGGCAGCTGATGTCTAAAACAACCTCAAGTCTGTTGTCTGTTGTCTGGAGCAAAAGATGGCTTGTTAATTTTAACACCTCCAAAATTAAACTTTTCTCCATTAATCATCTGAAAGACCTCTCACTACTTTTGTTCAGTCAGTTCACTATGTTGGCCAAGACAATTTTTCTTCCTAAATCTACCATCGATATTTATAAGTCTACCGTTCGTTCATACTTAGAATATTGCAGCTACATATAGTATGGTGCCCCTGCTATTTACCTTGAGCTCCTTGATAAAATCAGCAATATTATTGGTCCTGATCTGGCAGCTTAGCTTCAGTCACTTTCCCACTGCCATAAGGTTTCCTCTCTATGTCATTTCTATAAATACTTTCATGGTAATTGTTCAAATGAGCTCTTCGCTATGGTACCTAAACTTTTTTTTTAAATTTAAGCACATTACTAGACTGGTATTGAGATCTCATCTATTTACAGTTGAGCTGGCAAGATGTAGCCGTAAATTCTATGCTAACAGTTTCTTTTCTTGCACTTCTCACTTGTGGAACTCCCTTCTGGCTCCATGCTTTCCAACCAACTTTGATCTGCAAAATTTTAAATACAATGTCAATCACTATCTATTGTCCTCCTGATTACTATCTTTCTGCTCATCATTATCGTTTCTGTTCCTAATTCTTCCACACCCTGTTGTAACTCCTTCTGTTTTAGTGGCATTATTGCCTTTTTTGGGGTGATACTGATTTTTAAAAATATATACATATATATATATAAAGACAAAAGCTTATCTTGGCCACTGCGTTTCATCCTCTGAAGGACTTTATTTTGTGACAAGTATTTATATACAAGAGTAAAAATATTGTTTTTCAAAAAAATTTTTTAGGTATAGGAGGGTGCATGAATATTCATTAGGTTAGCAGAAAGGTCAGACAAGTTCATGGTCATGAGATGATACAGTTCAATGCCTAATAAACAAAAGCGAGTATGAGATTTTTCTTTGGTTGGTGTGTGTGTATATATATATATATATATATATATATATATATATATATTTAAATTGTTTGGATGGAGAATTAAATTATTGGGATTAATTTATATATTATAAGTTTTGAATAACATATATAAAATATAATTTTGGCATTACAATGGGATCATTGGATTTTTCAGAGTCTTTCAATCTTGTTGGATTATTTATTTTATACAATTTTACTGCCCACCATGACATCAGTATAAATGATATAGGATTATATAGGGATGAAGGCCTTATAGCTGTGAACAATTCAACTAACTTCAAAATTGATAAAATTAGAAAATTACTACACAGTTTAAAAATCTAAACCTAAAAGTTACTATAAATACAAAATTCATAATGGTAAACTTCCTTGATGCAACATTAGACTTAGTAAACAATATATACCAAACATACTTGCTTTTATAATATGCAGCATTTCATGTAAACATATGTTTAAGTTTACATGAAAAGCTGCATATTATAAAGTTTCCTAAAAATAAAGTTCTCCTAAATCAGAGAAATGAATTAACAGTAATTTGTAGGCATTATATAATGTTTACTTTAAAATATAGTTAAAAGAATTTTTCATAAAAAATCTATGCATTATTTTCTCATTCAATATAATATGTATTATATTCAATATAATATGTATTATATTTAGCTTTGATCCATCTTTTGATTGGTTGAGTTACCTACCATCACCTGATGAGGAACAATTTTTAAAGTTTCGATACATGGAAATTTTTGTGTAGTGATGTAAAATATTACAATAAAAATATAATAATATTTTGCTCTGCGTTGTATTGAGCACTTTTTTTAAAAAAAGTAAATGCTAAGAACTGTGGATTCTTAATTTGTCTGTTCTTTCTGTTTGTTTGGTTTTTCATATATATATATATATATATATATATATATATCTAAAGGACTAATAGATTTTTTATTTATTAATCCCACATTTTTATCAGTTTAAACGTTATTTTTAATGAAATTCATATTTGAGTAAACGCTTTGTTTATTTCAAACTTCCAGAAATCTCATTAAAGAAAAATGCTCTCTCTGGCATGATTTGAACAAGTGCAAACCCCCCCACAAAAACACACACACTTTGCAGGAGAAAGGGCATCGTGATTAAGCAAGATTTTATATTTACCCTTAAGATTCTCAAATAAGATTCTCTACTCTCTGTTTTGATTATACAATATTAAGGATGTTTATTTTCTGAACCATTTCTTTAATCTATGTCTAGGGATTATCTCTATGCAAATAATTCTATTTATGGAGATTCTTTTCCACATTCTTCCCTGTGGGTTTTGTGTATACGATGGCCATTTCCTTCTTTTTCATTCATTGAATCAAGTTTTTTCTGTCTCTGATGATTTTGGATTGGATTGGATTCCACCTCCTCATTTGTTTTTTTTTTTTTGGAATTTTCTAGATTATTGTGCAATTTCTGAAAATTTCTAGATTAACGTGTTTTCTGGAAATTTCTAGACTATTGTGCACTTTTTATTGTATTAAGTTGGTTCCTTCATGTTTCTTGTTTGTTTCTATAGCAACTTAAGCCAGGTGTTTTTATTATTTTCAAGGTTTTAATAATTCTCTCTCTTTCTCTTATATATATATATATATATATATATATATATATATATAGGTTTGATTCCTGTCGGAGGACAAATATTTTCTATAAAAATTTCTCGGACATTCAGGCCGGTAAATGTTATGAATACTGTTTATTATAAACAGAGCATTTACTTAAATATTTGTATCTATAAAAAGAATGACTAAACATAAAAATGTCTTTTTTATATATATATATATATATATATGGTTTGCCAATTGTTTCCAAGTATGCCTGTCTGCTAAGGTGGCTAGATAATCCCTATATATGATAAATGGCTGATATGAAATATCTGAACAAAACATATACAATGGAATATATGAAAAGCCAGTTGAATGTTTAAAATTTTTCTTATTCTATTGTCATTTTCTCGTTCAGTTATATTGACAAATATGACAACCTGGACTAAACATGAAAGATGCCAAATCTCAAGTGGCTTTTTTAGCATTTTTATGCTGTTGTGGGGAGAGTCATCACTTCTTGGTACTCCCTCAATATTTGAACAGCCTGGTAAACTGAAACCAGTCATGTGATGCACCCCCTCTCAGCCCCTTTTATTATTTATAGTATAAAGGTAGTATAGAATATTGTTTGTCTTTATTGGGGGTGAATGAGAGAGTAGTTTCATTTTTAGTGCTAGACTTTGCATGACAAGCTCTTTTTCTCCTTTGGCCCTTTTTTATGGCTCTTTCTTGAAGTGGTAATAGTAATTCCTTATAAAGAAACTTGTGGCATTCATTGACCAAGCAGCCAGTACAGCATTCAGAGGAAATTTATAAAATCTTTCTCTTGAAATAATTTTTCATGAAAGCAGGTTTCTCAAGTCCAGTATCCACCATCAGTCTTTC
Organism: Acanthosepion pharaonis; assembly: GCA_903632075.3. NCBI lineage: Eukaryota > Metazoa > Mollusca > Cephalopoda > Sepiida > Sepiidae > Acanthosepion > Acanthosepion pharaonis. The sequence goes on along the minus strand of CAHIKZ030005480.1, from coordinate 1,617,117 downwards.
CAGTATTGATGAAGTTTTCCTTTCAAACCTTCCATTTAATGTGGTTTGGAATGTTAACATCTTCATTATGTCATTATTTTCTCTTTGAGTTACATGTGCAATCCATTTTAGTCATTGCTGCTGTTGGTAGTCTTCACGTAATGTGGTTTCTGTTATTTGGTATAGTTTCTTTGTAATTCTGTAGTGTCAGTCCACAATGTGCAAAGAAGGATGATCTTTGCCCAGAGCTACAGTCTTCACTCACTCAAGGCCATTTTTAACCATTGATCTGAGAAAGTGGTTCTATACAGCTGACCGTATAGATATTTTTGAACAAGTTTGGCACCATGCATGACATCCATATGAAAGTCTGGATCTGATGAGACTATTTAAGAACATGCTTTGATTTTTCAAATTAATGTTTTGGTTTTATAGCAATTTGCAGTGTTAGATGAAACCTCAAGCACAACCTATTCTATATTCAGTTGCATTTTCTCCTATACTAAATTTGTTATAATTGATTCATATGCCAATGTATTTGAAGTGAGAGAACATTTTTTCTTTAATGAGATTTCTCAAAGATTCTGGCCAATAAACAAAATAAAATATTGTTTAAAATAATCAAAGCGTCTACTCAAATATGAATATCCACTAAAAATAATGTAAAAAGTGATAAAAATATGTTGGATTAATAAATAAAAAAATCCATTAGTCAGTTGCTGATAGCCACTGATGAGTGGACAGAGTGATTCCCTCAGTGTCTGTCTACAAAACTCTGGAGTTGGGATGCTGAAGGTAACATCTCTGAGCTAAGTGCCAAACCTTTTACTTGTATTATATTTATATAGTGTTTGTGTTTTTTGTACAGTGTACTATATAATATAATAGCTGGCCACTCGTATTCAAAGATACCTGTCTACTAGAGCAGCTAGCCAATCCCTAATTCAGATGCTCGCTCAGGAACATTTATATTTATTCAACACCCACAGAGCCTACCTGTGGTTTATACTGCAACTATGCTGAGCAGACCTTAGTTACAGTTTCTGGGAGAGAGCGTGATATCTAGAATGATCAACAATCGGAACAACACCAGCACACTCAAACCCTCAGTCACAATGACTTGTGACTTTGTGCTAACACAGCTAACGATGGCCCCAAGTGTTCTATCTACCTAATTTGAGCCGCAAGGCTTGGGTCAACTCATGGTATGGTTTTCAGGCACTTTTCAAATGTGCCGCACACTGGGATCTTCCCCACTCCACACCAATAACATCAGGAAAGTCTCCTTCCTGACAAATCGACCGTAGTGAGATTTGAACCCGGGTCTCATGATATATATAATATATATATATACACACACGCGTGTGTATATATATAATATATATATATACACACACACGCGTGTGTGTATTGTATAGTATTCATAAATGGAAAAGCTTGCTACAATTCAATAACCCAAGTATTTTAAAAAGAATTTTGAATTTATTTTGTGTGTATAATTTGTTTTGCAAATATGGATGTCCATACATGACATTATCAGAAAATAAGTGGTAACTATAGTAAATTTAAGAATTATTGGCAATTTTCTATCATTTCCTCAGCAAGCATCTTCATAAGTAAAGCCAAAATTGATAGGATTCAATGAAATATTAGATTACTGGGTAATTAAAAAATTATAAAAAAGATGTTCACATTGTATCCATCAAATAATTTTTACAGTTATATACCCTTTACCTAAATTTACCAAAGATTAAGCTATTGATAAATCTGTCAACACCTACAAAACACCCACCTCTATGTTAAAATAAAATGCTTTTCTGATATTTAAAACTTAAAAGTAAGCAATTTGATTCAGATTAATTAAACTTTAAATCAGTTAATCTTTCTCAAAGGTTCAGAAAAGTATATTTTATTTTTGAAAGATATTTTAATAAAAAGAATTATGTCGTGTTGACAGATTTGTCAGTATAGCCGATTTTAGCAATTCAAAAAAAAAGATATTCCAATGAATTTAAATTCTGTTTGAAATACAACAAAGTATTTTGCTTGTTAGAAAAATAAATTTTTATCTGTTAATTTGGAATTAAAACTAAAATAAAAGCTACGAGAAAGTTTTTCATTTTTAAAATGCATTTTTAAAAAAACCTTAGAGATCACATTTTTTTTGGAGATGCCTATATTGTGGTATATCTATTTTTCTGCATATTTTTCAGTCACATTTCATTATAATTAATACATTATTTAATTTAAATCATTCATTCGCGATTTTTTTCTTTTTTCTTTACAACAAAAAAAGAGTTCTTGATATTTTTATAACATGAGCAAGAGAATAGATTGCACTCTTGAAATTCTAAGAATTTTGAATTTCCAACGAAGTGTCAGTAAATTTGTCTCTACGATCTTCCTAGCTGAAGCTTTTTTTTTTGAACAAAGGGAAATGACTCTTCAAAATTTACACCCAAGTTACCTCCCTTGTTCATTTGTTTCGGGTTTTTTCTTTGTTTTTTAATATTTACAATAATTATTAAACTTCAAGAAATATTAAATTCTGTTATGAGTTTTTCGTTTTTGTTTATATACTATATATTAAATGTAGTGTAATTAATAGTGGCTTGAAATGAAAAATTGAAACTAAGTTCTAATGCCAATTGAGATTGTTGCATTCACTTACGCACAAGTGAGAAAGGTACCAATTCATATGTTCTTCAAGTATGGGTTAAATGGTAGAACAGCCTTGGTTGGCAGACAATCTAGGAGAAAGACAACTCTTAAATCACTTGATGAAGGTAAAAGGGAAAGTATTATCTTCTACTTCTTCTTACAGATTAAGGAATTTAACATCCAGTTTAAAATATCAAAAAACTTAGACATGGAAGCCAAGTGCTAGCTTTTTAAAAATAAAGTTTTTTTTTTACTCTTCTGTTAACTTGGGAGCAAACCTGGCAACCCTTTCAGTGCATCAGTTGAGAACTGTTGCTTTAAACTGATATCTTTTTCCCATTTTGTAAAGTGAATATTTCACTGACATACATTGGACAATACCCAAGTATTGGAAATAAAGAAAAGATTACTAAACTTTTAAGAGAATATCCATCATCTTATATTCTCTCTTCTTAATAGTGCTTTTGTTTTTTTATTCTCATATTGGCATCTAGGTCCCACTCATTTATTGTTTAAATAGCTAAATGCAACTGTTAAATGCAATCTTCAAAAATTTAAATGCAACATCAATCAATACCTTCTGTCCTCTTGAATCCTATTCATCTTTTGTCCTTTCCTCAATCCTCTCTATTCTCAGTCTTCCCTCTCACTCCCTGTAAACGTCTGTCTACTAGTGAAATTGCTAACTTGCTTGGAGTGAAATAACTAAAAAAAATAAATAAAAAAATATTTTATAATATTGCATCTTAGTGGCTTTATTGTCTTGCTTGGGGTGAGATGATTTTTTAAAAAAGTATTTCTAATTTTACGTAAATTTTTTTGTAAATTCATATTTGATTGTTTGTTCATTTTTTTCCCATGTTTTAATGTTAACAACTTTTTTTTTTGTTGTTTTTCTATTTTTATTTTATTTATTTAATTTTTTTGTAACCAGGGAAAGAAATTTTCTGCTGATCTTCTTCCAAATGGTAAAATTCGGTGGCAAGAAAATAATGAAATTTTCAACTCACCAAGTGCCTGGGCAAGTCACTGCAAGAAATTGGTCAATCCTTCCAAGAAATCTGGTTGTGGTTGGGCATCTGTGAGTAACTATCTCCTCACTCAAATTCAGATTCAAGTGTTTCCCTGATTTTCTCTCTATATATATTCATGTGTATGTTTCCTCTGATCAAGAGAAAGACGGATTCTGTAGAGCCAAATATAAGAAGGACTTACATGTCTTGAAAATGAATTTTGTCTTTTACATAGACTTGAAAACTTATCCCTGGACCCCAATCAGGTGACCTGACATCTTGACTTCAGTCACTTTCCCACCACTGTGATGTGAATACCCTCTATCATTTCTATAAATATTTTGACGGCAATTGTTCTGATGAGCTTTCATCCTTGGTGACTCGACTGCATGAATTTAAGTGCAGTACTAGATTGGAAATTAGGTCTCATTATTTATACAGTGTAACCCGGATATGAGAAATTTTCTCTGGTCCCAAATTAGAGCCTGTGTTAATGTATATAAAATAGACCAAACCCGGATATAAGAGAAACCCGGATATAAGAGACTTCTTCTCCAGTCCCGACAACTCTCTTATATCCGGGTTACACTGTATCTGTTGAAATAGCTAAGATGTAACTCTATTCTTTAAGTTCTATTCTAATAGTTTCTTTTTTTCACATGTGGAAATTCCCTTCTGGTTTCTTGGTTTGCTGTCACCTACAATCTTCAAAAATTTAAATGCAAAGTCAGTCACCATTGTCTGCCTTCCTGAAACCTGGTCTTTTATTGTCTTTTCTCCTCACTAAAGTCTTCTCATTCTCTTTCACTCCCACCAGTAATCCCTTGCATTTTAGTGCAATTATAACCTAGCCTGGAATAAATGATTTTAAAAAATCCACAACAAAATACTAAGTCAGCTATATATATTATAAAAAAAAAACTGTACATTTCATTTACAACCCCCTCCCACTGATACATTTATAATACCCTTGCTTGTCTTCTCTTTTCCTTCTTTTTCTCTTTCCTTCGTCACATCCTCCTCCTCCTCCTCCTCCTCCCTTTCTATCACACCCAACGTCATGCGTTTGTTTATTTTTTTTTTTTTTAATAATATAACATTCAATACTTTTTTTAAAAAATAAACTGTTAGGAGGTCAATTGATAAAAATTGCCTGAGGATGCCATAAGGTTGAAACCAAGGTAAGCAGGTTCAATTTTTAAAGTATATATAATCTCACTTTCTGGCCTTGAGACCTTAGTTTTGAAACTTCCCATGGTCAATTTTTCAGGGAGGTGACTTCTTGATACTATTGGTCTTGGGAGCAAGACAGAAAGCAAGAATAGCCAACCATTATTTATATATATATATATATATATATATAAAGTGTGAACATATGAATGGTTCATGCACACTGTCTGTATTGCACTAGTTTTGATATTGAGCAGAGGATGGAGTCCGTTCCAAGCTGCTTGAAGAAGAATTCACACAGGATCAAAGTGAGAGGTAATGACAAAGCAACAAAGACATTTGGAGACAACCAACCTGACAGCATCAATAAAAGCCTGTGGAAAAAGGCAGGCAATAGTAGAAGTACCCACCACCTCCTGAGCATTTTCCATTAAAGTTCACCTCTGCACGTAGATGTTGTTTTTTAACCCTACTGTCTATCACTAATATATATATATATATATATATATAAAACAGTATATTTATTTTTATCCACCAGCCTGGATGTTTCAGAAATATTATTAAAAAAAATTGTGCTATGTGGCAGGAATCGAACCTTTGTCCCACAGAGCAGAGGGAGCTACTGTTTAGCCTGGCACATGTTACCAACATGGCCATGGAGAACAGTCAGTCAGGCCAAATTTTGTGCTTTCAAGTGAAATTTCCCTTCTCATAAATCTCTCAAAATTTTGGCCAGTAGACAAAAATATTCAGGCTGGTAGACAAAAATACATATATGTATGGGTTGGGAGAAATGCAGGAATTTCAGTTACAACTCTTTAAGAAGATACAATGAGAGCCACTTGAGGTAGAGGGTTACAGAGTAAGAGGCACAGTTTATGTGTGGAAGATGATGGTTAACCTTGAACAGGTTAAGATTGTATTGATTGCAGAAAGCATCCTCTTGGGAGTCGCTTCCATACAGCAGCAATGTGTAGGAAGAGGCTGCTCCTGTAGAACTTGCATTTCAGTAATGGATATACAAAAGGAATGATGTGTGTGGCATGGCTGGTCTTAGCCATGAAGGTTAAAACTGATAGAACTAAGGAATGTAGTTTATCTGAACACTTTGCATGAAAATAGCAACAGAACAGAAAGAGGTTTGTGATGTTTCGTCTGGGGGGGGGGAATGGTTGTATTTATTATAGAAATACTTTGAAAATCAGGAAGAAAAGTATAATCAGTGGTCAGGAATGAAGGGCAAGCATTACTGATAGGCTAGAGATGTTATATATATATATAAGTAGACAAAGGACCTTACTAAAATTCCATCCATCTTTTCCAGATTATTTAGCAATTGTCTCTTGATATACAATTATTGGTATTTGCTATAAAATCAACAAATACTGTGTGAATTTATTTTGTTTTTAAGAATAATACTTCTGATTCGTTCCAGATCAAATACAAAGGCAGGAAATTGGTTTCCTGGAAGTCTATGTGGTGCCGGAAGCAGCGGCAAAATGGTAACCCATCATCAAAGTTGGTAAGTCTGCCTAAGAATTGATATTTTTTTTTTCTTTTTTGAGATAATACTGGTTACAAGTCTTACTAATTAACCCATAGCTGGAGGAGTGAAAGAGGTGGATTCATACCTTTATCAAGGGTATTTTTTGTGAATGTGAATATAACAAAGCCAATTGGAAGTCAGCTCTCAGATTAACAATTCCAAGCTCTTATCCATTACACCAGCCACACATCCATGTTTACAGCACTTGGTATTCCCAAGCAGTCACCCATCTAGGTACTGACCAGATTCAATGTTGCTTAACTTTGGTGATTGTACAGGAATTGGTGTTTCAATGTAATATGGTTGTAAGCCTTCCAACCTGAGGGACAACTTTCATTCTCTTTTATTGTACATAAGAATTTAAATCCACATTCAGGCGAGGACCTGGAGCCACACCCTCCCACAGACTGGCTGAGAGTAACTATCAAAGTTTAGAGAGAAATAAAATGTTACTCGTGTTTTCATGAACTGGTTCAATGGTAATATTACTATGTAGAATAATGAAAATACTTAATTTCATGTTGTATCCTTAAAGGAACAGCAACACGGGCATAGATGAAAGAAAGTGAGGTTTATTGTAAAGAGAATGCTCTACTGAAAGAAAAGGAATCGGTTAGCAAGCTAGAAATTCCTGAAGCAAGGATCAACACAGGCGTAGATGAAAGAAAGAGAGCTTTATTGTAAAAGAGAATACACTACTGAAAGAAAGGGAATCAGGTGGTAGGCTAGTAATTCCTGAAGCAAGAATATTTGCCAACTGCCCCACACAGTCAGATGTAGCACAAGGCTGAATTTAACGTGGGTTATCCGAGCCCGTAGGCTTGGGCAAAAATTCTCCGTATACACGGGTTCAGGTAGCTGTCTACCACCCCAGATGAGACTCTGCCTGAAGGCAGAGAGTTCGATAAGCACAGCTGGAGATGAATCTCCAACTAATTGCTGAAGCAAGCCCCCAGGTATATCCTGTGCTCACTATATTTAGCTACTGATATAGTCAGTCGACACAGGTTATTGGGAGTGTGGGACATTCCATTACAACATTTCAAAATTCTCATCAGCAGTTGCCCATTTTCTTCTTGGATCTTTTGCTTTCTACATTTCTGATCTGTGATAAATTTTTGTATTCTTCAGGTGCCTCCTTTGGATGATTCCTTGGATATCATGAAATCAAATCGAAAACTTAAAGACATGTTTCCTAAAGTGCCTGACTATGAGATTGGCCATTGTCCTTCATTAAAGCCACCACTTCCAGCCCACATCAACCAGTGCCATAAACCAGTGACCAATGGAAAAAATAAAAAGTGAGTTATTACCTATATTAAATAGAAGACTATATCTGATGGCATAAAAAAACCTATTTTTTCTTAAAAATGACTCAAGAAATATCTATTCTATGGGTTTTACATGTAAATTTGAGGTATAAGTCTTTTTTTATTTATTTTTTTGAAAGTCATGACTAACTATATCCTAAATAAATATAAGTCTTCTTCCTGACAAATCGACCATGGTGAGGTTTGAACCCAGGTCTCATGGTCAGAAAGCGAACATTCTAACCACTCGGCCCATTATATATATATATATATATATACACACACACACACACACACACACACACACACATATGGTGCACCAAAAGTTTAACTTTTATTGAATAAAAATAACTTAAAGTAGTTTAAGAGAATTTATAAGTATTGTGATATCAAAATAACATGATTTGTTATTATTAACAAACTATTTAACATGTTTCAAAATGTTCCCCTTCATGCTCAATACAATACTGAACCCTATTAGCAACACTTCTAAAAACCATTTGACATTAATTTCACTGTGTTGTGCCAGAAGGTTTTTCTTGTCAGTCCATTTTTCACATTTACAAATCTACCATTTGTCCGTGTATTGAATACTGTTGCCATATCTGGTCTGGTGCTCCTGCTACTCCTCTTCGGGTTCTTGATAAAATCCAAAGAAGGATCTGCAATGTAAATGATCCTGACTCGTAAACTAAAAACTACCCAGCTAAAGAAACTTTTGCTAACCCAATTTACAAAGGACTTGCCACAATCAAAGTCAATTAAATAAACATATATAATTTGTTTATCTCTTTGATTTTGTTAGTTTATTCCAATAAATATTACTAAGCGTCTCTGGCATTTTTGCACATTGCATTTAGCTGTCCATTGGTCAGCATTCAATCTTTTGATCCATCTGTTATCCTTCTTTTCTTGTTTTGTGTCCTCCATTTTTACTGCTTAATCACTTCTGTATATTTTATCAGAGTTTCTTCTTTCAAACAGACTTTTATATAAATTTTGAGGCATCAAAGAAGGCTAGAGAATACACGAACCAAGAGATTGTAATCAAAACAACAAAAATGAGGATAACAGTCAAAATATTTTCTGGGAGGAAATAGAGGGAAAGCTTTTGAGCTAAAATCCAACTATGAATAGCCTCAACAGAAAAGACAATAAGACAAGAACGAAATATGCCTAAAACAAAAACTAATCTGCTTGTAAAATTGACATATTTTGATCAATCAAGACACTGCCTACCCCTGCTGCCAAAAAAATCTGAATAAAAATTGTCTTTTCATTCATAATTACATAAAAAAAAAAGAACCTAAAAGCATTGAGATTCTTTTCTTTTTCTTTTTTTTGAGTTGAAAGAAAAAAACAAAATTGAATTATTTTTGTTATCTTAAATCAGTTTCATTTCTTTTAACACTTTGTAATTCACAGGCGTCAACATGCAGATTGGAGTCCCAGTGAATTTCAAGAAGAAGGTACATAAAAATTACTTGACTCTTTTCAGATGGACCAGACATATTTGGTCAGCTAAACGAATGCATTTGTTTACAACTAAATCTAATAATATGAATTAACCATAGAAGAGTATATGCTATTGAATCACTCCCAGCCACATAGCAATTTCTATTAAAATTAATGATTTATTCCATATAATCCAATTAAACCTATGATACCAGCCACTGCCCCATTCTACTACAATACAATTGTCATAAGGTAATATTCATATAAAATACACATTTTTTTATTGTAACCTAATTATGTACAATAATGGATCATATGCAATATAGGTGAACAATTCAACTAGAAAAATTGAAAATAAATACAATGTATCTAATACAAATTAGAGACATGTCATAATAGATCATTCAATATGAAATAAATCCACAATGTTTTGCAGAAATTTTTAATATCAAATTCATTAAATGAGGAGAGACTGTATTGAATTGGCTCTTCTTCTAATGTAACTGTTTCTTTTCTTTTTCTGTCTTTTGCTTGTGATGAATTTCTATGGCCTTCATTCTTTCATTTTTGTTCTTTGCAGCTCTAAATCTTTCTTTAAAAGGGAGTCATGAGAACACGGCAAAACCCAGGCAGTCACCCCAACAACTGCAACAGCGTCACCATCATCACCAGCAACAGCAACATCACCATAAATCTACACCTACACCACCACCACCACCTCCTCCACCACCACCAGTACCCACACCACCACAACAACAAAAACTAAAACCAAAGCAACAGCAACAACATTCTGACCCACATTCAGAAAGCATTGACCCCACGCACCCAAGGTTCCCTCTGGTCAAACATTCCAATTTACTGAACAGAAACGCTGACCAGTAAGTGTAGATATTTTTAGAATGAAAAATTTGTCTACCTAACTCCATCTTCTATCAAGGTCAGGAAGACTGTGTTGTGTTGGTCCTCTAGAATGAGGAGAGCCTTGAAAATCAGCATTCAAAATCCATGTTTGTTGTCAAGAAATTTTGTTTTCAACATTTCAACGTTTTTTTCCTGTTTTCTATTGAAAATTTTAATACAAGTTTATTTAGGTCTGGATAGTTTCAATTTTATCAACAAAACATTCTTCAATAAAACTCAAATGTCAAACTTATTCAAACATCAGATAATTTTTTTTCAAATTTACATTGGAAAATTTTTGTGTGTGATAAAAATATAGTTTTAAGGTATCCTATATTTATGGGTTAAAGTACTCAATATCAGGGATAAAGGATATGTAAATATAATAGAGGACATTGAAGTCAACACCCAGTGTCAACAGTCAGTTTCATGCTTAAACACAACCTTCAGGCCATCTGAAGATGGCATTTAAACCTGAAACAGACTGTCGCCACTGAGTGTTGACCTCACTGTGTGTTTTAATATATATATATATATATATTTGGGCAGTAATCCCTCTCTTATACAAGTTTTATTAAAGATGACTGACAAGGTACTGTGATTAAGCTTTTTATTAAATTTTTCTTGTGTTCATATGTTTTCTTTTCTGGACATAAAGTATGTAAAAATGTTCTACATATCCGAGCAGTTTCACCCATTATCAAGGATGTATTTTGTTTTATGTTTTTTTTGTTTTTTTTTTAACTGAATAGTTAATTTTTTATATATTTGTATCTTGAGTAATGGGGATGTTATTTTTGATTTTTCAGACACTCTAGATAAATATATAGATATATGTTCCCTCTCACATATACCCATGCGCATACACACACACACACACAGAGTGGTGTGTGTATATATATATATATATATATATATATAATGAATAATGGTAATCCGTATAGAATTTCCAAGAGGATAAAGATCCAATGTCAGAGCAAAAAGTCATTAATTAATACACACACACATATATATATATATATATATATATTAGTGAATATACGTAATATTAGGCACCTCCACTGAATTTTCCATACCTAAGTTTAAAAATTAAATTTTAAAAATGAAAAAGCATTCTTGAAGATTTAATTCTAGTTTTAATTGAAAGCTAAATGATTAAATTCATTATTTCAAGTAAGTAAAATATTATGGTGTATTTCAGATAGAAAGTATATAGATTGGAATGTCAAATAACTGCTCAATTTTTTTGAAAATTTTTTTAAAAGTAGCCATTTTCTTAATTTTTAAGAAATTTGTAAGCAACACATTCATCGGTTCTTAAATTTTTTAAAAATTAAATTACAGATTTGTGACATGTTGAGTAAAATTAGAAAATTTAAAATTAAATTAATCTGATTTGAAAAAAATATTACTTATAGCATAAAAAACCAATATACAAGCATTTCTTAACAATGGGTTCCTCTTTCTTTGATCTTTATTGATTTATGGAGACAAACTTAAGGTGATGACAGCTCTTATGGATGACCAAAAATGACATAAATTTACAAAATCTAAGTGAACGCATTTTTTTTAGGTTTTAACTACATAGTACTTTTTACAAATTAACATATTTTCAGCAATTACTTAATATTTTATTGACTTTTTACTACCTTAAATAAAAAATTAATTGAAGTATAACCCAAACTAAAATAAATGTATCAAATAAAAATATTTGGTGAAATAGCAATTAAGAAAAGTAAAACTTTTTTTAATATTTTGAAGGGATGATTTGCAAAGATGTTAATGATAAAATGGAACTGAATTAAAAGTTAAATAATTGCAGTGCATCAGACAACACATAAATCATGTGACCTTTTTAAGGATTATGTCATCTAGATTCCCATAGGTAGAAATTAGGAACGTTTTTTCACTAAAATTATTTTTAAAATATTTAGGTTCAAACAACTGTTATAAGCTTTTCAAATTTCGATTCATAAATTTACTTTGCACTTAACAATATCACCAAACTGGAAAAAGTGCAAAATAAAACAAACCCTTTTTCTCTAGTTTACCACTGTCATTAGAAAAAAAGATTTTTAACCAAAATTTCAAACGTGCTAGACAGGAGTAAAAAAATTTCAAAAAATACTTTGATCTTTCCTCCTAATAATAACAAACATTTTGATGACAAAACTTTGTTTTTATTGAGTCTGGGGCCTTTTTTCATCATGCGATGCTGTTTTTTTATGCAACCTAGTGGAGGTACCTACATAATATCCAATGTCAATAGCACAATCCGGAGTTTCATGCAAATATGCAATGTTCAGATGCAGAATACCCACTGACCAAAGAGTGTTGTGAAACCCATGTTCTCATGGTGATGATTTAAAACTGTGTGTTAAGACGTGTTTATTTTATTATTGTTTCCTATAATATTATAATTAATTATTTATAATTTATATCATTCTAATTCTTAAGTCCAAAAGACGAAGAATTAAAAAAAAAATGAAATTAAGTAAACATATTAAGTATCAAAAGGAATAACTCTAAATTTTTGCATAAAATTCCATTGTTATAACATTTAAAGTACTATCTAATGGAATAAACTTAGTACTTACAATGTTAATATAATAACAGGTCAAAACTATATATCTAATGTGTTTATTGCTTAGCCTTATACTTACAAAGGTGAAATTGCATAATTGTTCATGTGCTTACTTAATACATTATTGTTATGTTATGATATATAATTATCAATGTTTTTTGTACAACTATAGCTTACATTAATATTATTTTTGTTGAAAATCTTTTTAAGTGTTAGAGAATGACTAAAGTGTTTGTGAATTAAATTTAGGAAAATTCTATCTATTTTATTCTTGATATTGTATGATGTTATGTTTGTGTTGTTTTAGCTTACTACTTTTTTCTTTCTATATACTCTAATTTCACTTTCTGATTGCTTTATTCCAGTATTTTGTTATATTTTTATTATCATAAAATATTTCTTTGTTACTGGATTTGGTTGATAACCTACTTTTATACTGATTTGTGTAAAGTATCCAGGATCCTTTTATGGTGGTTGGATCTTCTGTCAATGTACGTGTAGTAGTATGAATCCTTAGCATATGGCTTTTACAGGCCCTTACTCAGTTCAAATGTAATGTCTAGGAAATTGATCGCTTTAGTGTTATTATTGGTGGTAATGTTTAGTTTATGGTCCTTGAAGAATTTAGTGAGTTCCTTTCTCATCCGGTTCACTTGGCTTGGTCTCGGTTTATGAAGGAGAATTATCCTGTCATCTCTGTATATACCGTTCTTTTTTATATCAGTAATAAATCTGAGTCTCCATAGTAACAGTATCCCTACAAGTTCACATGCTTCTGCAGAATCATGTGCTCCCATAGATATTCAAAAGTTTGTGTTATTTCTATTAGTCCATAGACTTCCGTTGGGGAATAGAATTGGTTTCTGTGACAGTTTTATTATCTTTACTTCTTTGTCAGAAATATGGCAATAGTTCTTTGCTAAATTAATAGCAGCCATCAGTAGATCTTCCATGATGGATGGGTAGAAGTCACAAATATTGAACTGTAAAAATGTGCAATACTCTTTCTTTTTTTATATTACAGAACCATTTGATAGTTTTGACTATATTTCGCCACTGGTTGATACCTAAAGACTTTTTAATATACTTATATGCTCTTTTCATAATAGTTTTGCTGATAATACCAATGTTATTTTTGGATGGCTTGAAGTAGTCGGTATTGGGGATTACTTAGGAAATTCTCCTTGTGGTCTTTAATTGTGACAAATGTCTGTTGTTTGTGTAGTTTGGGGATTCTGTCATATATATATATAGGCATGTATGTACAAGTATACAAATAAAAGGCTCTCATATATGTACAGGCTGATTGGGTGTGTATGTATGTACACATATATGCAAGAATATATATATATATATATATATATATATATATATAAATGAAATAAACAGGGATTAATGGGTTTTTAAATAAGTTTGTATTAAAATAAACAAACCTATAACTATAAAAAATGTGCAAGATATATATACATATATATAAACACTCTAGTTTTGGTGGACTGATTTAAAATCCATCAACACAAAATGCTTCTGATATAGATAAAACAAGCAACAGGTGGTTAGACACTCTCTTGAGTTTCTGGACATTGGAAGTAATAATGTAATGTAATTTAATTTGATTTATGGTTCCCACCTATCTTCAGAGATGTCGAGGCATTTTTTTTCTCATACACAGTTTTGTATTTATTTTATTCTAACCTGTGGAAGCCAAAGAGAGCAGACACTCTAAAGGAAGGCATTGTTAATAAATTTTCCACTTTGTCTCATCTTCTTCACTTTTGTTTTGAATACTATTCTATAAACACAAATAATTATATATAAATATATATTATATTTATTAATATATAAATATATTATCTATAAACCACTTATTTATCTTCTATTTTATTTACCAACAGGGATCCGAATACATTAGTCCAGTGTGAAACATTTGAATCCTATGGAAAGTTCCAGCCATTTACTGTTTCAGTCACAACTAATTCCATGTTTCTTATTGTGAGTATTTTTTTAAAATTCAGTGAAAGTGCTGGAAATCCTCTATATTAAATCTAAACAGCTTTCCCTCTATAAGTGGAAGGAATGGTTGTGAGGTCTTAATATAATCAGTTTCTGACTCATAGTGATAATCATTTTTTCCTCCCTCTTAATTTTAATTGTTATGCACATAATTATGTTTTGTCCTCAATTGAGCTCTGAAGAGCAAAGAATGTGAATGGTTTTATTTGGGAAATGTAGACAACTAAATCTGTGAAGGAAAACTTTAAATCTCCTGCTAACTGAAAGGAAATGAAGTAAATAAATAAATAAAAACTTTCAGGATCAAATGTCACTTGACTGGAAGTTAGAAAATTCCAGTCACAGGCTTAATTAAGCAGAGTTGCAATTAAATAGCCTAAAGCAGGCAGTTTGAAATTTGCTATTAATGTGCGAGTTGTGAGCCATGCACCATGATGTAGAGATAGGCCGAAGGGTGATAGGCAAGAGTAAGAGTTTCTATTGGCTGAAGTGAAGACTTGATCCATTAGTCTGTCATGACAGAATTAGAAAAAGTTGTCTCAAGTGTCACATAGATATCTACCTACCAACTAGACAGTGCAAGTGATTCTCAAAATAAGCAACTAAATACAGTGGAACGTTGGGTCATGAATATCTCATCATAAACAAATTTTCTGAACAAAAACGTCTTTATTGATATAGGGTATCTTGAGCCATGCACACACAAGCTTGTGACAGTGTGGAATGAAAATACTGAGAGTATCAAGTAAAGACGAACGTGTTGCTAAGAGACAGAAAAGAGAAAGAGAAGAAACTCCAAAAAGACAGTTACCTGATGTTTTTTTATGGAAGTGGGGACTTCCCTTGGAAACAATAACATCTCTTCCATTCACCTTCCTAATCACTTTCTTATTATGCCATCAACTCTCCTTCATACAGGTATGGTGAAATTAAATTAAGTTTTTGTCTATATTTCACCTGTTTAGAACAGAGGTAGTTTCGCCTAACACCGCAAATTGATATGAAACTAAAACATCAACCCTGTTCTTAAATGGCCTTATCAGATCAAGATTTTCATCTGGATGCCATGCATGGTGCCAAATCCGTTCAGAAATAGCTAAACTGTCAGTTGTATACAACTGCTTCCTAAGATCAATGGTGAAAAAAAGGCTCTGAGCAAGTAAAGCCTGAGGCTCTTGGCAAAGATCACCCTTCTTTGCACATTGTGGACTGACACTACAAAATCACAAAGCACTGTACCAAATAACAGAAACCACATCACTAGAGGACTACCAACAGTGGCAACATCTAAAATGGATAGCACATGTTGGGAAGAAAATAATGACATTATCAAGATGTTGACATTGTTATACTAGATCATTACCTATTCTATTGTAATAGACTCTCCCACACATAATAAGTAGTAGTAGCGGTTGCCAGTTGGGCTCAGTAGAGTTGAGGGAGTCAGTCAATGTCGGACATTGAAGTATCAATCCACCACAACTAGATTGCTGCGTCATTTACCATTATTTTCAAGTTCCTAACGTTTTGTACGTCGAACCTAATTTAGGAGCGACTTAGTGAAATACAAGCCTCCACTGTGAAAACTACTTTACAGCAGACATTCAACATCATGTCAAATAGAAGATTCAGAAGGAAACCTGCATCAATACTGGAAAGAGTGAGAAAAGGAAACCTGTTTTCCTCAAAAAAAGTATTTTAAGAGAATGATTTCATAAAATTCAACCAAAAACAGTACTGGCTGCTTGGTCAGTTAATACCAAATGTTTCCTTGTAGAGAAATGGCTAATATTCCCACTTATTATTCCAAGAAGTATTGACCCCCTTCTGACATGCATTAAATTAAAGAGACAGATTAAACCAAAAATGAAATCTTGTTGTCTGGGCTGGATCATTTATGCAGTCCTGTGGAGGATGGTTTATTTCCCACTCTGCAGCCTCTTTCCCCAGAGACGCAAAGTGGCAGGCCTGTTGCTATTCCCTAGGACATATACTGTGCCTCTTCCACAAACATGAAGCACCCTCCTTTCCTCCATGTTTTAAGTGTAAAAAAAAAATAAAAACTCCACTCAGCATTTTTCTAAGAACTGCTCCTGTGTTCAACTCCCACATAGGTGCTTCCATAAACACTACAAATATTAACCTCCTCAAGTCAAAGGACAATCATTTTCTATCCTCCCCATCCTCATAATCTTCACTTTCAACTGTCTCCTTTTTCATTCATGTCACAAAAAGCATTCATCTTTCCATGGGAAAGTGCTCAGATGAACTACATTCCTTAATTCCACCAGTTCTAACCTTGACAGATCAAACCCACTATGTACATTTTAGCGAATGACTCTCATTGCCTTTGGATTCCATTAGTGAGATGTAAGTTCTACTCAAGCAGCTTCTTCCCACAAACAGTTGCTTTGTGGAACTGACTCCCAAGAGGATGCTTCCTCAATCACTACAATCTTAACCTGTTCAAGTCTAGGATTAACCATTATCTTCCCCTCCTATCTGCGTGTGCCTCTTACTCTGTAACCCTCTACTTAGAGTGGCTCCCGGGCCTTGTATAGAGTGAAAAAAAATCATTACCATTTTATCAGTGACCCTATACTTTGTATTGGATGAATTCTAGTTTATAAAAATAGTGGTTTTTTGGGGTTTTTTTTAGTTCACTCAATACAAGAGCAACTCAATGTAGATGGTGACTGAATAAGGTTGTTGCAAGAGTGTATAAGGAGGGAGCAAGAGGTACATATCCTGAGGATATGTAGGATGGATAATGGTTGACTTGAAGAAATTAAGATTGTAGTGAATGGGGAAGTTTTCTTTCAGAAATCTGTTCTATAGTGCAATAGTTCTGGAAAAGAAACTGTTTGAATAGAACTTCCTCCTTACTAATGGTATATGAAGGGAGTGAAGATGAGTTGACTCAGTTGGTTTTTTTTCATTTACTTGAATTATTTCTTTTCTAAGTATTTTGTTTTTTTGTTGTCAGGATTTTCATTGTCATTTGACAAACAGTGAAGTGTTGGGATATTTGGCTGGCAGATGGGACCAAAACACACAGCGTAAGTACAAGCCTCTTTTTTTGCTAAAAGGTTAGGGTTTATTTTCATGTGAAATTACTACGGCATTTTCCAGAAACGATTTCCAAAATAAATTATCTTTAACTGTTTATAACCAATAATATATAAATATATATTTTTTATTCTATAGGCTTTTATGAAACTTTAGGCTTTTATGAAACTTAGTAGAATGAATTTTTTTTATTGGAACCCAAGCTCTCCCCAGACCTCAAATGGAATTTATATGTTCTATTGCTAAAGATGCTCAAGAAATGGTCAGTTCTTTATATGGATCCAATAAGAGTATCGAACTCCATCTGCTATACTCTATCTACAAGAGCTCAATCAGACCAGAAGTGGAATATTGCTGCCACATTTGGGCTCCAGTTGCCCAGTCCTCACTTTGCCTGTCTTGAGTTCAAAACAGTTTATGCGGCCTTGTGGGTGATAAATGATTCTCCACGCTACAAGCCCTTTTCTACAGACAAAATATTGCAAGCTTCTCACCACTCTATCACCATTTCTATGACATGTTCTGCTGACCTAAATTCATTGGTTCCACCAACCCTAACCTTTGCAAATGGGACCCACCATCCATGCACACAAGGATGAATCATCCTCATTCCCTTCATAATAAGGAGGAAGTTCAACTTGGACACCTTCTTCCCAAAAACTGTTGCTTTGTGGAACAAACTCATAGCAAGATCTTTTCCCAATCACTACAATATTGATCTCCTTAAGTCTATTCACACTATTTATATTTGGACTATTGTCCTCATCTTTGTTGCTTTTATCACAATGTTTCGACCTTTACATCCTCCGGACTTCTTCAGCTGTATGCCAATCTGGGTAATCTACAGGGAATTCCAAACTGAACCTTTATTTTTGCTTACCCGTTTCTACTGAGTTCAAGTAAACACAGTCCAAACCAAGGAATTGAACTCACAACCACTTTGTCACCAAATTCACAAATCAATGCTTTTTACCAACTAGGCCAGGGTCTTTAAGTCTTGAGTTAATCTTTTGGGAGAGTTTAAAATTTTTTCAGGATGGTTACAGTTATTTTTTGGAAGAATTCTGACACAATGGTGAAAAAAGGTCAGTCTTAAGCCGTATTTAAGACTTACCATATACAACATAAACTTGGGTAAAATCAAAGATAAATAAAACTAAAACAACAGACACGAGGATACTCGTCTAAGTAATTAGTGGAGAATTGAAAACTTTAAACAGTACAAGGAAGACCAAAAGAGTACACAGGTCAAAACATACTAATTAAAAAAGAAAAAGATGAGGATATTAGTCTGAATCATCTCAGAATATCAAACAAATAAAGGAAGCTGCAGAATGCAATGACAGAAATGCAAATATAAAAACAATAAAAATGAGGATATTCAAATTTTGGAATAATAACATTTTTTTATTTCAAAACATCAGATAGAATATTTATTTGAAAAATTGCATAGGGAAGTTATTTTCTGTTGGAAATGGACTTTTTTTAGGTTTGTTTATTTATTTCAGATTTGAACATTCTGCAAGCCTTTCCCTGCCTGAGTCGGTTGGGAGATAAGGAAAATGCCCCATTGATAGAAGCAGAGGTGAGTTACCAGACACACTGTATTTTATTTCTTCTCTCTCTCTCTCTCTATATATATATATATATATATATATATATATATATATATATACACACACACACACACACAGGGCGTCCATAAAGTTCGTGTGCACTTTAAAAAATTTATAACTTTATTTGTATTTGCGATAGAAATAATTTGTAAAAAAAAAAGAAGTAAATCTATATTTTTAAGGTTTTATTAAAATTTTATTTAAGTTTCCACATGTCCTCCATCATTAGCAATACAAATGGTAATACGATTTTGCAGTTCACGGAAAACATTTGCCAACTGATTTACAGTAATGCCTGAAATCACGTTAGTTATTTTAACTATACTTTAAAGATTCTTGTATGCCTAATTAGTCAATGGATGGTAATGTGTATTTGTAATTGTGTGCATGTGTCTGTCTAGTGAGGGTTTTATCTTTACCTTTGTGTGGTTAGACTGTGCAAGAGGGAGTCAAAAGGTTCTAATTTATGGCTTGCCTCTTTAAGTATGTATTCTTTGTATTAAATAGATCTAAGTTAAATTCTTTAAAAAACGGATTCAAAGAAAGATGGCAAGGTAATGTAATGTTTTAGGTATGTGTTTATAGTTGGTAATAATGTCATTATTAAGTTTTCAATGTATATTCTCCTTAAAGAATTATGTTCCTTTTTAATTAGGGTGACATTAGTGAAATGAAAGTTATGTCGAACATCGTTTTGATGCAAAACAAGAGTTAGATTGATTGTCTAAATGCAAGTCTCTCTTGTGTTCATGGATGCGGGCTTTTAGATCACGTGATGTCTCCACCACATAAACATTTTTACATTGTAAACAATTTATTTGATAAATCCTGGCATTTGAATTTGTGTTGGGTTTATTTTTCTTTCTAATTATGTCACCAATTGGTGGTGGTGGTAATGATCTTAGTATTAGGAATGACTAATTTGTTTGCAAGTTTAGTAGAAAGATTGTTGGAGGGAAGGATTATGAATTTTGTGTAATTTTTGTTAGAAGTTTTATTGGTGGTTGACTAACTGGTTAAGGCAAATGTCCATGATAGACAGGAGCTCTTCTGAGAATGGTTACCATCATAAAATATAAATATTAAATACTAGGCACAGAAATCAAGAGACAAAAGAATCAAAGTGGAAATGAGGCTCTGACCTAATTTAGAGCAATTTTTACACAACTATTTTTACCTGTATAATATACACAATAGGCCAAAAGATTACAGACACCTTCTGGATTTAATAGGAAGTTTCATACTTTTTTTGGTTTAATTAACTCTTACTAAGCAAAGATGCTGGAACTATTTAACACATTAGTGTATGCCATTCAATTTTTTTAGAGAGTGGGGGGGGGATCTAAAATTTAAAATGTGTTTAGATTACAGTTAAGTTGATTAGGCCAAAAGAGCTAATGTTTTAAAGAAACTTTATGCAGCAATATGTTAATTTTATTATTATTATCATTATTATTATTACAGAATATGTGATAAAATCCTTCAGGAAGAGAGTTCTTCTGGCCCAAAGTGAGCTAGTAAATTAGTTCAATTTTTAGGTTAATTCTTTGAAAAACAGAGAGTGGTTCCAATGAGTGTGTGTGTGTGTGCGTGTACAATATGTACAAATAGCCTTATATGAAAATCTTCACTTTTAAATAAGCAATCACCACTTACCCAGAACAGTTTCATTGCTGTGGCCACAATAACTGTATTATTTTAACTTATTGAAGATACGATAAAACCCTTCAGGAAGAAAAAGACACTCTGGCCTGAAGTGAGCTAGCAAATTAGTTTTGAAAAACCCTAACCTTCAATTTTTAAGTGATTCTTTGAAATCCAGGGGGGGGGGTTATTTTCTTATTAGACAATAGTTTTACAAACTGAGCTTCAAAAATTAGATAAATATCGTATTTTCATAATAAGTTCAAAATCAGGATTTATTACCTCTAAATTTTGTAACAAACTTCCACAAATAACTATAGAATGATAATCATATATCTCTCTCTAATCTTGTGCTTCTTCCCTTTCTTCTTCCATTATTTCCTTTTCAATGTAAGCAATGGCAGTGACATTATTAAATTTTTAGTTTTTCTTTGTTCAGTTCCCAGAAATAGTCCTCAGTCATTCACCTGTGAAAGCCAGAAGTCTTCTGTCTGTCAGAAAAACCAGACTTCTTAAATAGCCACAAAACGGCTCGAAATGGAATTAATAAATTGAAAATTATGTGGGTGTAATTTACTTTCCCCACTAGTCACAAAATGTATCTCTTTAAACCATACTTGTTTGCAATCTAGTTTGGCAGGTTTTGAAACCATAAATTTTTTGAAAAACAAATTTTATACATGTATCTTTTTTTGTTTATAAACTGCCAGGCTTTATTTTGGTGGTTTTTTTTGGGTTTTTTTGCAGGGGAAGTGACAAATTTTGAAATCCAAATTTTATTCAAGTCATTTTTTACTAAGCTTGGCTTTCTTTTTATAATTATTTTTTTTTAAAAAAAACTCTCCTCAAAAGGAAGTACAATAAACAAACCTGATCTATTGTATTTTTTTTATATTTACCCTTTAATTATTTTTATAGAATTTTATTTAATTTCTTTTTTATTATATAAATTTTTATGTTATACAGTTTTTGTGTATGATTTTATTGTGTTGTTCATATGATCCAATGAGTTGCATAGATTTCTCTTTTTAATTTTAGATACGACATCGAATGAATAAATCAGGGTTATCATTGGTTGGATGGTATCACAGCCACCCACACCGTCCAGCCAGTCCCACTATACGTGACATTGACTGTCAGATGACCTACCAGCTGAAAATGAAGGGTATAGGATCTACGTACCACCCATGCCTGGGTTTTATTATCGGTCAGTACCTATTAGTTAATGTCTTCGTTTCTCAGTGCCATTTTTCAGTCATATTAAAATTATTTATGTGTGTAATTACTTCCAAAGATTTTTACATATTTTCAAACTTAGGAAACATCCTGGCATCAGTTTCAACTGACACTTTATTTATTTATTTATTTTTTCAATATATCTAAACCATACTCATGAATTTCAATTTTGGAATGTGAAAATTTCACTGATATATATTTGAAAATTTGTAAGTTTTCATCAAAAATCAAGAAAAGATTAATTTAAACAAAATGGCCAGAATATATAAGAAAAAAAGCAGCATTGGTTTAAACTGATGCCAAGAGTGTGGGGGGGGGTAAGCTTAACAATAATTATATATTTCTTTAATATATTAAACTGATTAGCATATTTAATAATTTAAACTGATACCAAGAGGGTATAGGGTTAGCAATATAGCTACCCTCCCCCCAAAAAAAACAAATTCTTTTTTTCATAAAATTATGTAGGATTAGATAGTTTGTATCATTTTTAATTAAATTTTGAAGACAATATTTCGATATTTCTACCTTGATTTATTCAACCACATATACAGCATTTGGTTCCACTAGCTTTTGCCATCTTTGAGGAAGCTTCATGATTCCCTCCTCCCAGATCCTGACATCTTTCTGGGTGATGAACTTGTCTAAGGCGTTTTTTACAAGCTTCCATAGAATTGAAGTTCTTGCTGTTAAGACAATTTTGCAGGGATCAAAATAAATGGTAATCCACAGGTACAGATATAATACATGAAGTGGTCATGTCACCAAATATAACACTTGAGGGGTTGAAAGTCACTGGTCACCATATTTTTAACATAAACTTTAGCTGGTAATCCCAACATCAGTATTACAGTTTGGTGAAGGATGCATGAATTAGGTCTGGCTATTTCCATCATTCATTTCTTTCACCAGACCTATGTCATCTAGTGGAAATCTTGCTTTATGTTGTGGTTTTGTTAGGCCCAGAAATAAAGACACAAAGAGAGGAATTGATTTAAACAAATATATTAACAGAAACAGTAATACAAACATATGCAAACGAGAGTGTTACAGCAAGAATGTTTGGTCCGACTGTCAGAGCTGACTGCTGGAAACTTCCCTCTCACAAAAGGCAGTACCTGCTCCTATTTATAGCTGGGAGGGTCCATGCGTAAATTACCATAACACTTTACATTGTTAGGATGTGATATATCTTCTTATTCATTCATTCATTCCAACAAGCGATATATTTTGTTTTGTGGTCAATGCAATGTTTTTGGATCCTAGCAACTTTCTTAATTCTGGAACAATTTTCCTGAAATGGGGGAAATTCTAGCAGTAAAGGACAAACTCTTTTGATAAAGCTATCACCAATTTATTAATTACTGATGAGAATATATAAAAGTAGTAAGCATCCCACTCAAGTGGTTCGGCTTCAGTAAATTCTTTTCTTTCCTTCAGATATTAAGAGGGCAAAATGTGTTTTGGCAAATTTGCTGCTGCAAGAATTTTGATAAAAACAGATGGCAATGTTGTTCCTGGCTGCCAAGCATGAACTGAGAAAACGACATTTGTATTCACTTTTATATGGATAAAAGTGTGCACTGGGATTTTGATTAATTAGTCATACACAGAAAGACCATCTTTGTTAAACAAAACGCTTCCTATTAGCATAGTACATAACTCATGCTTGTAAAATACTCAAAGCCATACATTTTGGGAAGCTTTCTACCATAAATCACATAGGATTCTGAAAATGACATTTCCCAATTCTGTATGAGTTTTGCAGAATTTTAGCAAACATTATATCATAACTGTCTCAGAGGGCTGTGGGTTTAACCTGGGAATTTCAGTTATATTCTATTTTACTGAATTATTTATTTTAGGTTGAAATTTTCTCAAAGCCTTCTTCACAAGTATTTTATAGGTTCAAATTAATATTTTTAAACTGAACATTTTTTTCCATCAGGTTCTAACCTTATTAATCACTGTCCTGTATTTTTTTTTTCATCTAATATCTCTACTCTTTCACTCAGGATTACTAAATCTCTCAATACCTTAAATCACCAAACAATAGTTCATGCACTAATATGACTCGGGGCTACTCACAGGGATAGGTGTAGGAGGACATTAAGGACAAGCAATTTCTGCTGGGGTCTGTAAAGAGACATGAGGGTCTACGGTTACCCTAATAGAAGATGACACTCTTTGTTGCATTTTGTATCATCTCTGGGTCTCCATGCTAATAGATAAAATGTATCAACGAAAAGGACCATTTCTTTTTCATTTTATTATGAGAGAATGGTAGCATCTTGGATTCTAAGAGTCAGTGGGAGGAATGACGTCAAAGTAACATATATCGCATGTTGGCTCAGCGTCCCTTCACAGGTGGTCTTAGCCAGTCGCTAAACTGGGTGTGGAGGCGTATCAACACTTCAGAATTCTTGTGGACCTCTGTTGAATTCATACTGTTTTGGATTTATATCCCAAACTCAGACAAAGGCAATCTATCAGTGTCAGAATACCATGCCCACAAGGCATTCTGTCCAATAACTGACCATTCGCCTTGGAACTATGTCAACCTTTTTGAAACCGGACATCTGCCTACCCTTTTGACTTAATTGTTAACTGGATCTACACCTATCTTTATCTATTAATTCATTGTATGATTCAATTGTACACATCATTAAATAACTCAACAAAAGTGGATCTGAAATCAAATAAAATGCAGAAAAACAAAAAGAAGTCATCAGTTTAAATAGATGTCAAGAAGCTATGGATTAAATGTGCCTGCTATCAGTTCAAATTGATGCCTTTTCCAAATGATCTTTTTTGTTTTTTTTTAATCATTTCACCCCAAGCAAGGCAACAAATTCAGTAAGATGCAGGGGTTTAACGAGTGTGAACAAGATGCAGGGGGTTAACGAGTGTGAAAGAATATAAAAAAAAAAACAATTGTTATGGAGCATGAATAAAGGAACAAGAATTAAGAAGACAGAAGATAACAATTGACATTGCATTTAAATTTTTGAAGATCAAAATTGACTGGAAAGCAAAAAGGCAGAAAAGAGTTCCACAAGTGATAAGTGCGAGAAAAGAAACTGTTAGAATAGAACTTACGGTTATATCTACAACTGTAAAATGATGAGACCTTGCCACCAATCTAGTATTGCACTTAAATTAGTAGAGTCTACTAGGGTCTTTGGTTTCCAATGCAGGGTGCACTTTGATTTTTAAGACGGTCAACTTAAGAATGAATTTATTTAAAAGAATTTTTTTTCTATTGAGTCTGTGTGAACATGAGTTAATACATATGGTGCATATACAGTATGCACATACATATATATATATATATATATATATATATATATATATATATATATATATATTATTTTTTTTTTTTTAAACAATTTCTTCCTCAGTAATTTAATTGTCTTTTTGTTCCTTTATTTTTCTCTTTCATGGATGCCATGTTTTTTGGAAGTTTATTTGAACAAGTTAATGGCTTTTTAGGCTTCCTCCATGTAATAGGAGTTCACTTTTTGAATAATAAGGATTATGTCACAGAGGTGGAGGTTCATTAGGAAGTTAGAGATGCTTGGTGGGGGTCATGCCCCCCCCACACACACACACATACTGGTGTAGGTAAATTTTATGGCTTATCAACCACTTGCAGGTTATTTAAAGCTAGAAAACATTTTTAAATTGCAAGAAATGTTTTTGAGATAATGGTTTAGTGAGACATGTTTTACTAATTAACCCATAGTTGGGGGTATGTGAATTCATACTTTTCCCAAAGATATTTCTGCATAAGTGAATATAATGAACCCAATTGAAACTTGGCTCTCTGATTAACCATTCCAAGCCCTTATCCATTACACCACTCACACATCCAAGATTACAACTCCTGGTATTTCCAAGTAGTCACCCATCTAGGTACTAACCAGGTTTGACATTGCTTAACATTGGTGATCATATGGAAAACAGTGTGATGTATCTGTAAGCTATGTTACAGTAGTGGGAAAGTGATTGAAGCCAAGATGCCAGGTCAGTAGCAATAGCATTGCAGTTGGATTTCATCAAGAATCTCTAAATATATAGCAGAAGCACCAGAGTAGATGTGGCAGCAATATTCAAAGCAAGGATGAATAGTAGATTTATAAAGATAGATTTAGATAAGAAAAATAATTTTGGAAAGGGGAAATTTTACTGAAATACGTTGGAAAGTTTTAAATAAACCAAACTGATCCTTGGAATTTTCCTTTTGCCATAGAACGTTGGTTATCAGAAGAGACAGGCAAATATAATTTTGTTTCTTTCATTCATTTGATAAAACAAACAAAAACAGGTTATTGCATAAAAAATTTAAAATTTCACAAAAAGAATCACATTGAAAATTCAAAGAATCCTGATGTTATTATAAATAACTAAGCAGTTCATGAAGAGATCATCATGTATATTTTGTCATCCTTTTTCAAATGCTTCATTTGAATTTTTTTTTATTTCAGTTAAAATAATTTTGGTAAATTTAACTTTCATGCCAACAAAAAAAAATGGTGTATGTCAAAAGGACAATTTTTTCCTTGATGCCACTATTATTTTGTACTATCTTCACTCCCTCAGCAAAATATTTATTTACAAGATTATAAAAATATGGGAACAGGTACAATGCAATATTTAGTATTTACCATTTTATAAAGAAATAAATGCGAAAAGAAATCTGACAAATTTTACTCACAAATTATTTTTTAAATTATCGAAATATGTAAAGCATCGTCAATACAATATTTACTTGTTTGCACTTCACACACAAAAGTCTTTTAAATGTGAGTAGAAGTTTATTCCTTGCAGTTTAGGATTGGGTTTCCAGTTCCTTCTAAAGTCTCTGCCTGAATTCTGAAATGTTATTCATTAATTAAATCTTGACTGCTTCAAATCTAGAGTTAGCCTTTATCCTCCCTGCATAGACCTATGAACATTACTTCTTGCTCTTTATTTCACTAATGAAACCTCACACAGTAACCCTCTTCATTGAGTGGCGCTTGGGCCTTGTATTGTAAAAAAAATGGAAAAGAATTGGCACAGAAGAATGGAGTAGAGCCAAGTCAGTTGAGTGCAGGTTTATCCCTTGCTTCCTGTTTAGGATTGGGTTTCCAGATCCTTCTAAAGTCTACTTCAACTCTATACTTCTAACGTCTCCACCTGAACTCTGAAATTTTATTTACTATTTGTTTTCATTCTGTTTTTTTCTCTTTAATAAGAGTAAATAAGTTTGCTGGTTCACACTCCTCCAATCTCTTTTGAACAGGAGTAGAGGTTTGTTCCCTGTTCCGGTATCTTCTAAAGTCTTCTCATTCTCTTTCACTCCAAGTAGCCCCTTGCATTTTAGTGTCATTGTTGTATGAATTGATTTAAAAAAAAAAAAAAAAAATTATTTACCGTTTTTATAGATAACTACGAAAACAATTTTTTATTCATCATTTTATAAAAAGATATCAATGAATTTCTGCATGAAAAATATTCCTGGAAAAAGAATTTTTTTCAAAATTTATAATTATGGTTATCATTATTATTTAAATTTTCATGTCTGACAAATATTTTATAAATTTATGAATAAAAAAATATTTTCATATTTATTTATTTATAAATTGATAAATGATAAACATCGCATTGTATTAGAATGTTGTAAATATAAAATTATTCTTGTAAATAAACAATCCAATAAATAGTTTTTAATATTTTTGTTGTAAATTCTCAAAGAACAAAGAAAATATATAAATTCACTTTCATGTTTGGATTTTATTAAAATTCTAATCATTGCATTTTAAAACAGTAAACATGTCTGAGGGAGTAAAGATAACTAAATTAACAGCAGTGTCAAGTAAAAAACTTTTCTTTTAACACACCATTTTATTGCAGGTGCAAAAGTTAAACATTGCCATCATTTCAATAGTGTTTCAAGTGGTTGACTCTCATGAATAATTTTACCATCCACTTTCTCTTCACAAATTTGGAAACAGAAATGAAATTTATCAGATTTTATTTGGATAAATTGAAATTAAGTTAAATTCGTGCTTGGAAAATTGACATCCCACTATACAAGTTTATCTTAATAAATATCTATATATAGTTTTATAAAACAGAAGTTAAAATCAAAATCCCCTTAAAGTTTGATTGCCTTTTACATTAGCATCAGGCTTCTTACTTTTTTGACTATTTTTTTTTTTAATGGATAAATTCATTTTTTTCATATCTTCCTTTTGCAGCACCCTATGATAAAACTTCAAAAAAGAAGGAGTCCACATTTCAAGCCTTCTGGGTAATGCCACCTCCTATGGAGGTAAGTACTTGAATTTGATTGGTTGAGTTGATCATGTGACCATGTGTCCAGCCATTAGCCTTGTAGGGTTTCTATTTTGTATAAATAACTTGATTTTGCTTAACTGAGCTAAATCTGAATTTTTTTATATTTAGCCTTTTTATTACATTAGGCAGGTTCCCAAAGATAAGATATTTAAGTTCAAATCCTGCTGGAGGTTATTTTTTTAAAAATCTTAACAGTTGCTGAATATTAAAATGATTTATTCATTTCAAATGAAAAAAGGAAAAGAGTAAATGAAAAGAAAAAAAGTAGAAAAGTAAAGACTATAATACTTATTAGTGTAACTGAGTTACTGGTATGGATTTTACAAGTAAGTGGAACTATACTTTCTGGCCAGTTGGAATAGAAATTGTGATTTTAATTTACCAAGTAGGATAAATTACAGGAGGAATATAAGAGTTACTTGTGTAGATTTTACAAGTACATGAATTCATACCTGGTGGCCAGTTGAAATTCCAAATATGTTTTGGTTTTAAATAACCTACAAAGGGTTGATAACCTGTAAAAAAACAATCAATCAATGTTGAAAAGGAACAGAAAACATTTCCCAATTATGAAAGGAGGTCTTATTTGATTGGAGGCAATTATTTAAAAATTACTTTTTGAATTGTGAAGGCTTATTCCATGATGAAGCATATTTAAAAATTACTTCTTGATAGTCGGTAGTGGGGGATTGAGTATATGTGGAAATATGGTGTTTGCTAATGGAATGTTTTTAACTTAAGTTTAACTTAAAAAAAAAAACAGTTTTTTTTTTTTTGCATTTTGTGATCCTTGATCTCCCATAAAAAATACTTGATTTGTTTCTTAAACATTTTTTCCTTCACATGTTTCTTTAGTAAATAAGCAAATGTTTCTGTTTTCCTGTTGTAAGCTATTATTAGCAAAGTGTATTTGGCAATGATGCTTGTAAAATCTGAAATGCAAGTTTGCATTTTTTTTTCTTTCTTTCCAGCAGCCCTCAGATTATGGGATTCCGATGGAGGTACAGTTTTCCATCTATCAGAATCCATCGTTAACAGAAGAACTGCTGACAGAAATGGTAGGATGTCTCACCTGTACTTTTTATTATTATTATTATTATTTCAATTCACCTTTCTTCATTTATTGTCTTGTTCTGTAAGTGTCCCAAAACTGAGGAATTGTGACAATATTGATGCATGTTACATCTCTCTTACCATAGCTCAGTTAGGTTTCATTTAAATACATATGGAGATTTACCAAACTCCATCTGTAACATAGACCTAGACAATACAAATATAATAGCCTCATCTACATATAAAAATGCTAAAAATGATGGAATCATTAATAAAAATGAAAAAGCCAACACTCAATAACATCAACTATGAAAATGGACACAATGTGTTGACCATGTTTGGAAAATAAAACTAGTTCTTATATTCCTATAACTCTACATACTGTGAAGAAAAGGAAAGAGGAATAGTGGGGGGTGGTATTTACGGACGGGTGGTCTTCAACCTCGGGGCAATTGTGCCCAGCTAAACTGGAAGCAAGTGACCAATTGATACTTATGGTCTTGGTAGGAGGAGGATTGTGGGAAGCGGGTTGGCCTCCTTATAAAAATCATCCTCTGTACTCTCACCAAACCTTTTTTCTACCAGCCAACGTGTGACTGGTTAATTGTCGTGCTGAAATATTATTACTTTTTTTTCTTCTCAGTTACTAGACCTAGTTGGAGCGGGTCGCAAGAGGAGGACTCCTCCTCCTTTTGCAACCCTTGCCAGGCTGTTGCTGCTCTCTTCTGGCTTTCCTCACCCTTTTACTGCGTTGAAAGTTTTTTTTTTTTTTTTTTTTCAACAATACAAAACATAAAAATCCATACATTTAGTTAAAAGTAAAAATAAAATAATCCTTCATAATGTCTAAAAGCATAGCTGAAAGCACTTGGACGTAGAAAATCTTCTCAAAATAGAAAGTTATAAGAACACAAGAAAAATTAAATAAAAAACTTAACTGCAGTACCTTAACCTGTATCTATCTATCTATATATATATATATATATATATATATATATATGTGTGTGTGTGTGTATATATATATATATATATATATATATATATATATATATGACCATGAGACCCAGGTTTGAATCTCACCATGGTCAATTTGTGAGGAAGAAGACTTCCTGATGTTATCAGACTGGATCAAGGTCGATCACAACGTGCGGCACCTTTGGAAAGAGCCTGAAAACTATACCATGGGTAGACCCAAGCCCTGTGCATGAAATTGGGTAGACAGAACTCTTGGGGGCCGTCAATAACTGTGCTAGCATGAAGCCACAAGGCATCGTGGCCGAGGGTTTGAGTGTGCTGGCTTTGTTCAATTTTTTGATCACGCTAGATAACACACTCTCTCCCAGAAACTGTAACTAAGGTCTGCTCAGCATAGTAGCAGTATAAACCCCAGGTTGGCTATGTGTGTGTTGAGCAAACACAAATGTGCCTGAGCGAGCATCTGCAATAGGGATTGGCTAACTGCCCTAGAAGATGGGTATCCTCAAATATGAATGGCCAGTGATTTTACATTGATATATATATATATATATATATATATATATCAAAGTGTGGGAGAACGAACAGTAAGATTACAGCATTCAAAACATTAATTTTAAAACTGTGCTCAATACACAAAGTAGAACCGTAAATATTTATTTATTTCTTATGCAGTGTTACATTAGAACATGCACATATCCACTACAAAATTGTACATTTTTGTTTCAACGTCAAAAAAAGGGAAAACCTTTTTTAAACATCTCATCAGGTGGGAAATCACGGTGTTACTAAAAGTTTTTATTCAGAAATACAGTTATCGAAGCAAATATCCCCCACTTCCGTTCTTTGAAAATTTTCATAAAATGTCTTCTAGAATTTACATGTAGAGATGGATGGGAATCTAATGCATTAAGTTGTTATGGGTGAATGAAAAGGAAGGGAAAAAGAAAAAAAAGGGGGAAGGGAAAAGAAATGAAGAGGATGAGGTGATAAACGCTAAGAGGAGATAAAATCTTGCCATAGAATTTCGTTAGGATGTAAAATTTGAACTTCAACGGTCTCCTAGGTTGGTTAGGTAGCTCTTTCAAGTAAATTTATATAAATTTCCCATCAATTTCAATATAACTGTTTAATTTTTGAATGGAACCACTAGACACCCTACGCAAGTGATTTGAATATTGTTTAGAATCGGCCGTACTTTTCAAAATGAACAGAGAACAGAGAAAATGGTGCATAGTGTTCCTCAAAGTCTCCATACAGCCTTCCACAGATTTTGACTTCATTCTTCTAAACTGGTTACCTTTGAAGGCTAGATAATCCAATCTACCTTTCTATTTAACCCTCTAGCTGGGAAGAGGAGGATTGGATTCCTGTCTTTCCCAAGGACATTTGTGCAAAAGTGAATGCACCAGACCACGCCAAATTTTGAACGCAACATGCTGATTCCACTTTCTGCATTGATGCTCGTCACGGTGTCTGCACATTTGAAATCGCATGGAAAAACAAAATAACAAAGATGAGGATATTAGTCAGCACAATCCCCATATACAGCTATGTTACTACAAAGTGCGCTTGCATCTTTGCTGATTTATAACTGAATTTGATGTTCTCAGCAATTTCTTTTCGCCATCTACTATCCTAAAATTCTTTTCAGGTTAAATGAGTCATGAATAAGTGAACACAACTTCTGAGAGTCTAAAATTCACCCCTGTATCAAATTTATCATAGCATTTGCCCAAGTTCAACTTCTAAATTAAAGCACTGTCGGTCCCCACACAATTGTTTTCAAACACCCACCGGCTTACGACAATATCAGGTTGAAACACTGGTTGTTGTATGATCACCAAAGTCAAGCAACATTAAAGCCTAGTCAGCCTTGGACTCGCACTTTCCACCAGTGGAACTCCCTTCCTCCCACTTGCTTCCATGATAGCTATAATATTCAAATGTAATGTCAATCGCCATCTTCTGATGCCTTGATCCTGATCCCCATCCTTCTCTATATCCTTTCCTCAAACACCCCCCCTTACTCTTGCTCTCACTTTCTGTAACTCCTTCTTGTGTGTTAGTGGCACTCCCACTTTGCTTAGGGTGAAATGCTTAAAAAAAAAAATACCAGGTGGTGTATTAGCTAACAGCATGGAATTGGAGAGCCAAGTTTTAATTCTTGGTGGATTTGTTATTTTCATTTTTTCATTTATGTGAATATATTGTTGGGAAAAGTATGAATCCACCTCTTCTCTCCCCAGTTAAATTGCAAATGTGGACAAGTATGTTGTTGTAAATGTTTAGAGATGTTAGGCATATCATTCAAATGAAAACTCAACCACCAAGATAGCGTGGTTGTAATGTGGCCAACATAAATATTATTTTTTTCTGTTGGAGATACAATTTCCCAATTTATATACAATGTTGGTTTTCTGCAACACGTTAGTTGATGGGGAAAGAGTCATTACGAATAATTAAATTGGAAATACTGGATTTAGTGTTGTATATAATTAATTTTTTACTTGTGTCTGTGGTGGATAAGTTTGTATTTATTAATTTTTTTTTTGATATTTTCATCTTTTTAAGAATTAGAATGCATTTAATTATGATATAAAAGATTAATATGTTTGGGGTTAATTGAAGAAGTATGATATTCAATTTGCTTTATATTGGCATTTTTTGTTTTTAAGTTCAATTTAGAAGATCTGTTTTGTGAAAGAAATTACAACATATTTGTTCACATTTGCAATTTAGAAAATTCATGTTGAAAATACATCTATACATCCTCATGAAAATAAACTAAAAATATTAAAAAAAAATTGAAAGCAAGCCTTAACAAAATTAATTATGAATACTGCACAAATGTTCTGAGATGTTTAAAATAGATAGACTAAAATATCAAGGTCTATATAAGCTTCTCATATTACTTTCTTCTACATCATAATTAGTTACCGCCCTTAAAGTGTACCATAGACTGCATGACATATAATAAACTAGCAGTCCTCACTCCACATGTAAAATTATAACTTTCAGATGAACATAGCAAATTTTGTCTGGAAATAATGAACACTACATTTTTGTCTTAAAAACACATCTTGAGGATGACATTGTGTTAATGTTGAAAGTACTCAGAATAAAACAATATATATCAGTGTGGTAATTTCCTCTCTTAATACAGACACCAGAAAGCTCACTTGAGGATATAAACGATTCCTGTTGAATATATATATATATATATATATATATATATATATAATAGTTACAGATTACATTCATGAATTAGACTCAAACTGATAAACATGTTACCTTAACAGTCATTTACAATATTAAAAAATTACTATCAGTAAACTTTTATATTTTAAATATTTTTTTTAATGTGTTTTTAAATATAGTATTTAACTCATATTAAATCCCTAATTTATTTGTAAAAGAGTTAAATATTTAAATTGTGAACAAGCATTAAATTAATTTCTTTGTGGATTTTTTTTAAACATTTAAAATTACTATCAAAATCTGTTTTTTTTACCTAAATTGCTAAAACTATAGCAGCCCTCTTCTTCCTCCGTAAACCCTAAATACATTTCCTTTCTCTTAACTTCCCCCTTCTTTTTTTTTTTCTTTTTCTCTCCTTCCCTTTCAATATATCATTTCCGTTAAGTTGACCGATTAAATAAGTCAATGTCTGGTCCCTCCTTCCTCAATACTAAGTATGATAGAAAGAAATATTAAAATAAACGCTCTCTAAACTCGACCATGTGTCT
This sequence comes from Acanthosepion pharaonis, assembly GCA_903632075.3. Taxonomy (NCBI): domain Eukaryota; kingdom Metazoa; phylum Mollusca; class Cephalopoda; order Sepiida; family Sepiidae; genus Acanthosepion; species Acanthosepion pharaonis. Next base: position 1,582,799 of record CAHIKZ030005480.1, on the reverse strand, counting down.
CACACCACTCCTCACTACCCTCTCTGTTAAATTACATAAATTTAATACTACCCGTAAAAAGCGTAAATTTTCATTTCACCTTTTGGAAGTGATGTCTGATGATCCAACATCCTTTAAAAGGTCTCTGGTGAAATAAACTATTACAATGGAGCCTTAAAGTGGTCTGTCTTTCTTTAAATTATTAGCTCTGAATTTACATTGAGCTCTTAGGATTTCATCCTCCTTGGGAATACCCATACAGATTAGCAAGTTTTTCGTAACTTAAATATATATGATACAATATGCATCACACAATTACAACAGAAAAGGTAACCATCCAAACAAAGTTTTAACATCAAGGTCTTTGTTATCTTGAAGAGATAAGACCAAAGTATTTTATTAATGGATTTGGAAATTCTTACAAAAATCATATAATTGTCAGATTTTAATTAAATTTTCAGGACTTATTCACAAATGAATTAAATTATTTTAGAATTTTTTTTCCCCACACATCTGTTATCCACCACTTAATTTTATGAAAGTTTGAGAAATTAAAATTACACTCTCTTCATAATTTATATTAGTTAAAAGCAGAACTCCTTGGAGAATTTAAATCATCAATTTTTTTTGTAAAACAGGCTCACCATTTACTGAAAACCTGCTCTGAATTATAAAATAAAAAGGCAATAAAAGTAAAATATTTAATTAGAAAAGCTTTTAATTGCTTTTCTAAGTAAGCTATATTAAGGAGACTATTATCTTAAGAAAAAAATTTTTTTTAATGAATTTATACAAGAATTGTTTTCATTTTTTAAAAACTTTTAGTTAGAATAATTTAAGTTTTAAATCTTAAAATTTCATTTTCACCTATTTTAGATGATATTATTAAAATCTATATTTACTAATCATAAATTGTAAAGCTTAGTAAAAATTCATGAAACACGATATTATCAGAAAATAAGAACAATAACTGTAGTAAATTTAAAGCCAAAGTACCTAGAATTCAATAAAACATTAGATTATGAAGAATGTTCTCCTAAATTTTTAAGATTACTGAGTATTTTATTTTTCACAGCTAAAGCTGCCATAGAAAGAGAACAAGATAAATTTGTCAACATCTTAAAGAAACAGCAACCACCATGTTAAAAAAATGATTTCTGTGATATTTTAAACTTAAAGTAAATAATATTTGTTTTGAATCAGATTAATTAAAATTTAAATCAGTTAACAGTCCTCAAATAAAGTTTCAGAGAAAAGTATATTTTATTTTTGAAAGATTTTTAATAAAGAGAATTAACATTTTGATGAAAGACAAAAAAGGAACACTAATCAGGTATTTTAGAAAAAAAAAAAACTCATTAGTCAATTTAAATTAGTTTTTGAAAAAGTATTTTGATTATTGGAAATGATAAATTGAATCTATTAGCTTAAAATTAAAACTAAGAAAGATTTTTTCATTTTAAACGTTAGGTATTGCAAATCTGTGGAGGTACGTAATTTTAAAGAAAATTAATCAAGAGGACATTGAGAATTTAAAATTTATTTTTTTGTGTTTTGGGTTTATAATCAAAATCTGATTTCATTTAGATTCGTTTCCATTCTTTTTTTTTTTTATTTATTGAATTTCCCACATTTTTGTGATAACAGAAGATCTGTCAACAATGGTGAAACATTTTAAGAAAATGGACACAAATTTACTGTAGATAGACTAATAATTAAAGCATTTTCTAAAATTGTTCATGATATAAAAATTTATATCTTGCTTTCCCTATATATAAATAAATAACACATGCATGCCAAATAGTGTTAACTGTAACCTTATGCCAGACATAATACTTAGAGCTTAAGAGTTAAACAGTATTGCTAACCATTGCACTATAGTGAGGTAGCTTTTTTTTTTTTTTGTAATCTTAAATTAATCCTTATTTCTGTTGCTTACAAGAATCATTATTTTTCTCCTTTCAGAAAAATTTGGTTGATTTCTACAAGGGTTCACCAGATGTTGTCCGTTTTGCCAATATCTGGCATCAATCAGTCACTTACCTCGATAAAGTGAAGGTGAGTTATTGCTCATGTCATTTTCAAACCAGTTACAAAGCCAAGATTATTTGTAGTCAGTAACAAATGTCTCCAAGAAAGTTTTATTTAAATATTCTGCACATTATTCAGATTTTTGTTGTCTTTTAAGACCAATTGAATTCTTTGGCAGTCTTCAAGTGCATCACCGAAAACATTTGAGACACTTGTCTCAATACCCTGTAGATTATTTGGACAAAAATTTTGTGTCGACCAATTCTCTAGTAAAGTCTTGTTCTCTTCCCCCCAACATGCACATTTTTGTTTTTTTTTTGGTAATACTTATATTTTGATCTTTATTGCTTAATATTTTCACTGCAACTGATCAAAGCCCTGTTTATGTTCATTTTGACCAGCACATTCTAAAGTAAGTTTTGCACTTTAGCATGGAATGAGAACAAGAATTTGACAAGTTGAGTTTAATCTTGTAAAATGTATAAGTCCATCTTTTTCTTCCCAAATATGGGTTAAATAGCAGAGCAAACTGAGCTCTCTTGCCGTAGTTGGCAACCAGCCTTGGAGAAGGACAACTGTGAATTCAAGACACAACCACCCGAAGCTGTACAAAGATGCTTAGACAAGGTTGTAGATAGCTGTGAAATCAAAACATAAAAGATTTCAACAATTGTAGATAATCCCTTGCTTATCCTGAATGCTGTTGATATCAATGGACCCAAAGAAGGTGGATGGCATAACAATTATTTAGTTTCTAAAGGTTGCCTTAAAAAGCTCAACCTTGGATAAAAGCTGACTTTGTTGTTGGTATTTTAACGTATATATTAGGTGCTTTTAAATTTATTGCACTGTTAAAAAAAAAAAAAAGAAAAAAAGATCACCTGTAAATGAAAACAAAAAGAAAAAAATTTAAGTAGCAGCATTTTCTATGAACTATCAGCTGGTAAGTAACTTAGTTTTCCAATTGAAAGTTTTGCTATCCTCTTGCCTTTGATAGATTGTGAGATGAACAGCAGGTGGTTGTCACCCACTCCCTTTTTGATTTGGATAGACTCCACCTCTTGATTATCTGTCGTGCCTCAAATGTTAAGAACTCCCTTCAATAGCTTCTTCCCGAGAACTGTTGCTTTGTGGAACAGAATCCCAAGAGGATGCTTTTCCTGACCTCTATAATCTTAATCTTTTAGCATTAACCGTTATTGTTACCAAATATCCACATAAATTGTGCCCCTCACTCTTACTGCTCACACAACAAATGCCTTCAGCCTTGTATAGGGATGAAAATTAGTAAAAGGAACAGAAAAGATCCCACAGGTATTTAGATTCTTTGAAAGAAAAGGGCCATTTTCCTTTTGATTCAGTAGATCTGTTTGCCTTTTGAACAGGAATAGAGGTTTATCCCTTGTTTCCTATTCCTTTTTAAAGTCTTTTCATTCTTTATCAATGTAGCCCTTTCCATCTTGGAGGTGTCATTACCTTGCTTGGGGATGAATTTATTAAAAATTGTATGAAAGGAATCTGCACACTGTGTCAGAGAATTGGTTTAAGAATCTGTCAGAAATATTCAAATCTTACAAAAATTTAGCAGTTTGCATTATGAAAAGTGCATATTAATATATAGTTACATTTTCAAAAATAGATTTTAAAATAAATGGTTTACTTTGTTTTTGGGCAAAAGTCCATCAATTTATGATATTGGAATATGAGGTTGTAAAAAACTTAATGTGCACTTGAAGACTTGAAAATAAATGCTAATAAAATAAATCATGATATCAAATTTATACTCAAATCATTTTTCTTTTCTTTTCCCAGTGGTCACTTCTCACCAAACTGCCACAGGACCAGGATGAGAACAGTTCAACTTTAGAATTTGTGCGTTCCTTGCTCCTTAGTATGCGTGTGTGACAACTGGAATAACAGTTCCTCTATCTTCAAACATGTATTTGGTTGTGTTGGTAGAGCATAAGACACATTCAAATGAACATTTCAAAAGAAAAATATATATATATATATATAATTATTAAAAGAAAAAAAAACTATGCAAATCAAAGAACAAATGCAAAAAGACTAGGTATTGTTTGAAAAGAAAAAGAAAAAATTATTACTATCTCTCAATAAATTTAGAATTATTCGTTATAATGAATTTTGTGCTCTTTTATTGTTGAAGATGACTTTTCTTTGTCTAATGTTGTACATTTGGTAACAGATTTTTGTTTTAATTACTCACAAGATTGGAGTATAGTGATTATTAACAAGTTTGTGTTCCTTTTGATAATAAAGGAGATATGTTTGGTGAGGAATGCAAATCGAATGACAGGCAGTCTTTTGAACAGGAGTAGAGGTCTATCCTTTGTTTCCTGTTTAAAAGGAACCAGAAGCCAAATCCTAAAGTTTTTTCATTCTCAGCATTCTCTTGTGTTTTAGTGGTGTCACTGTGAAATTGTATTCACTAAGTAATAGACAGGAATTGTACGTGGCAGATTCACTCAATTACAGGACAAAAATATAAAAGAAAATATTAATAATGGTATATGATGATTTTTATGCAGGGGTTCCTTAAGATATGAAAACTATTTGAAGGACTCCACACGAGTAAAGAAAAAAAAAAGGTTAAGAATTTCTGCAATAGACACATCACAAGGACAATCACATTAAAAGGCCTTTGACAGGGTGTGTCATAGGGCGTTGCTACATAAATCTCCCAGTGCTTCTATAGCTGGAGAGTTTATCACTTATAGGATCTATCTGATAGGAAGAACTTGATAAGATCATTTTTAATGGCCAGTTCCTCTGAAGCCCAGAAGATGCTTCTTGGTCCTACCTTCTTTCTGCTTTATATTAATGATCTCCCAAGAACATACTCAAATCTTTTGTAAATATCTATGCAAACGATACAGTGAGATATGTGTGCACCTACAAAAATGTAGAGGACTGCTTATTTCTACCCTCAGCTCAAAATCCAAACTAGTAATGTTCCATCGTCACTGAGCAGGCCTGGAATTTGCAGGCATCATTATGCATAGGTGTTCTCTAAAAGAGGGACCTTGCCTTAAATGCCAATTGAGACTTGAGATCTAGGGGAGAGCTTAATATAGTGTGTGTGTGTGTGTGAGAGAGAGAGAGATCAATTATTTTAACCCTTTCCCCCACAGATAAAAATGTTACAATCCACTTACTACTCTGTTGTCATTCCATGGAAAATGTTCAAATGATTTACATTTTGTAATTCCCCTAATTCTAACTCTCACAGCCAAAACCAACCATGCTACGTGCACAAGGTCAAACCATCATCATTCCCTTTGTGTTCCATTGGTAAAGAGGAAGTTCCCAAAAGCATGTGATTTCCCCAACAATCTTAATGGTTAATCCTAGACTTGAAGTTCTTTTTCACCTATCATAAACTGCATGTCTTAACTGTTGCTGCTTATATAGCAGTAACCATCTACATTGGGTGAATTTTCGGCCTCATTTAGGATGAACGTTAATTTTTTTTTTTTTTAACATTTTTTGGCTGAAAGAAAATGGACATTTAAAATGTAGCTGATTTATTAATAAGAACACACATTTTTAGTTCAAGAAAAATTTTATTCAAAAATATAATTATTTATAAGGTGTGTGTGTGTGTGTGTGCGCATTTAGAAATATTTTTAATTTTGGTTTTCCATTTATCATAGACAATTCAATGATAGACAATCATTGTCTAAACCAGAGTTTGTTTTATTTTAATAAATAATTTTTTTTTTTTTTTTCATGATATAACTTGTATATTTTTGGCTTGACTCATTTTGAATTAAATTATTAAGGAAATATTTCCTTCAAGAAGCAAGTCTCTGGCCGATACGTTCATGCTCACTTTTCCATAAAATATGCAACTGTACCATTTCTTGTTTGAATACACTTCCATTAAAGAAAGAAATTCATTTAAAAAAAAAAAAAAAATGAAGGCAATAATAATTTTAGGATTAGTTTATTTTGGGGGAGATAAAAGACTGACAGAAATAGGTCTTTGAGGAACTGTACATGGGCTTGAAGCGGGGGAGGAATTTCTTGAACAGATTCCATATAACAAGTAGAAATCTAGCAAATTAGTTCAAACAGAAAAGAGTTTTGAGACTGACAGTGAGGCTCGGTTGTGTTTTCAGAAGATTGGCCACTTAGATCAACTGTTTGCCCAGAGATTCTATACCAAAATGTATTATGAGAGAGCTAAAAACCATCTCTGATTGTGGTGGGGGGAAATTACTGGGAGTTCTTGAAATGGTAATGTAAACAAGATCCGAGCGTAGTATGTCATCAGAAAACAATTCACTTACTGTGACAAATGGTATTGTTTTTTTCCTTACTTGTCATTGTTGAGGTTATACTGACAAGAGAGAGAAATCAAATGGAAAAAAACAAAGCAACAAGCATTCATCTGGATGAGTGAAAAAAAAAAAAAAAAAAAAAAAAACCCTTTCTAAAGAAAAAAAGAGTGAAAAGCTTTGGCAAATGAACAAACAAGTGCCTGCTCACCATGTGTATTGCATTGAAATGACTGAGGTTTTTTATTTTTTTTTAGAATGGTCATAGGGAAGAGAAATTTGAAAAAGAAACTTTGAATTTCTTGTTTCCTTTAAATTGACTTTCAAAGCAATAAAGTCAAATATGATAGAAAAAAAAAAACCTGTTAAATTGTATTTGGGAAGGATTGGCAGAAGAATGTAATGAGCTTAGAGGGTCCATTCTAGTTCTTGAGAGAAGAGAAAGTTACCACCCAATTCATTTAAGGAAGAGGCTCTTCGTTAGTGAGTGCCACATCTAAGAAAATATTTTTTTCTGTGTTGTAAAATCCATCGTGCTGTGTATAACATCTGCCTGGATAAGACTTTTTTTTTTGAGGAATCTGGAACCCAATTAAAAAAGGACATCATATTAGAATAGTAGTAAGACTTGCTAAAAATCCATGAACTAGATTATGATATCAACTCTTGAGAATCAGACAAAGAGAACAATTAACAAAAGAGTCTGATTATATTCAAGTATGGCAATAACTAATAAACATTACATCAGAAATCTGTAAAAAAAAAAAATTGGTACTATTTATAAAGATCTTGAATTATTGTCAGTTACTAATTTGTACTCTTATGAATTTGAACTGAAATTAATTCTTTGGTTGATATAGTGACTACAAGTTCAAAAACATATTCCAACGTACAATTCAAAATACATTATATATAGTTTTTGTCTATTATAATTTGGTCCAGAGATTTTTTTTTTAAGCCTCAAATATAAATAAGACAAAAATATTTCTATTTTTTGATAAGAGACACTCCACTACCCCTACCAAAAATTCAAAATTTCGATTGAATCTGGAAACTGTTTGCGGCTATTTAAGAAATCTAATTGATCTAAGGACGATAAGTGTCTTGATGTTCATAGTTGACAGACTGGGGTTGTTTCTGAATAATACGATGATTATGAAAGAGGAAAAAAGCAGAAAGAAAACTGAAAGATTCACAAAATTGGAAGCCAACAACCATTTGTGAATTTGCCATCCTTCTCAAAGATTTTAAACAGTTTAATCTATTAAAGTAAGTAAATATTTTAGAAAAAAAAAAAAAAAAAAAGAATAATTGTTTTTACAATTTTATGAGCTTAACAGGCAAAATAAGAAATTCTAAAATTACTAATTTAAGGCAAACAGGAAAATTTTGTGCAGAATTTGAATTCCGTTTTATATTTTATGTAATTTAATAAATGTAAATTTCTTGTCAATCTCACATTGGGATATGGGTCTTGTTTGTTTTCATTTGTGCCATTCATAATACTTGGGATAAGATATTTGATATTCTCTCTCCTTCTTCACCCCTCAATAAAAGTCCTTTTAATAAACCAACCATAACACCTCAGACTGTTCACCACCAGGTGACACTACATTAATGCAGTAATTCATACAAAAGGAGTCCCCCACCCCGCCACAAAGTCGTCTTTGTAGTCATTGTCATCGTCTCCCCTACGTGCTGTGTCCCTTCAAGACATTCAACAACATGGAATCCAAATGGATTCCAGCTTGGGTTCTTCCTGGTTTATGTCTGAGAATCACATACCAAGAACTGGCTGCCAGAAATAAATGCTGCATCAATAAAATGCATATAAAAAGTGCACGCACCAAATATTATTTCCTCATGAGAACCACAACTTGCTCGTATCAGCTGAAGACAGCAATGTGTGGGAGAGGGGGCAGGAATGGGAAAAGCTTGCCCTGACAGTCATCAGGGAAGACAAGCAACAATAAAGATTGCAAATTGAAGTAGATTATGGGTGCTATCTATATCAGCCAGAGTTTGTGTCTACAGCCATTCAGAGGAAATATCCTGAATTTCAATAGTCATGTTTCTAATTTAACAGAAATAGAAAAAGGTTTAATAAATTCAGAACCTCTAAAAATTAAAACAATGGTGAAAATTGCAAAAATAATCAACAGGTACCACCAAATTGTAAAGAAGTTCATTGAAGAACCTGAACAACTCCAATAATGTAGGTCTGATTCTAATAAGGGATATAATCTCCAAAGAAAGAACAGAAACAAATATGGAAAAAACAAATTTCAGAATATCTCTGAAAGACATTCCCAAAACAAACAGACAGGATTATTCTGTTAAATCCTCTGTTTTATGTATCGGTTTAATTAGAAGAATGAGATGGAAAGGTTATCTTTCTTCATAAATATAACTTTTCCAATGAAAGTGAAGGATATGGATTTAAAAGCAAAAAAAGTTGCACTTTTTATTGAAAATTTGTTTGGGTTTGAGAATTTACTAGATCTAGTTGATAATGTCTCCTTTCACAAAAGAAAAAAAAACCACTTCCAAAGACACCTTGATTATGTTGTAAAGGATATAAATAAATCTGAAAATGTAAAGTCAGATAAAACAGCAAATTTTTACAAACTGCCGAGGATTACAATACTATAATTAAAAAAAGAATTTAACAAAAAACTATAAAAAAGCAAATAATAACAGTTAATTTGGTAGACAGTATTAATGCATCCAGTAAAAATGGATAAACTAAAAATTGTTGCCATTTCAATGATCAACGAACATCTACTACGAAGAAACAAGCGGGGAAAAAGCTACCCCAACAGCGCATGAAGACGGCGTCTGCTGTTGGGGGAAATCAAATTAACCATCTTTTTTACGTCAAAGATATTAACTCAGGCGAGTTCCTGAAAACAACCCGCTACAGCATGTCTTAGATAAATTCCCTGCACTTACAACACCTTTCACTTATACAGAGTCCATCAAACACAATACTGTACATCGAATTCAGACATGTGAACCTCCTGTTTTCTCATCCCCACATTTGATTGCTGACCCCAACGTGATTTGAACATGCAACCTTCTGATCTGAATCGTAAAATACTTTTCCATAAAATATAGAATTAGGATTAACTCTGCCAACAAAGATACATTTTATAAACACTGCAATTTTTATAATAATGCTTTAAAAAATAGTGGCTATAAATGCCCCAATATTAAATACATAAAAGATAATGATAACAGGAAAAAAAATAGAAAAATCATTTGGTACACACTCCCATTTAACCAAATGGTTAGTAGTAAGTTAGGGCAAAAGTTTCTTGCTTTGATTGAGAAACATTTTCCAAGTAATAATTCTCTAAGGAAGATTTTCAATACAAATATGCTAAAATTAAGTTATAGTTGTAATTATAATTTAGAAAAATTATAAAGATACATAATAATAAAATTTTAAATAAATACTTAAAGCTAAATAATAATAGTAATTCCAAAGCAGAAATCAATAATATTGATCATGAATTACATAATTATAGAAATCCCATAAATTGTCCATTGCAAAATAAATGTCTTACTGAATGTATTGTTTACCAATGCAACATTTCATCTACTGAAAACCTAGATGTTAAAACATTTTATATTAGTAGCACAAAAAACCCTTTTAAACAAAGGTGGTATGAACATATTTCTTCTTTTAACAACAATGCATACCATAACCGAACATCTCTCTCAAAATATTTTTGATATTTAAAAGAAATCAGTAAAATTCCCACAGTAAAATGCAAAATATTTAAAAAAAAAAAAAAAAAAAAAAAAAAAAAGAGAACTTGTAAGTCATTAAATGACCCATGTCCCCTGTGTCTACATGAAAAGCTTCATATTACGAAGTTTCCTAAAAATAATGATCTACTAAATCAGCATAATAAACTCTAATATTTAGGCATTGTATAATGTTTACTTTAAAATATGGTTAATAGAATTTTTCATAAAAAAAAATCTATGTATTACAATTACATATCCATTATTTTATTAATATATAATGGTACATATAATAATTACTTGATTTTTTAACTTTAATATTGCCATGTTTTATTGCCCATTAAATATAATAACTATTGTATTTTAGGTTCAAAATAATATATATATATATATATATATATATATATATATATATATATATTTCAATGTATCTTAAAGTTATATTCATAACTGGATGTAAGCTAATGGCGACGCATCTTAAAAATGACAGTCCATCTAGACCTGTATGAATAACACACCTACCCCTAACTGCCATATATTTCTCACTTCTCTGCTCTAGCCTTGACCTGTCTTTTGATTGATTAACCTAGACATACCCACAAAATTTTGAAATCTTGTTACCCACTTTTTTAACACTTAAATAAGATAGCATATTGTTTTCGGTTTTCAAAAGTAAATCATTTTCATAAGTTACCCAACATCACCTGATGAGGGAACAATTTTAGTTCCAAAACAGAAATTTTATGTCATGATGTCAAATATTATATATATATATATATATAATATATATATATATATATATATATATATATATATATAATATATATATATATATATATATATATTAATTTTTAACATACAACGTGTGTTAGCACGTCATGATACCCTGTCTTCATCAGCCGCCGACCAGGGGTGATCTCTGCAGTTTAGTGGCTATGGCGGGACCGCCACCCCTAGCGCCACCAGCAGCGTGAACATAAGCTAACTAATTGTTCCTTTTAGTAAAATCTTTCTGTATATATATATATATATATATATATATATATATAATATAATATATATAATATAATATATTATATATATATATATATATATATATATATATATATATATATATATATATATATAATATATAATATAATATATATATATATATATATATATATATATATATATATATATATATATATAATATAATATATATATATATATATATAATATATATATATATATATATATAATATATATAATATATATATATATATATATATATATATATATATATATAATATATATATATATATAATATATATATATATATATATATATATATATATATATATATATATATATATATATATATATATAAGTGCCCTTCAGAAAAAATATACTGACCCACTCACTGATATTTCTCCAAGATATTCCACTAAACTCGAGCGACCACATCCCCAAAAGAAAAACTTGACTATGAAATTAGCCGAAATAAAATATTTTCTCCAAAAAGCTACAGCTAAGAGCTCATGGGGATTAATAATATTTCGTATAAGCTCTACAAAAGATGCCCTTAAGTATTAGCACTCCTCTGGAAGCTCTAATAAAAAGGGCATATAAAGAAATTCATTACAAAGAACTGGGGTTTAGTAGATGAAATCCACATACCAAAGGAAAAAGACTCCAAAGACTTAAATTAGTTTCAACCAATTTCCTTACTCAATGTAGAAAGTAAGATATTTTTTGTCATTGCTAAGAGAATGATGAGTTATGTTAAATAATGGTTATGTCAATACATCAATACAAAAAGCTGGAATTCCCAGCTTTCCAGATTGTATTGAACATATCACTATGTTGTGAGACCGAATAAAAACAGCCAAAAATAGTAAATCATCTGAACTTCATGTCATTTGAAAATGCATATGGCTCAGTAAGGTATCAATTGAGAAAGCAATGGAGTTCTTTTGGATTCCAGAAGACATTAAAAATCTCATATCAGCATACTTTAAATGTACATACATGAAGTTTTCTAATAATAAATACCAATATTCAACTTTTGCCACTTAGTGAGTATCATTATGGGATGTGTTATCTCTCCATTACTTATCGTGTTGGTAATGGAAATGATATTGCGCAGAGTTGAAAATAACACCAATAAGCAAACCGTCCCATCTATGAAAGCTTTCATGGCTGATGTAACTAATTGCAGATTCAAGAGCATTTACAGAACAACTGGTGACCCACCTACAGGAACTTTTCAAATGGACAGTGATGAAGATAAAGCCTTCTAAACACTGCAGTCTAGCCATAATCAAAGGAAGCTGCAAAGAAATGAAGTTCTCTGTCAATGAGAACGAAATCCCCACAATTTGTGAAAAAAGTATTAAAAACTTCAGTCAATGCTACTTCCTACCTCTTACTGATCGACATTGCTGGTAAGATCTAGCAAAACTAAAGGATGGCTTATGCTCTATTGATAAATGTGACCTCATTGATAAAGACAAATTGGGGTGCATTTATTTTGGGTTAATTCCTAAACTATCATGGCCAATGCACATCTATGAGGTATCACTAACAAAAGTTGAAACAATGGAGCATCTAATCAGTAAGTATCTGAAAAAAATGGTTGAGAGTACTTAAGTCCTTAACAAATGTGGCACTATACAGCTCATCAATGAAGCTGAAACTTCCAACATCACCAATTGTTGAGGAACATAAATTGGGTAAATTGTGACTTTTCCAGATGCTGCACAACTCTTGCAACGCACTAATGAAAAACTTCCAGCCTTCCATAATAACTGGTCAGAAATGGAAGGTGAAACAAGCCATAGAGAATGCAGAATCGGTTCACAAGATAAAAGTAGTAATTGGCACTATGGCAATTGGAAAAGCAGATTTAGGTCTTCATCCAGAGAATTGGTGATCCAAAGAATCCACATGAAATAAACAGAAAATGATCTCAGATGAAATTCATCATTTTAAGGAATTCAAGCATTTTGCAGCAATTGTAGAACAATGTAAACAAGGTGCATGGACCAAGTGGGAAAATACAAAAGACAGAAATGTCACATGAAGCAACATCAAACAAATGATGTCCCCAAAAACTAAGTTACCCCATAAAAGATAGTCTACAACATCTTACCAAATACCAGTCAACCTATATTGCTGGGGATTATCTACATCTGACCTATGCAGAGCATGTGGGGGGGAAAACTGCAAGCCTCAAACACAATCTCACTGGATGCGAGTATGCTCTAAGAATCTTCACATGGAGATACAATGAAGAACTGGGGATATTGCCGATGCTACAAAAAGGTGTTGTGAAACTGCCAATAAAGCTTTGATTAATAACAGCAATAAAGCAATATATTTCAGTAAAGAAGGAAATATTTCAAAATTTTCATGTGAACATAGGCACAAATCATCATTGTTTGATGCTTGCACAGACTGGCATGTTGTAATTGATTTGGAACATAAACTTGCATTTCCAATTGAAATAACATTAATGGCCCTGCGTCCGGATATTGTCATCTAAGTTAAGTTGAAGAGAGTTTTCTTTGTTAAATTAAGAGTCTTTTTGAAGAAAATTTTGACTGGGCACATCAAGTTGGAAAAATATAAAGGTCTGCAAAAACAATGTGTCAAAAATGGCTGGATAAAAAAAATATTTCCTATGAGGTCGCATGCAGAATTTTTATTATAAACTCAACCTCTGAATACTTGACTATTCTTGGACTTACACCATTGGACAAGTGGAAATATATAAAAAAAAATCCAGAATAAGGCCCTAACTGCATCACCATGGATATGGCATTCCAAGAGAGTGACAACAATCCAACAAAGCCTCGTGGTATAGTGAGGTACTGCTGGGTGCTCTAGACTAGTGGTAATGATGCTTCCCCCACCACCACCAAACTATGCTGCCTGAACCCACAGTCATCATCTGATGAAAGCTTTATTGGAAGCAACACTGCTGTGAAACCAGCAGTGTGTGTGTGTGTGTATATATATATATATATATATATATATATATATATATATATATACACACACACACACACACACACACACACACACACACACACACACACACACATAGTGGAGTTGAATAAGTGATCATACAGCAAACAAATGCTCGTTATTCTCACTTATAGCAAATGAAAACCTCAAATAACAATGTTATATACGTATTTTGGGGCATAGAATCGGAATCTGCAATTTAAAATTAGAAATTCATCAATAAGTGATAGTTATTGTTAATAATTGTTTATAAATGTTTCTCAAAAACAGTGATTTTAAATTTTCCTATGTTTTGATTGACAATGTTCGTTTATATATTTCCTATAAGTTTCGTTGAAATTGATCTGTTATTTTTTGAGATATGTAAGAAAAACCAATGTGTTAAATACTTTTGCTACCCACTGTATATCTCAAGACAGGTTTCATTAAATAATTTAGACAAGTTTTGTCTACTTATTTTTAATAGGATCCTCTCATAATTACAGACAAGTTTCTTAGTATCCTTATTAAAGAAAGAAAGAAAAGTTACCATGTTGATGCATATTCATTTTATTCAGAGTACTTTTGACATTACCTCGTTTACATCAGAAAATTTTAAAGTATATAAGTTTAGCACTTTTCACAAGTAAAAAATTTAATTTTCAGATGAACACAGTTTTTTGTCTTAGAAAAAGCAAGACCCTGATGACGTCATTGTGCTAATATCGAAAGTACTCTGAATAAAAGGAATATGCATCAACATGGTAACTTTTCTTTCTAAGATTGCAACAGGATTGCTACCATGATTTTGTTTGACACAATTTGCAGTTCACTTGTCTTGATTCAAGACTTCATTTCACCTGACACCTGCTGACCTGGCAAAATTTGAGCTGCCATTGCATTTTTTGTCCAGTACTTTTCGATATGACATTTAAGCAGAAAAAGCTGGTGGATTAGCCATAAAAAAAACTTTTATAATGCCTATTAAGGATGCAACTTCAAGCAATTGAAAAAGTTGCACCCACCCGACTTTTCTTTTGACAGGTTCTTGGAGACTTTTGAGAAATAAATAAGGAAAAGGTGAGGGTTGCATTTCTGTTCCTAACACTGATCTTGTCTCATCGAGTTTTTAATTTCTACATAATGGCATCTCCCCATAACCACAAGTGTTTTTTTTTTGTGGGGGTAATCACGGGGAATTGGTTAAAGTCACACTATACCTGTGATGAAAACAAGGAAGATTTGAACATAGTTGATGACTAGTGCTTGGTAGAATTTCAAGCAAATCAAAACTTTGAAATAACTTAACACACTATTGTGAATAGTGGGACAGAATACAGTGCATTCTGCTTGATTATGCAAAGTCTATTTTTCATCTAACGTGTCAATAAATTCTGTTTTTTTTTCAGACTTGGTGCTTTTTGCAGATTAAATTATACTTTCAGACAAGAGAATATGGTCAATGAAAAAAAAGTTGCATAGTAACTTAGTTCTTTTTCTCAAAGTATGTAAAAAAGCACAGTTTCAAGTGTTCGGTCTGATTAAGCAGTCACCATATAAATTCTTAATATGGGTAAGAAAAAAGGGTCTTACTGAAAACGATCATGCTGAAATTATTTGCATGCTTGGAAGTGATCTGTCAACGCTAGAAATTTCAAAAAAGTTACATAGAGACCACCGTACAATCAAAGCATTCATCTTAGGCAGTAAATCATGCAGAAAGACACCTAAACGATGGCATTTGCGAAAGTTAACTGCCAGAGATGTTCGTAAAATTAAATATGAAGTCTTGAAGAAACCGCATGAAACTAGTAAAAAAAAAAAAAAACATTTGAAAGCGCTGGAGTGCCCAAAGTTAGTAAAACTACCCGTTGTGAGGTCCTCAAGATCCTTGCCAAAGTGAAGAGTCCCATCAAGAGGCCCCCATTGAACAAAGCAAACAAGATGAAAAGAGTTGAATGGGCACACAGTTACATAAAGACCAATTTTAGCAATGTGATTTTCACCGACGAGTGCCGTGCTACCCTTGATGGGCCTGATGAGTGGTCATCTGGATGGGTGTTAAATGGTTGACCGGCAGTAGTATGCATTTGTTGACAACAGGGTGGCGGAGGAGTGATGTTTTGGGCTGGGATCTGCGGAAATGAACTAATAGGCCCACACAAAGTACCCAAAAGGCTTAAGCTAAATTCAAATGCATATTGTAGGCTTTTGGAAGATGCCTTCCTGCCCTGGCTTGATGAACAACAAATTCAGAAAAGAAGATCATTGATATTTCAGCAGTATAATGCTCCAGCGCATAGATCAAGAAGCACCACCAATTGGCTATCAAACCATGGGTTCAAAGGGCAAAATTTAATGGTATGGCCTCCAAACAGCCCCGATTTAAATCCAATAGAAAATTTGTGGTCTATAGTCAAGAGGAGGATTTATGCTGAAAACAAGCAATTCACCAGCTTAGAAGTCCTGTGGAAAGCAATTGTAAGTGCTTGCCGATCAATCAAACCTTCTGAAATTGAAACATTGATGTCAGCAGTGGACAGACACCTCATAATGGTTTTGAAGAATGGAGGATGTCATGTTTGTTCGTAGCTGCATTAACAGACTTGTTTTGTTTTTTTAACATGCTATACATATGTATTATGTAATGTAGGACTTCGAACACATGATGTATTGTCATATGTGCCACAATTCAATTAATAAAATTTAGTATAAAATGTGTTTTATTTTCCATTTGCATAATGAAAGTGAACACTAAATTAGGGCTTAAGTTCATAAATTATTAAAAAGAAGCACATTTTGTATGATTGAGAAAATAATAAAATAGTATCAACAACACTTTAGCTTTTATTCTTCAGAATATATTGCTTAACTTGGATATTTTTAGGTAAAAAATAACTTTGCATAATCAAGGAGAGCACACTGTATATATCTATTTAAAAGTCTCCCTTTGATACAATAACAGAGACAGTGGTTTTCTGCAACTTTTAGGATTTCTCATGTAGAAGATGAAAACCCAAAAAGGGAATAAAAAGTATGGCACCACAGACCATATATAGTCCAGCCTGTTTCTCTCCTTCAGACTACCAGGTTCTGATAAGATCTCAGAATCAAAATTTTTCCAGGGATAAAGCTTTATAAATGTTGACAATCCTCAAAGATAACATGAGCATTTTTTTTCTTTTATTTTTCCTCAAAACCAAAAGAATGATTTTATCAGGAAATTGAACAACTGGCAAAAACATGTATAGAAACTACCAAACAGGTTAGACTGTAAATCTTTTTTTTCTTTTTTTTTTAAAAAAAAAAAAAACATGCACAATAAAAAAAAAAATTAAAAAAAAAGAGTTGGTTAAAATGGAAACACTTTTTAATACAAAGTCTCTTTTCCTGGTACCCACCCCACTCAACCACAAATATGCTTTTATATTGTTAGGCAGATTCATTCATTCCAATCTGACCCAAAATAGAGATCCATAGGTGTCCAACAAGGGCAAGTATTTAAAAGACAACCATCTCTGCAGAGAGAAAGAGAGATAGTTGCCTGCAGCAAAATATAACATAATGCTGTTACCAGCAGTTTGGCTTATGGTTAGATTCAAGCCCACTGCTGTGGACGGAGATAGAACACCCAGAGATATGTCTCTTTTTTTGATTTTTGGTTATTTGTTTCTTCAGTTGTCATAAGGATTTTGGGGAGCAGGTGAGGGTTTAAATTGTGCAAGTAGTAAAACGTGTTACCAATATTTTAGAATATTTTGTTTGGATAAATGCCGAAAATACAACAAATTATGAAATTAGAAATCAACATAAAAAACAATTTCAAAATAATAAATGGGTTTCCTAGCTGTAACCTTCAACTTACAAATAGGAACATACCAACCATTCAGGAAACAAAATGACAACTCACTCTCTCTCACATATATTGCTTCGTTTATGGTGGAGCACTATTTACATTTATTTTAATACTTAAACATGAATAAAACCAATTTTAGAATTTCGCTAAAAAATATTCCCAATACAAACAAACAGGAATATTTTGAAAGAATGGTTTTGAAAACTGAAGATGGAAAGCTGTCTTCCTTCTGGATCAGGATTTTTCAAATAAATTAGATTTTTACGGTTTCAAAAGTTTGAAAACTGCACCCCTCATTGAGCGCTTATATGGTTTCGAAAATTATTTATTAGGCATCATTAATGGTATCTCTTTCTATAAAAACAAGAATCATTTTCAGAGACAGATTATATTGTAAAAACATTATTTCGTCAGACAAAGTCTAAATCTGATAAAATAGTTAATTTCTACAAGTTTAATTCAAAAGAGAATATTTTAATTAAAAAAAATTTAACTAAAAATTACAGAAAGGTGGATAATAAGACTATAAATTTAGTTGATAAAATTGATCCAGCTACTAAAACGATAGCTGATAAGCTTAAAATAAGCAACAGGGTAAGTAAAGGTCTATACCAAAGAATCATGTGTTCTGATTAAGGATCATTGACTGGATTTTCGAAAACCAAACTTCCTACAAGGATTATCAACCCTATCAGGCCAGAAATTGGAAGAATTAGCAAGATTATCCTTGATAAAGTTAACAAGCAGATTAAACAGCACACTGGATTTTTACAATGGATTAGTATCACAAATGTCATCAATTGGTTCATAGGAATTAACAATAAGATGAAATGTTCTTTTATCCAATTTCATATTGTCAACTTTTACCCATCAATTTCCAAGGACCTTTTCACTTTAGCTTTGGAGTTTATCAAAGAATACTCCAATATTTCCAATGATGAACTGAATATAAATAATGAAATGTAGAAGATCTGTTCTCATTTACAACAATGAACAGTGGGTTAAGAACAATTTTGATGATCACTTTGATATGGGATTATTAGATTCTGCTGACCAGGTGGGTTTGTTTATCATATGATGATGTCAGTGTTGATAATATAGGGTTTATATAGAGGTGATGGTCTTATGTTAGTAAAAAATTCTACTAAAATTAAGGTTGACAAATTAAGAAGAATGATCCATAGAGAATTAAAAAGCCTAAACCTTAAAGATCACTACTAATGTTCAACAGATAGATTTTCTTCATGTTACATTAAATTTTGTTAATGATGTATTCCAACCTTATACAAAGGTCAATGCCAACCCAATATATATTCAACTGAACTCTAACCATCCTCCATCTGTAATCAAACATATACCCTCCTCCACAGAGTATAGGATCAGCAAAAGCTCTTCTAACAAAGATGTCTTTAATAAGTATAGTAGTGTTTATAATACAACCTTAAAAAATATAGTGGTTATAAGTGCACAGAAATTAAGTATAGAAAAAAATGATAATAGCAATCAAAGAAAAAGGGATAGGAACAAGAAAAACATTTGGTATAATTATTTAACCAAATGGTTAGTACTAAGAGCAAAAGTTTCTCCATTTAATTGATAAGCATTTCCCCAGAAATGATCCACTCGGTAAAATATTTAACAGAAATACACTAAACTAAGCCATAACTGCACGAATAATCTGGAAAAAAACGTTACTGGAGAGGATTGGAATGTAACAGGTAAAAGTTGTTTAACACAATTTCCTGTCAATCCTTCTAATCCACCTCCAGTTTGTACTTTAGATCCAATTCCAATATTAGATAGTGCTAATAATCCGGCCAAGATAGCCTTCTATTTAGTAGGGAATTATTTTTCAGAAGTTGATTTTGAATATATCTCTGGTTCTCCACAAATGATTGGTTTCATGTCTCCTGCCACTACTGGCGCTTTCGTTAATACCGCTGATAAAACTAATGTATGTATGTTTCCTAATGGTTTAAGACATTATACGGGAGCACCCAATAGTGCTACTGCTACTCCAATTCCAAGTGCTAAGCGTTAAATAATTTTCTTTCCTTTCATTTTATTTTAGCTTGCTGATGAGAAGATATACATGGCGGTGTACCAATTCATTGAAGATGAATTCACGTTGCCTACACGTTATCTTCCACGGTCTGTACATACCATAGGTGACAGTACATCATTACATTTGAACGAAGAATTCCATAATGCACATGATCTAGATAAAGTACTAATTGCTGATGCTGCCAAAAAATTTCTAAATTTTGTTAGATTAAGAAAGGGTATCATCATATATCATGCCGGTGAGAGAAAGGAATTATGCAGGGGAAAACCGCGGAACACTTACAATCACTTTCATGTAATATGGAAGTCCAGTTGCAAACCCAGGAAAGATTCAAGCTGGTATGCAGTTACTAAATTATATCATAAAGCAACTGGTTATAGACGTACTATTCCACGTGTTATTAATATGAAGTTTCCATCTAGTGCATGCAATTATTATTGCAAGAAACCACGTCAAATTATTATATCTTCAGAGGAACCAATACTTAGTGTTTTAAGTTCATGGTATCAAATGAATCACCTAGAAAAACCACAACAATCTCGTCCTGGTCAGCAACAATCTACCGCTGATGCATGTACTGAGCCAATGTTTATTAATGTTAGTGGTGGTTCGCTAAATCTCTTTAATTATCTTAATTGGGTATGGACTAGTAAGTCTTACCGCTCTGAGTCTGAAATGAAAGCTGATTGGATAGCTAGGTCACATAATCCGAATAACAATTTCATGAGAGCTATCTCTCATCTGCAATACAATACTATAATCAAAAAGGTTATAGATTGTAATCGAATCAAATTAATTAATCAATCATTTTTGGATAAATATAATAAAAAAGATTGGGCTTTGTATTTAACGAATAATTCATATATGTCTTTGGATATATCATTAAGGTTTTTCAGATTACTTTTACGCAGACAGAATATAGATATATCTACATTCATTAATGATGTATGGTGCATCTTAAACCATAAGTTTCCCAAAAAGAATTTACTGATATTACAAGTACCAGATAGTGGTAAATCAACTATAGCAAGATCTATTGTAGACTTATTTCAACATTCGGCTACTGTACAAGATACTGCCAGTTTTCCATTTATGAGTCTTGTAAACGTTGAAATAGGTCTCATAGAGGAATCAAATATGACGATGGAAACTTTACAAACTTTTAAGAAGATAGCTGAAGGTGTTGATACAGAGGTCAGTATAAAATATGGTGCTGATCAGACCATTCGACGTACTCCTTTGATCATTACTAGTAATCATGATTTCGATCAACATGCACAGTATATTGAAAAACAGGCATTCAAATCAAGATATATAAAATATTTATTTACACAATCTAGTGACTTCCTAGCTAAGGCTAGAAAACCTCTTAACCCATGTATATGGAATTCCTTATTCGAAGAATATGTACTGTCGGAAGATACTACTTCGGACTCGGATAATGCTCTCACATCTTTTTTAGATGAGTATGAAAAGACTTCATCGGTTACAACACCGAAAGGACAATCTTCTTCATCTACTACAACTTCCGCACCAACAAAACAATCCAGAGACGATGGACGAAGTGGATGGGATTCTTCAGCTGTCAAACGTTTGTGCTTCGATGACTGATACTTTAGACGTTATAAAAAAGAAACTGTCAACTGTCAATCAGTTATACAAAAATGTTAATAATCAAATACGCCTTTTATTATTAAATATGTTACATCATTTTCCTAGCTCTAGCTTTAGAGTAAAAGTAAGCGTGTAGGAAAGCTGGGATGACCACAATGTGCTTAGCAGCCACTATCATCCATGGCTGGTTTTATGGAAGCTACTGGCCCCTAAGATGTACCTGATAGCATTTCCGAAGGAGAATTATTTTGTCTATTTATAAACAATAAAATAATAAATATTTATGAATGAGACAAATATGCCAGTCAAGTGAAGGAAAGGAGTAGAGTAAATGCTGGTGTCTACTTGAACAAAAACAAATGAAAGGACATCACCTTAACCATTTTGCTCCTTATTGGATTCACAAAGCAGTCATCATTTGAATTATATTGGTCAACTGATGAATTTATTCAGATGCCAGGTTTCAGGCACATAAAGCCAAGAGACGGGTTTCTGAGACTTTTGTCATCTTTCGGATAACCCCAATGCAAAACTTAAGAAGCACTCTGAACATGATAAGGCATTTAAGATCTGGCTGCTTTCCAAAAGACTTGTGCCATTTGTGCAGAAATACTTTTATCCTGGAACTTTCAGTGAATGAAAGTATGATTGCTTTCAAAGGCATGAACAGTTTATGTACATGCCTAAAAAACCAACCAAGTGGAGACTAGCTGACACAAAAACTAGCTACCTTTACAATTGGCAACTGTACATGTGCAGAGAAACAACTCAACCAATTTGTTGTCCACAAAGTTGTTTCTTGCCAAAGTCTTAAAGTCAATGAAAATAAAGGAAAAAATATTGCGTTGTGTCATATCTAATGACACAACGCAATATTTTTTCCTTTATACTTATTTGAATAGAACTTAAAAAAATGAAAATAAGAAAAATAAAAATTAAAAACTTTTTTAGCATTTAATAGGGAAAACTTGAATACTGGGGAATTAAGCTAAATATTAGTACCGTACAAATTAATTGGGACAGTGATTTCAGTTTAATATATTTTTCTTTTATACCATCTTTGGACAGTGTCCCAATAGTTTAATGACTCTTAATCACAATAAAGTCATTACAGTGCAGACTTCTGTTACAATGAAACAATTTTGAATATTTTAGAATTTATTTGTGACTAAAGTTTGTATTTGGTTAAAAATTGTGTGGATTATACAGTTTTACTTGTAAGTCAGATTTTGTTTTTAAAGTTTCTTCAGTTACTGCTTCTGATTTCAAAACTAACTTATTTTCTTTCAACAGATAAAATAAAAATGGATATAACGCCTAGAAAGCATGCCCAGGTTATTACATTCAATGAACATTCAAACAAATCTGTGCGACAAAGAGCCCAAAGCCTCAAGATAAGCAAGTCCAGTGTTGAACACATTGTGAAAAGACAGGCTCTATTGGGTCACAATAAGGTTTTGAGAAAGGGAAGTTGTGGAAGAAAAAGGAAAATGACTAAAAGAATCAAAGCAATGCTGCTCAGAAACAGCATTATAAACCCAAAGAGTAGTAGCAGAGATCTGGCAGCAGATTTAGTGTGTCCATATCTGATTCAAACTGTCAGGAAATGGTTACTTAAAATGGAGTGACCAGCCAGCAAACTAGATACCCCCGCCAAAAAAAACAGCTTTTGACAGGAGGATAAACAACTCCAATGGGCAAAATCTCAAAGATTGGAAAGATTGGAAAAAAGTGTTGTTCTCAAATGAAACACTTTGAGGTGAGAGGTCATCAAGCCTGCTTTGTACAAAGAAGCAAAGGTGAACCCACAAGAGATGGTTATATTGAACAAAAGCCAAAACATGTTCAAGAAAATGTTCTGGGGGCAGTTTTAGTGCAAATGGGTTAGGTAGATTGAGAATAATTGAGGGGGGGGTGATAAATAGCATGAAATATGAAGATCTTTTGAAAATCCATATACTCTCAACAATTGAGGGATTTTACTGCAGATGGTATGTTCCAGCAAGATAATGCCACCTTCCACACACAGAAAACAAAAAGCAAAAATTTTTTTCAAAATGATGGTGTAAAAGTATTGCATTGGCCAGGAAATTCCTAACCTGAACCTCATTGAAAACTTGCAAATTATTGTGAAGCAACAAGTGATAAAATATGACTGTACCACCATGGAGAAGCTAACCCGTGTGGTTAATTCAGGTATGGTATCACAATGAAGCAATATGTCTGAAATTGGCCGAATCTATGCCAAAACACGTCATTAAAATAGGTGGACATATAAAATACTGATTTGTGACATCTTAGAACCATTATGTACAGCTTTTTGGAAATAATAAACATAATTTGGTAATATGTCATTTCTCCATTTTATTGAAGTCACTGTCCTAATTAATTTGCACAGTACTGTACTATCTGGTCAAAATTTTAAGGCCATACCTAAAAGAAATCCTTTATAATGCCTGTTTTTATTAGATTATATATTTATTAAATTCTATTTTATGCATTATGTACGTAAGATATAAAGTGTGTAACTATAAAAACATCACTTGGTGAATGCGGCCTTCATGTGCAAAAAGGTTCCCCAGCCCTGGTCTAGATTTTGCTCTCTCTCTGTCATCTAACCACCTCCATGAGCAATGCACTGTCAAGAAAATCATTCAGCAACAAAAACACAGAACATGTAGAAGATGATAAATAATAATAATAACAAAAGTTCCTTTGTTTGATTAGTAACATGGACATGTAAAGTTGTAATTTCTATTTTATCTTTTTTTTTTTTTTTTTTTTTTTTAATAACTTTACTTATTTACTGGGTACAAAAAAACTTTTACAGTATTGATTTATTTGTATAAATCCCTAAGAAGCCTCCCCGACCCATAATGGCTAGGAAGAAAAGGAAGGAAAAATCACATATGTTGGAGAATTGAATATAACAGTGGTAGTTTAACTTTACAAATAGGAAAGGAATGATCTTACATGTCAATGGTACAACTATTAGTAACTACATAATTGCTAATGGTAGTAACATTGACGCTTGCTAGCTTGATCTACCCTGTGAAAAAAATTCACATGTCAACTGTAAAAAGTTCAAATTTTTACTAATTTGTGTATTTTATTTTTATTATTATCCCTGTTAACGAACAAATTCTTAGAAGGATAATAAATTTAGATTCTCCATTTCCTTTTGGTTATATAAAGGTTAACAAAACCTATACAAAAGTTAAAATTTTACATAATTTATTAGAATGACTTTTCATTCATCCCCCATGTTAATTTTTCTATTCGACATCCATCTGCATCAAACTTTATTGTTTTGTAAACAATTTTCAGTTCTCCCACAACACATTCCATCCAGACTTAGGAAGAATACAGATGGCAGCCTGACTATCAGTATACTCTTCAGTAACTATACGATATGGCGGTAGGAGATGTTATCTCATCTCTAAACAGCCCTTGTAAATTCTTTGGTATGACGTTTCTAAATCAAGAAGTTCTGCTACCTGTAAACATATTTTCACTTCCGATGGTATGCCTGTAATTTCTTCCCAAATCCTGGTTGGTTTGTCTTTTTATAAGGTAAATAATTCTCTTGGCTGGCATTGTCCACCTGACTGTCAGGCAGATAATACCAGCCCAGGAGGCTATCCTATCAGCATGTGTATAATATTGGGGCTGCTGTATTACCATTTTATGAATGGGATTTGGACTGTGCAGTAATTTCCATTGGGGCCTTTCGATGACATGATGAAGTATACAGTTATGGGCATGGTTTCATGTAAATTTTTACATATAATTGCTTTGGTTCCTTACCACCATCTTCATTTATGAAATGACTGTTATACTGCAGAAACTGTCCCCAAAGAAATTAAAAACAAAAAAATGAAATAATGAAATTAAGAGATAGCTCTGCTCAGATGATTGTTCTGAGCAACCAGAAACTGATGATGCCTTCTCCAACTCAATAATATATGCTAGACAAAATGAGGAAGAAGATGAAACAACTTCATTTTTACAAAAACAAGAAGCACAGATAAGGAAAAAAAAAAAAAAAAAAACTATATAATACAAACAATAAGTCAGTCACATTGCTCTTGACAAATGCAGGTGCATTGGCACACATATCAGTCATAGCTTGAGCTGTGGCAAGGAAACATGGCTTTATTGAAGCAGCATGTTCAGGGTTTTCTGCTTTATGACTTTTCTGCTTTATGAAGGTGGTCTTGTCTGCAACTGAATCAAGACACCAAATATGTCAAGTCTTTGGTGACAATGCTGTCAGTGAACGCACTGCCAGGCATTGGTTTCAGAAGTTCAGGTCTGAAGATCTGTCCTTTTATGATGAACTCTGCAGCAGGTCCTGAATGATGAGGCCCTGAAGGCGGCTATAGACGAGGACAATTACCAAACCTTCTAGGTTTCTGATGAAACAGACTTCACCTGCACTGCATAGGGAAGGCATACAAATTGAGCAAGTGGGCACCTAACACATTACTGGAAACCCACAAGCAACAACAAGTGACAACTTGTTTCTTGTTGCTTTCTCAGAATGACAATCCCAAATGTGCCAGACATTGGTTGTCACCACGGAACACTGCGCCTCACAACACAAGACCACCTCTACACCCATGATCTGTATCTGGTCAACTAGTTGACAAGTGGTGCGCTATGAGCTGCTACCAACAGGCCAAAACATCACTGTGGACCTGTACTTGCAGTAGGTACTGAAGCAGAAGGAGACAGCAATCCTTAATCACAAGAGTATACTGCTCCTCCATGACAATGCCAGGCCTCATGTAATGTTGGTGACCAGAGATAATACAGGGTGAGAGTGCTATTTGAAGACATATTGTTTTAAGTTCACTACACACTCAAATCATTTATAAATTTTTTTTTTTTCCCCAGATAACCCAGTCAGGGGAAGATGTTAACCCAAGAATTGAAAACACATGCAGTCATTGTTGCTTTAGCTGCAAAACAGTGATTTAAAAGTCAGTAACTTTTTACATGTTGCCAGATCATTTGTTCATAAGGTTCGGTTTGAGCTAGAGGGATGTGATGACAATGTTTCCCCTGTAGCAAAAAGAAAATATCATTCACAGCGCTCTGATAACGTGATAACACCAGAATTTATACGGAATGTTCAAAACATCATTGATGAGAACACCGGAAGATCAATGAGGTTCATCGCCAAAGAACTCCAGGTATCAGAGTGGACTATCAGAACCGTGGTACATCAGGACATTAGATATAAGTCATATGTAATAAGGAAAGGCCAATTCATATCGGCGAAGACACAGGAAAACTGTCTCATGCGTTCAAAACGTTTGCTGAACAAAGTGAAAGATCCCCACAAACATGGCATGCTTTTGCTTTTCTCTGACGAAAAAACTTTGACCAAGATCAGAAAACAAAGTGACGGAATGGCTGGTGGCTATGTGCATCTCCTTCTGAAGTACCCAGAGTGATGCACACCAAGTACCCAGCTACTGTGATGGTTTTAAGAGTCGTGAGCAGTGAAGGTCATGTCACCTTACATTTTCCCATAAGGTCTTAGGGTTAATGCTGCTGGATACATTAATGTTCTTAAAACAGTTGTTAAGCCCCGGATAAATAAAGTATGCAATGGAAGGCCATATGTCTTTCAACAAGAGTCTGCACCTTCTCACAAAGCCATTGTAACCCAGGATTGGTTATCAAAGAATTTTTATGATCATGTAACCCCCAACATGTGGCCCCCTAACTCGCCAGATTTAAATCCTATGGACTATTACATGTGAGCATCATTGAAAAGGAGGCTAATCGACATCTTCATAGTACCATAGCTGCACCGAAGGCCGCCATTGTCCAGATGATGTCCAAAATGAACAGGGACTACTTAATTGCAGCTTGTAGATGGTTTCGAGCCCAAATAGAAGCAGTCATTGAAACCAAAAGTGGTTTCATAGAATAATTAAATAAAGAAGTATCATGAAAGATATTTGTGTCAATTTGAATTAAATATATACATTGTTTGCTAAGATATTGTTGTTTATTTAACATACTAAAAATGTCCTCAAATAGCACTCACACTCTGTATACAGTGACTTGGCTGGGAAGTACTGTATCACCCACCTTACTCCCAGACCTTGCACAACAGATTACCACCTCTTCCATCCCCTGGACAACCACTTTCATGGGAAATCCTTCAGAAATGAGCCAGACTTATAGCTGGCACTCTCAGACTTCTTTGTGTCCAAGAAACCCAATTTATTCCGCCAAGATATTGCGCAGCTTGAGGCACATTGGCAAAAAGTTCTGGATGCCAATGGTGATTATTTTGAAAACTAACAGTATGTCAAATTTGCTGTCTACCTTTTTTATTCTAATAAATAAAAAATGGTAAGGAATTTTTTGGTTACCTTATAATGCAGGGAAATTACCCCTGGAAAAATTCACAACTGAACAAAGAACCAAAATCCTGGAATTTTATTTTGGATTCAACCAATCCATCTAATGTTGTGAAATTATGAAATTTTATAATTACCGCATTCTTACACTTACCTTAGACGCAATTATTTTTGGAGCGGATACCTTAAGGAAGGTATTTATATCAATAGACTGCAGACAAATCAACATCCCAAGGATAACATCTGTGAAGAAATTCCAGGGCTGCAGCCAGAATTATTAACCATTGTGTTATGGAGAATATTATTGAAAAAGTGTGCATCTGCGTGAAGTCAAAAAAGGTAAGGATATTTATGTTGTATATTTTTTAGAAATGGAAATATATTTCCAATGTTTGAATTTTCATTCTGTATAAAACTTTTTGTCACAATTTTAATAAGACTCAAAACACAACATTTACACTATATGTGTGTGTGGAGCCCTATTTCAGAGTTGTAGAAAAATGCTAATAGATTTTTTAAGTACTGTCACTGAAATTAACTCAATTTTTGTGTATTGAGGAAATCCAAATATTTTAATTTTGTAGTTGTATAGCCAATCAGTGACATCAAATTAGATGCATGGTATTCTTTGAATCTGCAAACAATAAACAAATATCTTACAATAAAATTTTTGCAAATCAACTTCAGAATATATCTGAAAGATTTTTCCTTCCTTTAGGGGGACACACTCAACTCTCTAACCTTCTTCTTCTGTCGTGCGTTTATGAGGAAGTTACTAGAATTTTATCCACACACATAAAACAACGTGACCAGAAAAAATATATTTTGTGCATAATTCTTTTCTTTCAATTTGGAAGAAAAATAATACTTGAATAAATATATAAATAATTAAAATTTGTAGATCTGTGAATATTATTTGTATTTCTTCACTTACACATGCCTTTTCCGCTACATGTGGTTCTATATACAGGATATTAAGCACTGTATTAATAAATAAAAATAATCCTAAAAGAAAAATATTGCTAAGAAAAAAAAAAATCACTTCCAATTGCAAAAGTTCCATGAAAAAATTCAGAGAACACAATGTAAAAAAGACAAATTTTTATCAATTAATGGGGATAGCATTTATGGTCAGGTTGAAATTCCAGTTGGATTCATTATTCCATGGATTGCTCAAGACAATAACTTCAGGGGAAAAAATGCTAAATAAATTGTACACATGAGAAGTAGAATGTTTTGGTCAGTCAATTGTTATAAAAACAATGAGGATAAAGTGACTTGTCCAACTATTGTATAGGATTATAGTTGGTTCTCAGACTGATGTACCTTGAACAAGAGCAGTGAATTCAGGAAATGATTAACATTGCACAATTTAATACGACTAAGTTATCAGCATAATATTTTGCAACTTCTATTCCAAACAATGACTGGCAACATTTATACCTTCATTTTTTCAGAAGAAACAGTTTTGTTTTTGTTGGAACCCAAGATGATCTGCTTAATTTGAAAGAGAAGCTTTCACATTCCAACCTCACCCAAGATAAAGACTCTTGCTCTCATTACTGTAACAGACAGGTGTAAACTATCAGGACAGGTGATAAAGGTTAATACAATCATGCTCAATCTGAAACAAGGTAATGAGGGTAAGATTTTAACAAAAATCACCAAATGAATTCAATTTTTATTTTAGATCAGTGTTAAAAACAGTCAGCCTTTTGGCCAGAGTCAAGTGGACAGCAGTTGTGTGACAACTTGTATGAAGTTTTACTATATTTCATCTACTTTGATGACAAATAAAACTAACATAATGAAGAGCAATTGCTGATTATGACTTGGGTACACTATGTGTACACTAAGGGCAAATAGATAATTCTAGTAGAATTTGACCCCTCCTACTAATGCACCATGTTTGATCTTAAGACTGCTGCATGCAGTAATAAAGTTCAATATGGTGAAAAAATTCCAGTAAAAGCAGTTGACATGCCCTCCATATGTACACACACTACTTTTCCCCCAATCAGCTCCAACAGTGAGGGGCTGGATTGTGGGCATTCAAGACAGATATTCATTTTGAAAAACTGCTGTGCATGTATGACACAATGCTTAGCTAGAGCTTTGATGTTGGCAACTGTGGTCAAAAGAACAATACTTATGGCCTTAGACCAGGTTCTGAGAAAGACTGACATATTCGAAGTGTAACTGTGGTTGACTACACAGAGAGCAGAGCAAATTGTGACTCTCGAGAGAAAGAGAGTATCAACACAGACTGTTGAGACTCATTCTATTTGACAACGTTTTACATTTACACCAAAAAGAAAGATATACATGGTTTCAATGGTGTGGTGAGAGCTTCACTTGTGGGACCAAATGGCACAGTCACATCCAGTGATGAGAGCAGATTCTCCTGTTAAGTGATGGTAGTCTGATTGGTACCTGGTTTTAACTTATATTACAGAATGGCTTTGCCTCTCTGCCAGACAATTTTTGTGAATTGAGAACCAGGTAAGTACAAGCTAATAGACATATCCAAAAGAGACATCTTTAACCTGCTCTGAAATAACAAAAACTCTAAGGCAAAAGGTATGACAGATCTGCCAGAGAAATGTACTAACAAGTTTAACTTATTATAAAGGGAAAGTGACATAAGACTGGGGTTTTAGTTTACCAGCAGCCACTGTAAGGCCAGACTAAAAGAAATAATTGAAACATAAATCATAATAGGTGAGCAACTTGATGGACCAGAGTTTGATATCCTGGTTCACATGCTGGTGTCCAAATCTAGTGACAATAGCTATAGCATCATAGTCTCTACTATAGATGTGTTCTTTTGAAAAATTCACCAATAATCCATTCTCTTGGTTTACAATCTGCATGCTAAATGCATATCAAGATTGTGCGGCTATAGGACTTCTACCACATCTCATGAGATTGATCCAGGCAAATTTTTACACATACCACTTGAGATCTTGCTGTCTTGCTATCTCAGTTCCTCACCTACCCATACCAAAATATGAGCAAACACACACACAGTAGAGTCAAACCCAGATAATCTATACAATCTAAAAGTAGAAGTAAATTTCTTCATCCTCTACACTAACATAAGGGATCTACATTCCAACTATCCAGAGGTTGAAGCACATTTTTAACAGGTTAAACCTGACCCCAGATCAGTACAGGGTAGGTAAGGTATTTGAGGGCATATCTTTTTATGGTTACTGCTGCATTTTACTAAACTTTATTTGTTTTTCAGAAAATAATAATGGCAAACACTAAACTTACTCAAGAAATGAAAAGGCATGCTGTAATTATGGCTTTAAAGGCTGTGCATAGCGATTAAAAGAAATCTCGATTTTTAAAAGTCACCAGATCTTTCATCAACAAAGTTTGTAAGGTGTTAGAGACTGAAGATGGAAACGTATCAGCAGAGTATCAAAGTGCAAGAAGCACTGCAAATGCTCTGACATCATCAGAAGACTTGAATATTATTATTATTATTCCCTGATAATCCATTCTCTCAGTTTAGAATCTGCACACTAAATCTGTATACTATCAAGATCAGCCGTAGGACTTCTACCACATTTTGTGAGATGTTTGGGAGTTGAACTGGAGGAAACGGCACTGTATTTTTTTAGAGAAGCAGCAAAAGAACTTGAAGCAATGTCTAAGAGTACAGAAGAGCTTAGCAAACCCTACTAATATACTCCTTACTGTCGACCAATGAGAATTATAAACAAATCACCTTAACCACAATATGTATTGTATCTTTATCAGAAAAGGAATTTCACAGTCAAATGATAGTAGTTCGATAGAAACAGTTCTGTAGATTTTGATATGCCTATTGATTCTGAAGATAAACATAAAAATATCCTTCCATAAAAGTAACTGTTTCTGAGGATTAAGATGTAAAAAATTCAAAGATCTCATGTGTGTAAAAAAATTAAAATAAAATAAAAAAGAGTCTCATTGTAGAACTTGACAGTCAAAAAGATTCCTTGACTTCTTCTCACAAGAGTCAGAAATCACTTAATCAGACAATCAATTGGTAAACCATTATTTGAACCAGAAGTGAACCAACCAAATAAAGATGGCATAGTATCCAGGTCAGCTATGGACAAAGATAACCAAAAAGGAGACTATAACGGCATCACCAATCACTCGAGTAGAGAAAATACAACTAGATGTAGGGACAACTTTGTTCCTTTCCCAAAACTTCACTGCCAAAAAGAGTTGTGTCATGCCCATCAAAATCAAAGAAAATGGCAGGTAATTGTAAAGTAAAGGTTCAGGCAGCATTTCCTAAATTTTCACTGAGCCTCAGGTTGGCCGACATAGACAGTCCTAAAGAGAAACCTGACAGTTGTATGTTGATAGAGATTTAAAAAACAAATAAAACTGCATCAGTCGTACCAGTCCAAATGAGAAGCTCTGCTTAAACTATGTACAATTTCAGTCATGTCAATGTTTTCACAAAATTGGTACAATTGATAAAATTATCAGGGTATACTTCTACTTATGATAAATATACCGTAGCAAACTTCAGTTTAGGTGCTTTTATTATAATTATGTACAACAACTTATTTCATTGTATTAAATTTCTCCGCAACTCTATGGTTGTTCATCATATTATAAATATCTATAATAGTAATTGAGATTAAAAATAAAAATCAGACAAAGATTGCCATGGGTCATAAGAAAGATATAACTTCAAAACAGAAATAAGATAATGTAAAGTTATTGAGTGTTGGGAAACAATGTTGGAAATTGCAAAAAAAGTTAAACAGAAATAATAAAATAAAAAATAAACATTGAAAACATTGGTAAGAACAAGAAAAAAATGGCTTTGAGAAGGCCACAAAAAGATCTAATAAAAATTAAAATGGTAACAAACAAGAAAAGTAGATTACCAGGCAAGAAAATATTTGAAGAGGGTGGTATTGCAAATGCAAACCAAAAAAAAAAAAAAAAAAAAAAAAAAAAAAAAAGAAAAGACTGAATATTAGCAACATTGGCTAAAGACATGAAAGCAACCAAACTACCACCTTTAATTAAATCCCTGGGAAATTGGGCTAAGAAGTATGAGTAACAAATTTCTCAATATTAATTTTTCAAAAATGAATGTAGAGCTACATTTGAATAAACCTGATGGCATGATTAGAGAGTGGGTACTCTTTCACCAGCACAACTTAGAAGACAGCATTAAGTGGTAGAGTAATGTTTGAGGCTAATATTGTAAGCAGGAAATTATAGATTCATTCCAAGTTGATGAGGGTATAAATTTTTTTTTTTTTTTTTTTTTAAATCATTTCACCCCAAGCAAGACATTAAAGACACTAAGAGACACAAAGGGTTACTGAGTATGAGAGAATATGAGAAAAAAAAAAAAAAACATTAAGGGAAGACAACAATAAAACAGGAATTAAGAAGAAAAAGAAAATAATGATTGACAGCATATTTAAATTTGTAATTTATATTTTTTAAATTTATTCTAAATGCAGATAATTATTTTAGGTTCTTCAATGAGATGTTGGCGGGGGCGGGGTGGGGGGGGTTAAAAGTCACCACTGAGAAGTCTTAAGCTAAAAAGTATCTCCATGTAAGACCATACTCCTGCACATTCTGAAAAGCTGACAATTGTGCATACCTTGCCAAAAAGGTTTCAGAGACACTAAATTAATGGAATGGCTCCCAGCCATTCCAGATACAGAAAGAAAGTTTGTAGTCCATCATTGAAAATAACTGTATATGAAAATGAAAAACAATATTCAAACAAAGATTGTGATGAATTTTCACTATTGTAATTTTATGTATTTTAAATTAAAATCATATTGTGGAATCCATATTTTAGTGACCTTGTTTTAGTTTCTTTGTTCAGAGAAACATTTTGTAGACTATCCAAAAACTCAATTTTAAGGACCCATAGAATCTCAACTATTTGGAACAAAAGTAAAATGAAACCAAAAATAGCTTATTTGTATAGAAAATTATATGGGTACAAACTTTCCATTTCATATTTTCTTACGTACCAAATTCATAAGGGGCCAAAATTGGTAAAACCATGATTTCAGTCTGACAAGTTGTTCTAGAAAAATGTTTTAAACCCTGACAGAATTTTGTCTACAAAATGAAATTTCTGTTACGTGTTCTTCAAACATGTAAGAATATGTGCTAAAAATATAAATATTTACTTAAATTGCCTAACTGGTCTGCTGATGTCAAGAAAATAGGCAATTTTAAGGATATTAAAAAATTGAGCAATTTCCAAACAGTAATCTTGATATTCCTATAACAGGAATGAATATGCATTCTGCATAGAAATAATCTATTTGATCATAAATAAAGGTTGATATATCTGACACACTTTGCAAATGAGAAGCTATCAAATTAGATGTCTTTTTTGAATTTAGCATTTCAGCCATTTTCAGTCCCTTACAAAAATAAAAATACATAAGTCATACTTAATCAGTTTTTATTTTTGTAAATATTAACTACAATCACCCAATTTCAAATTTGCACTTGCAATATCCTTGGAGATGTGTAGATCAGAATTTTGTTGAAAGCCTTATTTTAGCAAAATGCATTGAAATTTCAAGATGGTCTGATGTTAAAACTATTAAAGATACAAATCTAATATTTGAGATTTATCAATAATTTTGATCAAGGAACACCTGTGAATTTTCCCTAGAAGATCATTTTTGCTGGATCGTGTTGCAAGTCAAAACAATAAAAACAAGCTAACAAAGTGAGTAGAATTCTGAAGCTTATAAAATGCCAGCATCTATATTAACGTTAAATAATAATTTATTTGTGTATACAGCTCGGATAACACTATGATGCAAATTCTTAAAATGGTGATTATATCTGAAATATTCATTAGAGAGGAAATTAGTTAATTACTAGTTTGACCATTGGGTAGTTATACAGTCTAACAGACAGTTGGCTCTCCCAATGTGTTCCTGGGCAAAACTATAGTGAATATTGCAATTTGAAGCCGGATTTTAGTGGATAAGACTATTACGCAACAACAGGTTACTGCTGCTCTGAACATCATATTTTGAATTTTCATATTTTTTTGAAATGATAGAAAACATCAGAATGGGAAACGGAAAAGAATTAAGTAGAGAAGAAAATTGTAAATATGTTAGCAGAAAGGGTTACTGCAAGCCATATTGCAAAGCTGATTAAGAGGGACACATGGATGATCAAGAAAGCAATGTCTAACATCAACTGTACCCAGAAAACAAGCTCTGATACTGGTAAAAGGAAGATAATGAAGTGAGAGAACCATCTGATAACTCGGGCTTTGAAGAGAAATCTGTTAGAATCTAGCTAGAAGATATTTCAAGAAGCTGGTGTAGCTAGAATGAACAGAGCTACAAGAAATAATATCTTGAATGAGCTTGCAAAATTTATTAATGTCTAATCAAGCCCTCCTTTATCAAAGTTTATACCAGGAAAAGAATTTTATGGGAAAATGCCTACATGAAATACGATTTCAGCTCAGTTTTATTCACGGATGAATGTCGAGCTACTCTCAATGGTCCTGATACCTTCACCAGAGGGTAGTTGGCAGAGGACAGTGTATGGCCAACCCACCTTCAGGAAGTTTCAAATCCAAGATGATTTTCATGCAAGAAAATGCACCATCGCATTCAGCTAAGTTAACAAAGGCATTACTAGAGCGAAAAGGATTCAAAGGTAAGCAATTAATGGAATGGCTGCCTCAATCTCTAGTCCTCAACTGCATTGAGAACCTTTGGAGAATTGTCAAGCAGAAGTTATATCAAGGAGGAAAGCCATACAGCAACAAAGAAGAACTGAAACAACAAATAATGAATGTGATCTCCAACATAATTCCATCTACAATTCAAAGCTTTACTACTTCAATGGAGAAAAGATTGATAAAACTATTAACAGCCAAAGGAGCTCACATAGGCATGGAAACAGAAAGATTGTTGGGCAGATTAGATTTATGTAATATTAAAAGAATACTAAACAATGTTACTTTTATTATTTATCCTTATAATTGATACCTAAAAACTATTTCAAGCTCAAAATGACCAAGATGCATAATACTGTTATCCAGCAAGTTTTACCATTTTTTCAGTTTAAATCAATAATTCCTAGCTTTTCAAAACTTGGTCCAGATACCTATATCCTCACATAGTATGTGTTGTATTACTTATAGCACTTTATTGACATTTCTTTTTATTGCCAAAAAACATAGTTGCATAATAGCGTTATCTGAGCTGTAGTGTGCTAATCAAACAGGTATCTGTGACCTGTATCATTAGAATTTATTTATAAATAAGAATCTACATTGCCCTTTGCATCATAAAACATCTGAAATAAGTTATTAATATTTTTAAAAAGAAAAAGATCCCTATTATAAAAGGAAACTCACTAAGATTTATTAATCTTATAAATATATCCTGAAAGTTATATAGCAACATCATTGGTGAATAGCAATTTTATTTGTGAAAACATTGACTGGCAGGATAAAATCTGAATTAAATAATAAATAAAAATTCAACATATCAAAGGACAGGCCCATGGAAATGACTGCTTCCTCCACTACTCTGTGCTTCACCCAAAATAATGACTAACCCTACACCCCCTCACAAACAGCACCCTCTTCACCCCCCAAGCAAGACATTGTAGAATGCAGACATGTTATTTTTGTGTATGAAAACTGCTCCCCAGTTCTCATTTTACCTAAGAACAAACCAACTAGCTATCACATGGCCAGAAGATGACAGAGAAGAATGCAACATGAGTGAATCAAGACATTCGCCCCAAGACTACCCGCAGTGCGAAGGGGCTATACAACACTAGCACCAAGAAAATCCAATCAATGGTTGACTACTAATCGAGGGGCATTAGGGTTGTGTTTTGGTATGCAAGGAGGCAGCAATTCAGAAAAATTTGAGAACCACTGATTTAATCACTAATGAAGGAATATTGGCTGCTGATGACATTTGACACCTTCATGTCATTCTTCCATCAAGCTTCACAGGAAGCTCACATCATATGCATGAGGATACGCAATATGCACTAACATAGTTCAGACACTGTGGTTGTCCCGACCTCTTCATTACATTCACCTGTAACCCAACATGGCATTGAAATAAAAAAAGTGAAATTTATCTAAAGATCACACCATGATATAATTGCTAAGGCATTTAGACTTAACATAATAAAACTGATTGATCTCCTCAAAAAAAAAAAAAAAAAGACCCAGTCAAATGTGACATGCAAACAAATGACAAAAACAAGGATTGCCACATGAACATATTTTAAGTTGGTCACATGAAAAACTTTAGCCAAATGATATTGATTCATTTACCTCAGCTGAACTGCCTGATCCACAACAAGATCCTTTACTACATGAAATTGTCAAGTCCGAGATGATTAATGGGCCCTGTGTGTCAATTAATCCATCCTCCCCATGCATGAGGGATGGTAAGTGTACCAAGAACTACCCGCTTCCCCTGGAGAAGATGGCTACCCACTTTACAGGAGAAGAAAACCTGGGCATGGTGGATTCACTTCAAAAATAAAGATGAGAAATAGGCAAGAATTCATCATTGACAGTTGATGCATTGTACCCTATTGTTCCCTTCTTTCAAAGCCCATATGATTGTTGATTGTCCATTAAGCCCGTTTACAAATATGTAAACAAAAGGTTTAGATGCTGCAGCATACATCTTTATGCAGAATGGCAGTCAGCAGATAAACAAAAATGATAAAGTTGCATAGCATGAGAGAGAGAGAGAGAGGAAGATACATCAATAACAATGAGCATGTCTGGTACATCTTCAGTTTTCGCATTCAACTGAGTGTCCACCTAGAGATTGACTAAAGGGTCATCTTTACAGAACAAACAGCCTTGCCACAAGCACTTTCACCACCATAAAAAAAAAAAAAAAAAAAAAAACACTGCCTTTTTGAGAACAGAAGATGAAGATGCAAGAAAACCCCTTTACTCAAAATTGCCAAAGTATTACATTTGGAGGGGCAATTTGGTGGGGGGAGGAAGCTCTTGCAGAAGTTTACAGTGTCTATCCAAGTCAAGCAGAATGATACTACTTACAGCTCCTTTTATATGAAGTATACATGGTCCCAAATTATTCCAGGATTTGAGGACAGTAAATGGCAAAGTATGTAAAACTTCTAGGGAAGCATGCTATCAACAAGGTTTGTTAGAGAACCATCATTGGAAGCTTGCATTAACTGAGGCATCAATGTCAGATTCCTCAAGGAAACTCCATAATCTTTTCACCGTTATGCTGAACATGTGCCAAATTAGCAGTCCCTTTTTTGGAAGAAAACATTAAGACATAGCTGAGGACTTAAAGTATGCAGTTCAACAAGCAAACCCAGGTATCAATATTCAGTTCCCTGAAGAAATTTTCAATCAAAAACTGACTAAAATTGAGCATCAAGTTTTGGCCATGGCAGGTAAAAATTTTACAAGAATCTGGTTCCTGACTGCCAAAGACAAACTGTCAAGTCAGTGCTTTAACTTCAAGAGAGACAAATTATGACATCACAGAGTTGGCTGCATTTGGGAATGGACATGACCTAAACTTTCTTCTAGAACAATGCTGTGCATTTGATGAAATCATTTCTTTAGTCACAGCAAAAACAAAAAGGAAGAATTTTCTTTCTTGATGCTCCAGGTGGCACATGTAAAACATTTGGAACATCATCACTTCTCTCTAAGGCAAGGCAACAAAAAAGAATTGCACTTGCCACCTGGTATTTCTGCCACCCTTTTACAAGAACAAAACAGCTCATTCTGGTTTTAAATTACCACTAAACTGGGTCACAAATGACAGTTCAGTTTGTAACATTAGCAAAGGCTCAAGTTCAGTAGAAGTTTTGCACCAATGGTACATGATCATTTGGGATAAATGCACTATATTAAATAGAGGTGCAATTGAAACCCTTGATAGAACCTTACAGGACATAAGAGGCAACTATGGGAGGAGTTACATTAGTTTTATAAGGTGACTTCAGACAGACATTGCTAGTCATTCTGAGAGGAACAAGGCCTGATGAAATCAAAGCATGCACATTAAGTTCTTGCGGCCATAAAGTGCAGAAATTCTTCTTCAATATTAACAGGCAAACTTTACTACATGGAGACCAATGTGCAGCACAGTTTTCAACGAGACTCCTCCAATTAGGAAATGGAAAAGTACCAATTGATGGTAATGGGAATATCAACTTTGCTCCTATTGCTGTTATTCACGATGGACTCCTCAGTTCAATTGAAGAAAACCTGTGCTGAACTAAAACCAAGGTTTTTCAGACTTTCCCCTGGTCGCTTCATCCATTCTCGATCCCTTTTTGAATGCCTTGCTATTGATTTCATGGGCCAAAAACCAGCACTACTTTTATTGCTCTCACAGCTTCATCCCAATGCACACCCCGCACACAATACTCCATAGTAGTTGCAACTATAAACAACACTCGTCTGAAAGCCATGGTAGACAGCGGAAGCACTCATAATTTCATAAAGTTGAATATTAAGGTTTAGACTATAGGTGATATATAATTAATTAATATGCTGAGCTTGTTAGGAGGGTTGTCAGGGTGAGCTACTGTCAGAGAGTCGATGCAATTGACAAGGGTACAATACCAGTGATTCCATTCATCAACGGCTGTCTCCAATGATCCCTCAAATCGACCGGGTCTCAGAATAGTATCCATTATTTTCCTTTTTTTTTTTTTTTCATATTAGGCAAACATTACAATTCACACAAATGGTTGTGTGAAAGGGCAATTTTTGACAGAGAGAAAGAGAGAGAGAGTAGTGAAGATTAACCATTAAGTTTAGAAAATCATCCAACCAATTTAAACACAAATTAAACCAAGACATTAGAAATATCAGAAATTCTAAAAACATGTTGATTAAAGCCAATAAGTCAAAAACTTTCACAAAATTGAACCCTTAAACTATCACAAACTCCTCCTCAATAAAATAACTAGTAATCATAAAAAAGATAATAATGATAACACTATTTCTTTACTTAAGGAAAATACCACAGTTTTTGCTAATAAATTTGATATTGCAGACTGAATAGGGAAACTCACATGCATATCTACTTTTTAAAAAAAACCACAAACATCTTTTTGACAATCTACAATCACGATTAATTAATCCTTCTAAAACTGAATTAGGCCTAGTTTCTAAAAAATACTCAAAAAAATAACACAGACCATACAAGAAACACACTATAATAATCTTTGGAAAGATTCTTCAGAATGGTTCCAAAATATTAAAAATAAAGACACTTTTATCCAATTTGATATTATAGACTTCTACCCATCCATTTCAAAAGAGCTACTACTTAAAAGTTTAGAATTTGCAAGAAGTCAGATTCGCATTACTGATGATGAATCCAAAGTTATCTTAGCTGCTAGACAATCTCTACTAATATATAACAATTCTACTTGGGTCAAAAGACAAAATGATGGCTTTGGCAGACCTATGGGAGCATATGACTCCGCTCCTATTACGTACTTAAGGTATCTAGATATCAGACGCTGTTAGTAGGATTATTGACCATAAACAAATGGGCCTTTACAGAAATGACAGACTTATCCACATCCCAAATAGTAATGGTCCTCTATGTTCCAGAATGCAGAAGAAAATTATAAAGGTTTCCCCAATTCATAGGCTTTAAAACTGAAATCTTGTCTAACCTTAAGATAGTCAATTTCTTAGATGTCACCTTCAACCTCTCTAACAACACCTATAAACCATTTCACAAAGAAAATTAAACTTCAATTTACATTAATGTAAATTCAAATCACCCAAACTCAATAATTAAACAAATTCCTCACACTATAAACACTAGAATAAATAAATTATCAAACAAAAAACTATTTAATGAGAACAAAATAACTTCTGACAAAACCCTCAGCAAGAGCAACTTCAAACAAAAATTAATTTACCAAGAATCTTTA
Organism: Acanthosepion pharaonis; assembly: GCA_903632075.3. Taxonomy (NCBI): domain Eukaryota; kingdom Metazoa; phylum Mollusca; class Cephalopoda; order Sepiida; family Sepiidae; genus Acanthosepion; species Acanthosepion pharaonis. Next base: position 1,541,852 of record CAHIKZ030005480.1, on the reverse strand, counting down.
AAGAATAATAAAACAATATCAGACCCACAAATAGAAAAAGAAATATAATATGGTTCAAATCCCCCTTTCTGTAAGCTATCCAATGTAAATAGTGGCAGATAGTTCTTAAACTTTTTTTTGGGGGGGGGAGGATGCACACTTTAAGTGTTGGTTCATTTACATGGGTACATATGGATGCACATTCATGTATATGTATGTAGGTATGTATATGTGCAGATGCGAATGTGTATCACACGACACTGTTTTCTGGGTGTTTCTTCATATGTAGTTGGATCTATGACTGTCATACTGATGTATACCACACCTACATTCCTAAATTAACATCTTTTGTATCATTATTCATCATATTCAGTTTTTTTATTTTAACCCATTACCTGCCATGAGCCCCATTTGGAAATCTGTTAAAATTAAACTCATTACATGTTATTCCTTGTATTTACATTGAATTACTTACATACATTTCATTTGTAGAGGTATATTTTACAACACTTAACCTTTAATGTTTTTATTATTAGCCGTAACTAATCATAGAAGACACTTTCTGTTATAATTTTACATTTCACAAGTAGAAAAATAATGACTATTTTGAAAAGTATTTTTTTTATTATTTCTAATCAATGTTATTTTTTGATGTTTTATACACATATATATCTGATGTTCTAGTTTCTATAAAAACGACAATGGTAACTACTGAAATTAAACATAAGGAATAAATGTGCTTTATATACTGATCCCCATTTGGGCCCCAAAGCATGAATCATTGCAAAAGTTTCTGTACTAGTTCACAACGTGACATAATTTATTTACTGTTATTTTTCTGTAAGTTTTGCAATATTACTGTTTGTGTGCTATAAGATCAATGTGTTAATTGAATTATTTATCTTTTCAGAAACTTTCATGATGAGGAAAAGTAAATTTCTAACTCTAGATGAAATAAATAATTTATTGAATGATCCTGATTTTGCAAATGAAATTCCTGATGATAATAATTCACCAATAGATGTTGTGGCACTTCCTCTTGATAATTTATGTGTAGTTTCTGATGAAGATGACATTGATCTTAGATGAACTTAGTGATAGTTTTCCAAATGATGTGCACTGGATCTTTAGAATTATACTCAAATTGTACAGAAGATGCAGGAGAATATCCAACATCAAGAGTTCAAGTTCAACCTGCAGCTAAACGTCGAAAATGCAAAAGAAAATCAACACCAACGTGGAATACATCATGAGGAGATTTTCATATTGAACAAGGAAATTCTGATGCAATAAATATCAGAATCACCAATATAGAAACATATTTCAAAGATAAATCTCCTGTAGAGGCATTTGAGTCTATTTTTGATGAAGATGTCATAACTCATATTGTAAGACAAAGTGTCATGTATGTTGCTCAAAATAATCACCACAACTTCGCATTCTCAAGTGATTGTGAAAATTTGTTGGATTTCTTCTTCTAACAGGATATCATCACTTGCCTCAAGAACAAATGTATTGGTGTGAGGATGAAGATGTGAAACTTCCATTTGTTCGTGAATGTATGTCACGCAATAGATACATTGAAATGAAACAGAATTTGCACTTCAACGACAACTCTACACTTGGAACAGGAGCAATTCCTAAAACCTTCAAGATAGCATCGTTATATAAAATGTTGAATGAAAGATTCGTAAAGTTTGGCATTTTTGCAAAGCAACTCAGCATCAATGAACAAATGGTGCAGTATTACAGTCACCATAATTTGAAACAATTTATAAGACGCAAACCGATAAAATTTGGATACAAGAACTGGGCAATATGCTGCCCTAAAACAGGTTACTGTTTTCATGTTGACTTGTATGAAGGAAAGAAAGAAGGACATGATTTACAGTTTGGTTTAGGTACTGCAGTGGTTTTGAATACAGTTTCGCAGCACGTATTGTACTTTGATAATTTTTTTTACAAGTTTTGAGTTACTAAAAATACTAACTGAGAAAGGTGTTTTAGCTTCAGGAACTGTAAAGTGTTATCACACAAATAAATGCCCATTTGTTCCTGATAATGACTTGAAGAGCAAAGCTTTTAGGATTGCAGACTCGACTCAGAGAACAAAATATCTGCCACTGTTTGTAAGAATGCTGTTAAACTTTGAAGGTGTACTACCACATGTAAGTGTGAAATGGTGGAATAGACAAATGAACAAGAAAGTAAATGTGCCACAGTCCAAATACATACCTTTTCTGCCATGATTCCCATTTGGGGGCTTTTTGAAAAATTAGGTATAATTAAGTACCAACTATTTGAAGAAAATTTTAATATTGTATGTTGTTTTAACTCCTAAGACCCCTGTTTGGGCCAAAAATGTGCATTAAAAAAATTTGGCAGTTAATGGGTTAATTTTATTTTTATCTTTACTTTTCTAAAAGTATTTGTTTTATTTATCTGTATTTAAAATCCCTTCATTTATGTTTGATATTATTATCATTATCTGGCCTTGTCGGCTGGGGCTGTAGAATACACTGACTGCACCTCTGTAGAGGGGTAAGAAACCCCCACCCCACCCCCAATGAGGCCACCTGTTGGCCGTGGGTGGCAACCCATAAGGCGCTAGGACGGAATCCTGGTAGTTGAGGAGTCATTGATCCGGCAACAGAGTGGTCAATGGCTTGCAACACACCACTTTGGCCCTTACTTGGTCTGACAGGCAGTCGGATTGGACCCGATCCGATCAATCAGCTGGTCCCGACATGCCCTAGCACATATTTATTTTTCTCCTGACTGTACTATTGAATCTACTTTAGTGGAACATTTCCCAACCCTTTATCGTATATGTGCTAGAAGACGGGGGCTGAGGGTCAATTGTGTTGAGAGCAAAAAACTTTTTGACCGCTATTGAATTTTCGGTACTAAACCAGAATTTGGCAGAGGCTCAGAACTTTGCTCCTAATATTAGTATACTCGTCGTGTATCCCCATCTCAGCCAAGGCGAATGGGTTACCCCCTTGGTTCATTCCCTTCTCAAGTTGGACTCCATGGTGGGTGGTGGAGCACAGGGCCAATGAATATAAAAACCCAGACATGGCGTCTTTAAATAAAAAAACAAAACGTAACCTATCCGAATCAGACTGAGTGTGAAGCAGCAGACTTCCCCAGATTTATTGTCATTGAATCCCTGGAGGAGGTCTGTCTCGCTAAATTCTCTCTATTTTTGATTGAGAAAATTATCTCTGCACAGGCGACACCAAGAAACATTAAAAAATTAAGAAATGGAAACTTGCTTGTTGAGGTGGATAGCCAAAGACAAGCAGAAAAAATGAAAAGTTTTTGTAACACCAAATGTAAAAGCTATCCACATGAAAGTCTCAATGTTTCCAAAGGTGTCATCAGAAGTCGGGAGTTGGCTTTAGCCACAGAAGACGAAATGACAGCTGCCCTGGGAAAACAGGGAGTGACTAATATAAGAAGGGTGAGTATAAGAAAGAGTGGTGAAAAAAAATCGAAAAACACTTACATCTTGACTTTTAATCAACCACAAATACCTAAAGTGGTCAAAATAGGCTATTGTCTGGAGAGAGTTGAGCAGTATGTCCCAGCTCCCTGGAGGTGCTTCAAATGTCAGAAATTTGGACACCACAGGGACGCATGTAGAGGACGACAGACATGTGCCAAATGCGGGGAAAAAGAGCCAAACCATAAAGAGGAGGAATGCTCGAAACCACTTAGATGTCCAAATTGTCAACAAGACCATCCGGCATCTACAGAAAAGAAAGAGAAATCCTGGAGGTAAAACATAAGAAAAATGTGTCCTTTCTGGAGGCCAGAAAACTTGTAGGGTCCTATATGGGTGAGACCAACTATACCTCTGTTACACGGAGGGCTGAAACTAATAATGAAGATAATAAATATAGAACCCTGATAAATAAACTAATAAATTTGGATCCAAGTGAGTGGACAAAATTCCAGGCAGATCTAAAGAAGGAACACACCAATAGTATTCAAACATCTTGATTGGAAGTTCCAGCTAAGATTAATACATCTCGTGAAAAAATTAGGGATGATAAAAAAATAACCAAAAAGACATCCCAGACACAGACCACTCCTCCCAAAAAACAAAACCTGCAACGATCACCAATCCGTCCTCGAACTTTAAAAATTGATAACTTGGGGGAAAAATAACATATCAAACCCCAAACCTAACAATGATAAAGTAGAATGTTCCCCACAATCAAAGAGATCATACCCCGACTTCATCCTCACGAGAACGTTTAAAGTTGTTGAATCAACCAAGCAAATCTTCAGACCCATCAACATCGAAGATTGAAACCAAAAATAGGTTTAGCATGATAGAAAAGATGGATACAGAAGAGCCAACCAGTAAAAACAAGTCAAAAAAAAAAAAAAAAAAAAAAAAAAGCAATAATTCCAACTTGACATGAGGGACCTGCAAAATAATTCAATATTACAGTGGAATTGCAGAGGAATTAGAGCTAATCATGAAGAACTTCTCATACTCCTCAACAAATATAATCGCAAAGTGGTGTGCCTTCAAGAAACATTTCTCAAGGACAATAACTACTTAAAAATAAAAAATTACAATTCATATAATCATTTACACAAAGACGGACACAGATCTTCTGGAGGTGTGTCGATCCTAGTTAGGAAAGACATACCCCAACATCAAATAACCATTGACAGTGATCTTCAAGTCACTGCTGTCAAAACAACATTACACAAAACAGTCAACATCTGCTCCATCTACATTCCACCTCATGATCCAATTAATGAAATCAAACTCAATAAGCTAATTGACCAAATCCCTAAACCCCACATATTAGTTAACAGTCATAATACCATATGGGGGTGTCTTAAAACTAATCAAAAGAGTAAAGACTTGGAAAACATAATCAATAGCAACAATCTCTGCATCTTAAACGACAAATCTCCAACCCATCTCAATCCATCTACCGGTTCCTATTCAGCTATTGACATCACTCTATCTGATCCTTCCAGCTACATGGATTATACGTGGAAGGTTCATGATGATCCTTGTGGCAGTGACCATTTCCCAATCATAATAAATATTACACAACCTACCACTGATAATAACAGACCTCCCAGCTGGAAAATAAATAAAGCTGACTGGCAACAATTCAATACATTATGCAATACAAGACTGGTTCAAGATTCAAGATGTTCAGACGCAATTAAACTCTTTTCAGAAACATTACGAAACCATTCCAAAAACTTCTCCATCAAACAGGCGCAACACACCTTGGTATAATGACGAATGTAAAATAGCAATCCGACTGCATAATGCTGCTCTCCGTAAATTCAACAAAGAACCTTCCACCATTAACCTCAACTCCTTCAAATTGCTCCGAGCAAAAGTCCGGAAAACAATTAAGTTGGCCAAAAAGACTAGTTGGCAAAATTATGTAAGCAAAATAAGCTCCTCCACTAAAACTGCTACAGTGTGGAAAATGATCCACAAAATTGCAGGCAAAAACAATTCTACCACCATTAAACACCTCATTAAAAATAATGATGAAGTAACAAACATTAAAGACATCGCAAATACACTGGCTGAGACTTTCTCACTAAATTCCTCCTCTGACAATACTAATACAGAATTTCTAAACTATAAAAATAAAATCGAAAAACAGAAGCTCAATTTTAATTCAGACAATAGAGAAAATTCCAATGGATTTTTCACATTACAAGAATTAAAAGAAGCCATACAAATGTCTCACAACACTGCAGTCGGACAAGACGAAATTCATTATGAATTTCTCAAGCAACTACCCCCAAAATCATTAGAATACCTACTATATACATTCAATTTCATCTGGAAAAATATCCCAGAATCATTCCTAAACCAGGGAAAAACAATCTCTATCCTACAAATTATCGTCCAATAGCACTAACCAGCTGTCTGTGCAAAACTATGGAACGTATGGTTAATAGAAGGCTAATTTGGTATGTAGAATCCAACAACCTGTTTACCAACTCCCAATGTGGCTTCAGAAATCAAAGATCTACGATGGATCATGTGGTCAGGTTGGAGACCTCTATAAGGGAGGTATACATCCAAAAGCAACACCTTGTAGCCATTTTTTTGACTTGGAAAAGGCTTATGAGACCACTTGGAGGTATGGTATTATGAAAGACCTGCGGGACATGGGATTGAAGGACAGACTATCAAACTTCATTAAATCATTTCTTTCGGACAGGAAGTTTCAAGTCCGAATTGGTTCAACCCTGTCGGACATTCAAAACCAATAAGAGGGTGTCCCTCAGGGGAGTATACTGTCATTAACCCTCTTCAACATCAAAATTAATAGCATTACCAACTATCTTAATCTTGGAGTTGATAACTATTTGTATGTTGATGACTTCTGTATAACCTCCACATCCAAATACATACGTACAGCAGAACGTCAACTGCAACAGGGCATCAACAAAATAAATTGATGGGCTATCACAAACGGCTTCAAGATTTCAAAATCGAAAACCCAATGCATGCATTTTTGTCAACTAAGGAAAATGCATAACCCAACACTAAAATTAGACAAAACAGAAATTCTGGTAGTCGAGCAATATAAATTTCTAGTAGTTATATTCGACAAAAAACTGAACTTCATCCCCCGCATACAATATCTAAAAGAAAAATGCAGCAAAGCCCTAAAACTACTTTGAGTTGTAGCCCACAAAGACTGGGGTGCAGATCAACAAACTCTCAGTAAATTATATCAAACATTAATCCGATCAAAACTGGATTATGGCTGTTACATATATGGAGCAGCCAGAAAATCTTATCTAAAAACTCTTAATACAATCCACCATAAAGGATTGAGACTCGTCTTGGGGGCATTTAGAATATCCCCTGTGGAGAGCCTTTATTCTGAAGCGTACAAACCACCACTAAAACTTAGATTCACAAAAATAGGTAAACAATACTACACTAAAATCAAATCTCAACTCACCAATCCAGCCTATAATTGCATTTTTAAATCCAAATACCAAGCCATATTTGATCAAAAAGAAAAGGCCATAAAACCTTTTGGTCTCCGAATGAAACATACAGTGGAAGACAACAACATCTCAATTACAAACATCCACGAAACTGTTAAACTAAGCTCACCTCCCTGGCAACTTAAAAAAACCTGTGTTCAACGTTGATCTCAACAAACTCCCCAAAAATAAAACACCCATTAACCTATCAAGAAAAACTCTACAACGTTCATGAAAAGTACCCAAATTACTCGCACATTTACACTGATGGTTCCAAAAACAGCAATAGAACTGGATGTGGAGTAGTTCTTGGTAAGAAAACAATGGAAAAATGTTTCCCAAATGAAGCTTCCATATTCACTGCAGAAATCTGGGCAATAAATTTGGCTCTTCAGATTGTTGACGTCAGCAACATAAAAAAATTCATTATTCATACCGACTCAATCTCTGTCCTACAATCCATAAAAAATACACAACAGAATAACCCTCTTATTGTTAAACGGTTGAACAAACTGAACACCTTAACACATAGCAAAAAGGTAATATTTTGCTGGATCCCAAGTCATATTGGAATCCAGGGAAATGAGAAAGCTGATTTCTTAGCCAGAGCTGCTCTCAACATGACACCTGACCAAATCATCAAAATCCCATACACTGACCTAAAACATAAAATCAAGACAACAATAACACTAAAATGGCAACAACTATGGGACAAAAATACCAACAACAAACTACCAAATAGCACCAATTCTAAAGGAAAGGCAACTGAATCTTAAACAAGAAAAGAACAAACCACCATTGCCCGACTATGCATTGGACACACAAGACTGACTCACTCTTTCGTACTAAAACAAGAACCTCCTCCTAAATGTTCCTGTGGAAAACAATACACTGTAAAACATATACTAATAGACCGTACAAACCTCACACACATCCGTAGAAATTTCTATAAACACGAAGAACATGAAGAAATTATTTGCAAAAACTGAACCATAAAATATATTGGATTTTCTAAAAAGAATTGGTCTCTTATCAAAGATGTAGACTGATGTATAAACAACATATCCTACCTTTTACCATTTTGCAAATAAATTGTCCTTATCAAATGGAAATTCTTGACTTAAACAAAAATACCTAGGATTATTTTGCAGTGTGCAAGCAAATAAGCTCAAGCTTGCTAAAAATGTTCCATACAAAATAGGCATTTAAAATTCATATAAACTGGATTTGGCATTAAATAACCCACAGTGGTTGATATGCCATAAAACCCAAACAAACAAATAAACAATTATCATAATTTCTACTTATTATTTGTATTAAGGACCGTGTTATTAGACTAACTAATTTTGGGTTGGGTTGGGTTGTCCTGCCTAAAACAATGAGCCATAGCGGTCAATTTGCTGTATAACCCAATGTACAAATTTCCAAACTTTAATGGAAACTTACTACTACTAAAAATCTTTTTCTAAAAGAATTCTTCTTCTCACTTGTGTTTATAAGAACCTATGGAGAGAGTGTATGTTGACACTTTCCTTTTTTGATCAGGTTCACTTTGCCCAATTTGTTGGCTCTATGCATGAAATTGGGGTTAAAATATTGTCTATCTATACAGATTAAATTAAATTATTTGGTTCATAAACGTTTTAGGTGCATTGATGAACCTGCTGGAGATGGTTTTAAGACCTATGCCCACCCACCCCATATCAAGGAACTAGACAAATTTGAGTCCGATTTAATCAGAGTAATTAAAACAATACGGTATAGAAAGATTACTAATATACAAACTAGCAAAGATCTGAAAGATATCAAAAATAACAAAAATGTTTTTGTAAAAGCTGACAAATCCAAATTTTTATACAAAATAAGCCCCAAGAATTATAAGATGCTAAATAAAGAGGTAATTAAGTATGATAAAAATGCCCCCGCTAATCTAGAAACTGAGTTGAATAGAGAAGCTCACATATTAGCCAATAAATTTAACTTAGAAAATAGGGTTGAAAAAATTAGCATAAAAAATTGTTTTATAACAAAGATCATAAAAACAACTTTCTGAATAATCCTGAATGCCAACTTATAAACCCAACTAAAACACAATTGGGTAAGTTTAGCAAAATAATCTTGCAAGAAATATGCGAATCGTTAAGAACATTCTTAAACATTAATCAATGGCGTTCCACCTACGATTGTATCGAATGGTTTAAGAGTTATGATAAAAATACCAAATGTTCCTTCATTAAATACGACATAAAAGAATTCTGCCCATTGTTCACTGATGAAGACTGGATATTAGCTAAAGAATTTATATCAATTTCTAACGATAAAATTAATCTTATTAAATATTGCCGTAAATCATTATTGTTCCACAATAACGAATTATGGATTAAAAACGGTGATAAAGTCAATTTTGACAATCCCATGGGGGCATATGATGGTGCAGAGGTATGCGAGTTGATCGGATGCCTCCTACTTAACAATTTAAATAAATATATAGATCCTAGTAACCATAATCTGTACAGGGATGATGGATTAATTATTGTAGACAAAAGTAACCCTAGGAAATGTGAGGTAATCCGAAAGAAACTTCACTGGTTGTTTAAAAAATATGGATTTAACCTGGATATAGAAATAAACTTGAAGGTTACCCATTATTTGGACATTATGTTAGATTTACGTGATGGTACAATTTCACCGAATAGAAAGGATAATCAGTACCCACAATATATCGACGTAGGTTCTAATCACCCAGCACATATTTTGAAACAGATACCTAAAGGTATTAATCACAGATTGTCCACTAATTCATTGAATAATAATATTTTTAACAAAAATAAAATAATTATGAACAAGCTCTAAAGAATAGTGGACATAATAGTAAATTAGAATATATTGATATAAACGATGACCCCTAGAACACAAAACCAGAAGTAGAAAAATATTATGGTTTAACCCCCACCTCATATAATTCAGCGGTGAAAACATAGGCAAAATATTTTTTAGACTACTTAAAGAGAATTTCCCACAAACTAATATGTTGCATAAAATCTTTAATAAAAACTATGTCAAATTAAGCTATAGCTGTATGCCCAATGTGACCAGTTTAATTAATAAATATAATATGAGAAAAATTAAGGACAAACCACGTACAACCCCACCCCAAGTGTAATTGTAGGAATAGGGAAGCCTGCCCCCTCCAAGGTAAGTGCCAACAAGAGTGTGTGGTATACCAAGTAAAAATATATAAGGATAAACTAAACCAAGGCATTTTGACCGGCCACAAGCCTGATTACCAATGACTATTTTTAACATGAGAGACGAGGCTTTTGAATTCGACAAAAGGCCTGCTGTTATCTTCCTCTGATCCACCCAACCGAATTCGAATACTATGACCGCAAAAACACGATCAAAACCCAATCACCTCCATTTCAGTGTAAAAAATAAAAAAACAAAACAAAAACAGAGCCGGTTTGACCGACCGACGACAGCTTCAAAGGGACAATGTTGTCTCAGTTGGCTTTCTATCTCATTCCTCCAACAGCGACCTCCCCATCGCTTACCCCTGCCACCTACCCTATGTAAGTTGCTGGAATCTTTCAATGGGCCATGTTCTTATCTTATCATACTCCACTTCTTCTCCTCAAACAAGAGTCTTTCACTGATTTTTTTGCATGCAGCCTGGCTCGACACGGGCCAAAATGTCAGGCTTTTTAAAGCTTAATTACTCTGCAAATAAAATGAATAAATTTAGAAATAGTGACTCATTTGAATCATTTAAATTTACTACTTCAAGGTAAAACTCAGCTCATAAATGAGATGTATAATCATATTGTTGCCTTTGAAAAAAACTTGTGGGAACATCAACTTAGAAATAAAAATTATGCTCATTTCCCATCATTCCAAGCAAGGAAACCACAGGATTCGGAGCTATTTGTGAATGTTATCCAGGATTTGCAAAATGAATTTGTATCACGTTTTGCTGACTTTCGTCTGCATAAAAATGATTTCAAATTGTTTGCTACACCATTTGATGTGGAGGTGGAGACAGTATCAGAATGTTTTCAAATGGAATTGATAGAAATGCAGTGTGACGATCTATTAAGATCAAAATTTAATTCCAAAGATATTTCATTAATTGATTTTTACACAAAATATATTTTTCCAAGTGGAAAGTATTTCAAATTAGTGACCCACGCAAAAAAGATAGCATCTTTGTTTGGAAGTACCTATCAATGTGAACAACTTTTTTCAAAATTGAAGCAAACTAAGAACATTTTGAGAACAAGATTGACTGATAACCATCTTGATATCTTGCTCTTAGCATCAAAAAGTTTGAAACCAAATATTGAGACTCTCAATTAATAAAAATCACCAAGTTTGCCATTAATTCTTTGGCTGTTGGTGATAGCTTAATGCTGATGTTATGTATTTCTAAACAAATGATTCCAACAATGTTTTCAATTGAATAAATAATATTTTTTGACTACTACATTCATCTGTTGTTAATATAAATTATTTTTATGTATATTCAACACTTGTGATTAAATGTGAATATGCAGATCTGTCAACACTTCTCAATTTAACTATATCGTCAACCTTCAAATGAAATTTGTTATATGTCATTTTCCATAGAATGTCTACACATCTCAGTGCACTAAAAATATTAGACTATTTGCCAGTTATCTTTCATGAGTCTTATTTTACCAAGTTGCGTTGCCTACGTTTAATGTCAAATAATGGATGCATATTTGTTATGACCCTTGGCTACATTAAAAGATAACAGAAGCAAAAGGAACGATAAAGTGAAAGAGGCCAGGGAGGGACTGACATGCGAGGTAGCAGAAATCTAAAGACAGTTAAACATACGTGCATTATACATACATGCCTCATGAATGTGTGGATGATACCACATGTGTACGTACATAACTGTATATGTTTGCAACTATTTGTACTCGTATGTATGGATATATATGCTTCGTTTTTGTTTGATGTGTGTGTGTGTGTGTGGTTCGTTTGTGGAACAATTTTCAATAACAGTTTCAAACCTACACGTCATAATTTCATCCCTTTTTTTTTAACTTTGAAGTATTTTGATGTTCCTTGAGGAAAAGTAATTTTTGTTAGGTATTTTTTAATTTTAGATTTTCTTTTGTTTTTCTGATTTCTCAATGTTTATTTTCATTATCTTTTTAAATATTTAGGTTGACAGGGGCCTGCATATGTAATTTTCCTTAATTTTTCATTAATGGCCTTCGTCTGGCCCGCAACCCGTCATTATAACACAATCCGGCCCACAGGGTTGAATGAGTTGCCGACCCCTAAACTAAACAATACTGATAAAAATCATAAGGTCTATATAGGATCTACCCAAAATAATAATAAGCACGCTACTATAACCACCTTAATAATTTTAATAACAAAACCTACAAACATAGCACCACTGTATCCACTTATGTATGGAAAATAAAACAAGAGGATAATAAATTCCCCATTTTGAAATGGGAAATATTAAAAAAAATGTCACAGGTATAAAGCAGGTGATAAATTTTGTTCACTATGCAGAGAGGAAAAATTAGCTATTGCTATGTATAAAGAACCCAATAATTTATTAAATCTAAAATCTGAAATCCTGAGTAGGTGTAGATATAGGAAACGCTGGTTATTAGAATAAGATTTTTTTTTTTTGTTCCGTTATTGAATAAAAATGTAAACCCTTTTTCTAACAAAAAAATCTCTATTAAACCAAAGAAATGAATTAACTGTAAATTGCCAACACAGTTTATCTTTTACCTTAAAATATAGTTACATTTTTTTTTTTAAATTACATATTACCATTTCTTATAGTCATAATTTATTAGTATATAATGGGCCACACTCTACAGGTAATTACCTTATTTTGCTTATTTGGTTTAAATATTACTATGTATTGCTGTCCAGTTAGTATTATTATCTTATATAGATGTTCCACATTTTTAATTTTATCTACAGGCCCCTTTAACCTTTACTGCGCTGTAGGCAACAATAGTCACCAGAGAATTCTCTCCCTTCGGGTGCATTCTGTCACCATGACAGGGTTACTATAAATAAACACTTATCAATTATTATTTCCGGTATTTTAAGCTGAAAATCTCGTACCCCTTTGAAACAAGACTAAACTTCTGTTATTCAACTCCATTTTTAAGTCTTCTTTACTCTACATGTGTGTAACATTGAATAAACCCTCAGTAATATCATCACGATTTTTTTGTTTACAATAATGGCTGCTGGAACATCGAACAAAGCCTTTATTCAGGAATTTCTTTTTGATTCTGACTCCCATGATGATTTTGAGGGATTTACTCAGGTGGATATAGATGGTGAAGTTGTTGGAGATGGAGATGACAGCCACACTTGTGACAAGAAAGAAAACTATGACAATCCCGAAACATCGAGCGGCTACTACCATCCCTGGCTGACTAATTTCCTGGAAGGTATTGGACCCATGAATATACCCAATAGCCTTTGTGAAGGCAAATTATTTTGTTTATTCATAAACGATGAAATAATTACTTTATTTATCAATGGGACAAATAAATATGCGCATCAAATGAAAGAAAGGAAGGGGACGAATGTAGGCGTCAACACATATGTAAACACATGGAATGCAGTCACTTTTACCGAAATGAAGAATTTCTTAGCCATTTTACTTCTTGTGGGACTCACAAAATGGTTGTCATTTCACTTATACTGGTCAACAGACGTGTTTATCCAAATGTCAGGTTTTAGAAATATGCCATGAGACCAGTTTTTGAGAATTTTATCCTTTTTTTCATCTTTCTGACAATACATATGCAAAACCGAGGAACCACTCTGAACATGACAGAGCATATACAAGATTCAGCCATTTTCTAACAAACTCGTGTCACTTTGGCAGAAATACTTTTATCTCAGAAAGGAACTTTCAGTAGATGAAAGTATGATACCTTTCAAAGGCAGGACAAGCTTGCTAATGTATATACCGGCAAAACCAACCAAGTGGGGCTTGAAAGCCTGGGGACTAGCAAACTCGAAAACTGGATACATTTATAATTGGCAGCTATACTTGGGCTGCGAAACAGCTCAGGTACCAAGGACTGTTGGTGTTGCCCACAAAGTTGTGTCTTCCCTGTTGGAGAATATACAAAACAGGGGACATGTAATTTACATGGACATTTTTTTTTGTTCATCCCCTGAATTGTTTCACCACATAACCCAAAACAGAACAGGAGCATGTGGCACACTATGTGTGAACCGAAAGGGTGTGCTGAATGAAATAAAAGTAACAAAATCATGACCAGGTCTGACAGAAGGCCAGTAAATTTGATGATGACTGCCTACACTGCTGAGACTATCAGAAAAGAAGTACGGTCAAAAACAACATATGATAAATCATACCAGGATTGTGTACAATTTAATATATCACAAATAAAATTATGAAATATTTTCATGTGTACGATCACTTATTCAACCCCACTGTATCTCCAATAAGTTGTGTATTAGTGACAAAGTTCGCACCCTATATGAAAAAGAAGCATTCCTCATAGTAAAGGACCACAAAGATGATTTTTAGTTATCCTTCTTTCCATCTCATAAACCTGTCTAAGACCAAACTAGGCATTATCAGCCAAGTAATCATTCAAAGCATCTGTCATTCGCTGAGGGTAGCCACACAAGTCAACCAGTGGAAAAATACTAATGAGTATGTCAACTGGTTTAACAACATTAAAGACAAAGAAAAATTAGTCTTTATCAAGTACAATATATGCGACTTCTACTCTTCTATCACTGAGAAGGTGATTAGCTGATTCATTGGATTATGCTAAACTATTTGTTGAAGTAAAACCTGAGTATTTAGAAGTCCATTGCAGAATGTCAGTATTATTTTGCAGTGGTGATCCTTGGATCAAAAAATCCCACAATAACAGCTTCGACGTCCCTCAAGGTTCATTTGATAGTGCAGAGGTATCTGAACTAATAGGTATTCATATATTAAGTAAAATGAACAAATTAGTTCATATAGACAACCATGGATTATGGAGGGATGTTTGATGTGTGTACCCGCAAACATAAGAGCTAATGATGTTATTAGAAAGAAACTTTTCAAAATATTCAAAAATTTACTTTTTAAAATTACTGTTGAAGTAAATATGAAAATAGTCTAATTTTTGGATGTGAAGCTTAACCTCTCTGCTAGCATTGTTTCACCATATCTAAAATTGAATACTAATCTTAAATATGTAAACACCAAATCCAACCGCCCAGCAAATGTTATTAAACATATACCTAAAGGAGTGGAGTGTAGAATCTCCCCTAATTCTTCCACTGAGGAGATTTTCAAGCATAAAAAAAAAAAAAAAAAAAAAATGGTGTATGAGAAGACATTAAGAGAGGAAGGTCATAATACTGGTTTGGTCTTTGTACCACCTGCCTGTCCTAAGCATAAAACCAGGAGAAGGCACATGATCTGGTTTAACCCCCTTTCAACCTGCAGTTGAAAACCAAAATTGGCAAAATATTTTTCAGGCTTTTAGAAAAGCATTTCCCATAAAATTCTGCTCTAGCAAAGGTGTTCAACAGGAGTAAATTAAAATTCAGCTACAGCTGCACAAAGTAACCTATTAAACATCATAAAAAGCCACAATACCAAATTATTACAAGCAGAAAGAGTTGGTGAAGTGAAGACGAAGCCATGTAATTGCAGAAATAGAAGTAATTGTCCTTTAGACAGTGCCAAACAGAGGGTGTTATTTATTAAGCTGAGATCAGTGACAGCAACCACTTTAATAAAACATACATTGGTTGCACAGAGGACCTATTTAAGAGGATATTTTGCAACCGCACCACATCCTTTAGGCTTGAGAGCAATAGAAACAATACCAAGCTAGAAAAATGTGTTTTGTTTGAAGATTAAAGGAAATTAATGGCATAGTTCTGCACATAAAGTGGAATATTATCAAAAAAATAGAAGCCAAGCAGAGTCTGTGGCAGCTTCTGCAAACTATGCCAAGAAGAGAAATTGGTTATTGCCACATACCCAAACAAGGACACACTGCTAAATGAAAGAGTGGAGGTATTATCCAAATGCAGACATTTAAATAAATATTTATTGTGCATGTACAAACTTGGATGATAAATTTAAGTTAGATAATAAAATAGAGAAAATAAGCATTAAAAATTGTTTCTTAACATTAAAAGACCACAAAAATGATTTCTGTAATAACCCCGAATGTCAGTTAATTAATCCAACTAAAACGCAGATGGGGAAGATTAGTAAAATAATATTACAAGATATATGTGAAACATTAAGAGTGGCTTTGAATATTAACCAATGGCACAGTACTCATGACTGCATAGAATGGTTTAATAATTATGACAAAAACCACAAATGTTCATTTGTGAAATATGACATAAAAGAATTTTACCTGTCCATTTCTGAAAAAAAAACAATTAATGAAGCCTTAAAACTGGCTAAGGAGTACACTTCAATATCTGATGATAAAATTGATATCATCATGTATTAGGGTAGGTTGATTTTGGAACTGTAAAAACTCAAAAATTACCACAAAAAATATTTTTCTTTAAAACTTCGTATTTATCTAAGGAATCAAACTTCCATGGTATGCTATTGAGTTGATCAGGGGTGATGTATCTTCCAATCTTAGAGCCAGCCTTGCCAATGCCTTGCTCTTGGATTTGAGGTCTATGGCCCTTATCCCCAATATTGATATAAAAGATATCTATATAGATAAATGTAAAATTGATAGGGCAAAGGCTAAAGCAAAAACAAATGCTCATCAAAAGCATGATGAAAAGGTGGAAAATCTTCTTTGTATTGGAATTGATGGGAGAACTGACAAAGACACATTAATGTACAAGGAAATAGAAGAAAATGGAGAGAAAACTCTTGAAAAAAAAAAAAAAAAAAAAAAACCAAGGGACCAAAACGCCACTTGACTGCCACAAAGGAGATGATAACCATTTGAACATAATTTACTCAGTGGACCATTGAATGTGGTGGGGTTTTTGTGGTATCATCTACACGTTTAAAAAGAGCTCTAAAGGAGCAACCAATAGTGTGAAGATTTATGTTAAGTTTTCTTTCTAGAAGTGCAACAAATCCACCTTCACAGCTTGTATTGGCATTAGTGTTAACAAGTATAGCCTTGTTAGTGTTCACACTGTTGAATTCATGCAAAACATCAGCCACTTGCTCAGCAAGAACAGCACCAGTTGCTCCAATATTAGGAAGAACCCTATGTGTCAGATATTCACTTTCACTGTGTCAGCAAATTACAAGCTAAAGAGGCATACATTTTATTAAAGGACCATAAACTCTATTACAGAACCAAGCCATCGAACATGTCGAATTCATCCTACCAGACCAGAGGTCAGAAGAATCATAAAAAAACCATTTTGGAGAAAACCCACCAATCTATTAAAAGTACCCTTGGACTCTTACAGTGGGTTAATACTGTGGATGTTATTAAATGGTTCAATGGTATCCAAAATAAGGATAACTGCACTTGCATACAGTTTGACATCATTGATTTCTATCCCTCCATCTCCAAAGATCTTTTTACTTTGGCCTTGGAGTTCACTCAGGAATACTCAAACATTTCTCATAATGAACTGGATATCATCTTGAAATGCAGAAGTTCTGTTCTGATTTACAACAAAGAACAATGGACAAAAAAGACTTCCAGTGATAATTTTGACATTTTAAATAAAAAGTCAGTACTCTCAGAAAGTGTAGTGATAGAAGAAAAAAGAGGAATAAAGTAAAATCAAATATTAACAAATTTTAACCAAACTTTCTGGAAAAAAAAGACAAAGAAACATCAGAAAGGCTTCTGCATTCATGTAAATGTAGATTATGTACAGAGGAAAAATTAGCAATACTGAAATTTTTAAATAAAAGATTTGAATTGATAACTAAATAGAAGTATATTAAAATATATTTGTTCTGCCACCACCCATCCAGTTGAATTTTTCTACCACTTTGCTTTGTTTTGGCTTTCTAACGATTTTTTTCTAATGGTATCACCCAGGTTACTTCAATCTCCATGTCCCCCTCACATGTGAATGATATTTTTTTTTCAAAAGCTTTTTTCTTTTTCTTTCCCCTCATTCAATGTGAGTTTTGATTCTCCCATATTCATTCTCTAAACTGTCTGAAGATTGCTCATTGCATGAAACTGGCAAAATCAGATCTTTAGATATTTTTGCATTTTCTTCAATTAAAAATAATCATGATTACTAATGAAAGGAACTATTACAAAAAAATTATTACAAAAAATTTCAAAGTGCTGTCAGCAAAATGAAGTAGAAATTCTTTTCTACTCACCCAGAAGAAAAGTTCAAACAAGATGAAAATTAAAGTTATGGCTTGAAATCCTTGAAGTTTCCCAATTAGGATTAAAGTCAAGTGACTTTTGAAAAAGATTTGTTTAACATAAAATTAAATTTGTCAAATAATTACCAAAAGTTTAATTTTTATAAATTATGCAGACAAAAAGCATTCATCACTATTAATGATCACAAAGATCACTTAAAGAATAACTCCCAACACAGATTATTAAATCCCACAAAAAATATTAGTAAAATTAATAAAGATATAGTGGAGAGGGTATGTTTATATACCGATAATGCTATGGGACTTTGCAAAAATATTAAGTTATTTTATATATAATTTCTACCTGCTGGCATTTCTTTTAAGAAAAAAAAAATGCCCATTTTGAAAATTACAGTGTGAAACAGTGTTAATGGGTGTGTGTGTATATATATATATATATATATATATATATATATATATATATATATATATGTATGTATGTATGTATGTATGTATGTGTTGCTGAAAAGCAATAAATATTATTGATGCCAAAGCCTGTCACTGGCTGCTTGAGGATTGAATGCCTAACATGTATGAAACTTATAAATTAAATGTATTTTCAGAGCACCAATGGTGAACTATCAGCTAACACGAGATGAAACGACAGGCTATAAATGTTGTGATGCACACAAAGCCGAGTAATATTGAGAAGTTTGTGCACAAAGTTTAAAAGGAGTTGGAAGCCTTCAATGGGGGAGTGACATCAATAGCAAAGTGCAAAAAGCAGTCACAGCATCAACATTGTATCAGGACACAATTTGTACAGCAGGTGCAGAGTATATAGAGATCCCAGATGGTCATTACCTGATAGACTGCAGGCCAAAATCTTAAGGCCAATGAAAATAATTAAAAAAATATACATTTTGTGTTGTTAGACTCAACCACTTATCTGAGTTGAGATTCGAAAAAAAGGAAAAATAAAAATTTTAAACATTTTTTTAACATTTAATAGGGAAAATTTGAATACTGGGAAATTAGTCTAAATACAAGCTGGTCAAACGTTTAAGATCATATTTAAGCAAAGCTTTAATTGATAAACATAACAAAATGTAGTAATTTGTGATCAAGCATTAGAGCGGTCAACATCTCCAACTGGTATTTCCTGCATTCCATTAGGCAAAAGACATGGCAAAGGCTAAAAGGTTGACAGGGTTTTAACATGGCAGAATTGTCTGGCTGCAAAAGCAAGGTCTCTCTCAATGTGCCATTGCTGATGAGATTGGACGTAGTAAAACTGCAGTTAGAAATTTCTTAAAAGACCCTGAGAGATACAGAACAAGAATTTTTTGTCGGTATTGAGCAGGAAGATTCAACATTTCCAGGAGGACACCAGCTGAACATTAAACCAGATTAAGGCCCTTACAGATGCAAAATGCAGCTCAAGAACAATAAGACATCTCCAAGAGAAAAATTTAAAAAAACTGTAAACATCTTCAAATCCTCCTTCCATTATCACAAAACAAGTTGGTTAAGATTTACTGAGAAGCTTCAAACATGGGACATAGAAAAGTAGAAGAGAGTTTTGTTCTCTGATGAGAAAAAAAATTAACCTGGATGGTTCAAATGGCTTCCAATGTTACTGGGCATAAGGAAATCCCACTGGAGACATTTTCTACACAACACAGTAGATGAGGTTCTATCATGATCTGGGGTATTATCTCCTTCCAAGGAACAATGGAGCTTCAAGTTATACAGGGGTGTCAAACTGTGGCCAGTTACATTGGCATGTTGGAGAGACCATCCTCATTGAATGAACACCCTTGCTCATGTAGAAATGACTGGATCTTTCAGGAGGACAACGCAGCAATCCATAATGCCCGCAGGACAAAGAATTTCTTCATAGCAAATAACATGTTTTTTTTAGACCATCCAGTGTATTCACACAACCTCCACAGAAAATGTCTGGGCTGGATGACAAGGGAAGTCTATAGAAATGGAGATCCAATCTAAACAGTGCATGATCTTCGTGAAGCCATCTTCACCACTTGGGATAACATTCCAGCCAGCCTTCTGCAGACACTTATATCAACCATGCAAAAGTGAATCTTTTGTTATTCACAATGATGGCCATGCTACTCACTACTGAAATCTCTTGCTGGGTAATTTCCTACTCTGTTTATGACTTCTTTTACATATGGGCTTGAACTTTTGAACAACTACTATTCAGCCTAATTCCCTAGTATTCAAATTTTCTCTATTAAATGATAAAAACTTTTTCAATTTTTTTATTTTTCCTTATTTTCATTTTTCAAATCACTCCTCAAATAAGTAACAATGCAAAAGGTTTTTTTTTTTATTCTCATTGTCCTTAAGATTTTGGTCAGCTGTGTATATTGGATATTGTACAAATAAATGTGTGTGTGTATATATATATATATATATATATATATATATATATATATATATATATATATGGATATTATTATTATGTCTCAATTTGACATTAAAATTTGAATTAAAAGTTCCTTGAATTTCCAATGTTAAATTTGTTTCTTTTTATATGTGAAACCTTTATGGCACTGGCATTTTGTTCACTTTTGGGATAAGAAGCTGGGATTTTATCTGGTTACTGTATGCTTTATACCAATCTACGTTTGACTAAGATTGTTCTATAACTCTTAGAGTCGACAACACATGCATCCATTTTAATTTCCACTCTCTTAACATATGTAAATACACAAGTATTTATAAAGAAGCCGAGATATTCAAGTCAGTCCTAAACTGAAAGATGAACATTTTTGGAGAAAGCAATAATGTCAGTTAATATTTACATTAGTAACTATTGAACTACTTCTCCAAATTGTTTTCATTGAGGGGAAAAATTTGGCAAGATGTTTCTTAAAGTGGCAAGAGAGCGACGACATTTTCAAAAACTTGGTTTGCTTTCTGCCCAAAAGGTTAAGAAATGTTGGAAAGTCTTATGAATAAATCTTGTAACAATGAAGTTTCTTATTAAATTTGTTAGCAAAGGAGAAACAAAAAGTTTTGCTTTGGTATCATTAGGCAATAAAGCCAAATGAAATTCACAAAAAAATAGAGTATTTCAGAGACTGTAAGACAAATGAAAAAAAAAGGAATTGACTCAGAGAATAGACCTTTCCAAAGCTACTATAATGCTGCCCCTTTTGATTCCTGCCAATAAATAAAGAATATAGCCAAACACCTAAAATCCATGTTCCCAGCAATAAACTCATAAGTTGTCATAAAAGGTTCTGCATACCTAATAGTGTTTATCAAATATGGTAATCAGAAAAATTGGTTATCAAACATGTACAACATACATTAATATATTGTATACAAATTTTTCTTTGAGATTACAACATGGTACTTAAAAATTGACTTTTTCCACCACAGTTGACTTTGTTCCTCAATGGACAAATCTATTGTCTAACAAGAGTGATGACGTCAAACAAAAACTGAAAACTGTAGCTATTTATATCATGAAACTGTCTGGTTTAATAAACAACCACAATCATGAAGACTGCCGATTTAACAGTTGACCAGAAGATACTCACTGACACTCTCTTCATGGAGAGTAAGCCAGTAAAAAGGTCACACCAAAGATGAGGACAATAGTAAGAATGTAAATAAAAAGATCACTGCTGAAAGGGTTGGTTTCTTGCAGAGTGCTGTATCAAATCATATTCATGGAAAGTTGGTGGGAAAGGAAAAGTGTGATAGGAAACGGTTCACAAGTAAAATGATGACCACAGACTTGAGAGGATTATCAAGCAAAGTCAATTCAATGACTTGGAGGCTGGAATTAGTACATCCAGAGCCACCATGTAGACCTGTCCAGGAAATAGGCAACAAGTGTCATATTCTTAGTGTTAAGCCACTGCTGAACCAGAGGCAATAGGCCAAGGAAAAAAAAAAGGACCCTAGCTCAGTGGGCCAAAGTTCTTATTTTTTCAAATGAAAGTAAATTTTTTTAATTGTATTTGGAAATCAAGGTCCCGACAGTCTATAGGAAGAGTGAAGAGGCACAAAATGCAAATCACTTGAAATCCAGTGTGAAGTCTTCACAATTGGTGATGATTTGAAATACATGACATCTGCTGGTATTGATCTACTCATTTTTTTTGTTTTTTTTTTTATAAAGTCCAAAGTCAACCCAACAATCTACCAAGAGAATTTAGAGCATTTCATGTCTCTATCTGCTGATAAGCTTTATGAGGATACTTTTCTCGGGGGGATATAATAAATTTTTAAAAATGATTGTATTTTATATAACCTCAAAATTATTATTAATGTTGTGAAAATGTTTTAAATTTTCAACCTATATATTTTTTTAAACCAGAAAATTCATAACAATTGTCAAGAAACCTTACCTCATCTATCCCCTCTTCTGATCTCTCGATCCCCGGCTATCTTCCTCTCCTCAGAAAAGACTCTCTAACCCACATGCATGGTCTTGGTGTCTACGTCAAGGAACATCTCCCTCTGGCCAGAGAGTCCTCTCTCGAATCGCATGACCAGTCATACATGTGTCTCCGACTCTCTCTCCTCAATGCGGTAAGCTATCTCTTCTTCCTTTACCGCTCTCCATCCACTCAAGACTGTGAGATACTTGATAGCATTTCTGACAACATAGACAAGGCTCTCTCCCTCCACCCGTTTGCTCACATTTTTGTGTTTGGAGACTTTAACGCCCATCACACCTTGCTACTACTGACCATGCAGGCATTCAAACGCTTAATTTCCCATTCCCTCACACAGATAGTTAACTTCCCCACTCATTTTGCCTTCAACCGGGAAGGTAAAGCCTCTCTACTCGACCTGTGCTTTACCTCCATCCCCGAATCCTGCAGTGCCTCGCAACTCTGCCCTTTTGGTAACTCTGACCATGCAGTCGTATCGGTTAACATCTCCTTTAACTCCACCCCCTATAAAGAACCTCCTACCACTAGAACTTCGTTCTATTATCAACGAGCTGATTGGAACGCGTTCCGTGATTTCCTCCGCGATGTCCCCTGGGATGGAGTCTTTAAGCTCCCCGTCCAAGAATGTGCTTCTGAGGTCTCTTCCTGGGTTAAAGCTGGAATCGATGCTTTCATCCCATCAAGGAAATATAGGGTCAAGTCACGCTCCTCCCCCTGGTTCTCAGCTGCTTGCTCAGCCGCCATCGTCCATAGGAACCACTACTTCCACCTATACCGTAGCGACATATCTGACTGCAATAGACGTCTCTTTACCTCCGCCCGTAACGGATGTAAGCGTGTCCTCAATGATGCTAAGTCACTATTTGCGGCTCGAATGAAGGAACGTATTGCATCTCGCAAATTTGGCTCCAAAGATTATTGGCGTCTCTGCAAGAGCATATTGAACAATTGCAAACCCTCTATACCTCCTTTATTCAACCAGTTCAAAGTCCTGACCTCCTCTACCGACAAGGCTGAATGCCTTGCTCAGAAATTTTCATTCAACTCTACGCTCGACTCTTCCGGTGTACCCATACCCAACTTCCCTCTTAGAACTGAGGCCATATTGAGTGGGTTAAACATAACCCCGTCTTTGGTACTGGGCGTTAACTCTAATTTAGATCCCAACAAAGCTAGTGGCGGTGACGGGATACCAGCCATTGTCTTGAAGAAATGCGCGCCTGAACTGGCGCCCGCCCTTTCGAAACTATACAACTACTGCCTCAAGGAATCTTGTTTTCCTGACTCCTGGAAGTCCTCTTCGATCGTTCCTGTCTTCAAGATCTCCGGCGACCTCTCTGACCCTTCCAACTACCGTCCTATCAGTCTCCTTCCCCTTTTCGGCAAAGTCTTCGAAGCTCTAATCAATATCGGGGTAGTTAACCACTTCACATCCCATAATCTGCTCTCTGACAAGCAATATGGTTTCCGCTTTGTCCGATCTACAGCCGATGTGCTCACAGCCATCACTGAAACAGTCTACCGAGCTCTCCAAAATAATGGGGAAGCCCGAGCCGTGGCTCTTGACATCTCCAAAGCATTTGATAGGGTTTGGCATGCCGGCCTTCTGCGCAAGCTCCAGGGTTATGGCATTACGGGTCGATTATATAACCTAATACAATCATTCCTGTCAAACCGAGAATTGAAGGTCGTTCTCAACGGATTCTCCTCCAGTTCCTATTCCACGAACACAGGTGTCCCTCAAGGCTCCATCCTAGGCCCCACTATTCCTTATCTACATAAATGACTTTCCCAACGCCGTAACTTCCCAAGTAGGCATCTATGCAGATGACACCACAATTTATTCCTGCCTCAAAAACAAATCTAGTCTCGCTGACAAAACTCACCTTGCCGTGCGTCTCGAAAAGGACCTCCAATCGATTGTGAACTGGGGCATAAATTGGCTGGTCAACTTCAACAAACTGCTCTCTATTAATCACCACAGAGAGCCTTCCCTTCCCTCCATTAGAATGTCTGACGTTCAACTTCTCGAGAGCAACTCTCTGCGGCTTCTCGGTTTCATGTTGACTGCTGACCTGAGATGGAATAAATACATCTAGTCAATTGCCTCGTCCACTGCGAGGAAAGTTGGCTCCCTGAGCCGCACTAGGAAGTTTTTCTCCCGAGTCGATCCTCCAGCTATACAAATCCACAATTCGCCCTTGCATGGAGTATTGCTGCCATATATGGTCTGGCGCCCCTTCTGTTTGCCTCGGGGTTCTTGATAGGCTCCAGAGGCGGATATGCAATATGGTTGGCCCTGCCCTGGCGTCTCGTCTACAATCACTTTCTCACAGACGCGCCGTCGCCTCCCTCTGTCTGTTCTACAAATACTTTCATGGAAATTGCTCCGAGGAGCTGCATTCCCTGGTTCCCAGACGTCATGAGTTCAAGTGCCCTACGAGGCTGGCATCCCGCTCTCACCCCCTCACTGTCGAAACTCCTAAATGTAGCCATCTCTTCTACTCTAATAGCTTCATGTCTCGCACCTCTCGCCTGTGGAACTCCTTCCCTTCTCCTGTTTCCCTCAGAGCTATAATCTCCAGCTATTCAAGTGTAATGTCAATCGACAACTCCAGTTGCCTTGATCTATCCACTACCCTCATCCTTTCTTCTATCACACCTATCTGATCTTGCTATTTCCTGTAACCCCTTGCATCCTAGTGGCTTCCCGCCTTGCTTGGGGTGAAATGCTTAAAAAAAAAAAAAAAAAATAAAAAAAATACAAAATAAATAAATAAATGGGAAATATATAAACTGTACGTAAAGGAAAGGTAATCAATTGTAGACAGCAATTTCTGCACTGACATTTTTTTATTTTTTTTTTTTTTAACCATAACAGAGTTAATCAATATATTCACTTTAACATGACTCAACAATTTTTTCAAACATTGTGGACAGGAAAATTTTACTCTGGTTATGAAAACTTTAGAATGAAAAAAAAATTAGTGTCAATTGACTGGATGTAGATCAAATGTGTCTTTGCTTCCACAAAATTTAGACAATACAATTTGCACTAAAAATATGTCTGAGTTAACTCCTCCTCAATTTCCTAATTGTTTAATTTCCTATTTGCCCAAGTTGTTTTTAGGGGGTCACTAATCCTAAACTATAAATACTTGAGAAAACCCTTTCTCCCACTTTTCAGCAGACACTGCGACCATGTAAGGCTCTCGCAAAAGATTGCGTTTTACCCTTTTTTGGGAAGAGCTATACATTTTCCTTGGAAAGACACCATGAACATTATGCACACACACACACATACATACGAACATACTATGAAACACAAACTCTTCACATTCATGCACACAAACACGTTAATGTTTTTGTCTTTTGTAAACTCTTTCTGTTGTATAATACATATACTTGTTTGTACATATACATCGGTTTCTTCTTGTTTTTCTGTTACATTTTCTTTTTGATAGGCTCATTCTCCAAGTCTGCCATATTTGTAGTGGACTTTATTTCAGGAGTTCCACACATGTTCATATTGCAACGCGTATAAAATACCCACAATCCACTACAAATATTTTGCAACTTTGTAACCATAAAATTCAATATGGAAGACATGTTAAAGTGAGAAAAATCACATTCTATACAGACAAGGACAACAGACAAAAAATAGATCTAGCCAAGAAACAATACTTACATCGATTTTAACAGAGAGCCTCACTGAGTAAGCCTATCACTAAAAAGTATGGATAATTAAAACAGACAGAGTTCACTACTTTCAATCAAATACAGGTGTTGAATAAAACAAATGTGAAGGAGTTCTTTAAGAATTGTAAGTATGTTATAGAAAAGGGGTTTAATGCTATATGGAATTAGGATGAAACAGGTTGCAATGAAAGGAAAAAAAAAAAAGAAAAGAGAGTGAAATCAGCAACTTGCTAACAACAGTGAGTAAATGTGACTGTGTAGAGCTATCAATGCCATAGGGAACCTCTTGCATTTCTACTTCTCCTATGAGTGAATATTCAAGAACATTGGAAAGATTATACCTCAACAGGAATGTGAAGGTAATGCAAAGTCTTCCCCATCGCCTTAACTTAAAAGTTGGAGTAATTATTATGATTCTTAGAAACCTCTCTATAACACAAGGTCTATGCAATGGAACTTCAGCTCCACAAGCATAGCATCAAAGTGTCAATTATAAGTGGATCTCGCTCTCAGACGAGAGTACTGATTCCAAGAATCAAACTTAAACCAACCAATGCAAACATTCCATTCCTTGTGAATCGGGCCCAGTTCCCGGTTCGTCTGTCCTATTCTATGACAATCAATATATCACAGGGGCAAACAGTCGATAGAATTGGCATACACTTGCCACAGCCATGCTTCCCTCATTGCCAGCTTTACGTAGCATTTTCAAGAGCAATGAACAGTGGGAGAGTTAAAGTGATACCTCAAAATGAATCCACTCTTGATTGCAGAAGAGAAATCACCTTCACTAGAAACATTGTATATAGGAGAGTGCTGTAATGGATATATTTCATATATACTTTCATACAATAACTTAAAATAAACTTATATTATTAAATATAAAATAAAGGATAACATAATTTTTTTATTTACCAAAATAGTGCAAATTAAACAATTTTGATTAACTGATAAATAGTCATTGAGTGATAGTTAAATTATCCCTGAATTTTTTTTCACAGATCCAGAGCTAGTATTTAATAAATTCCTCAGCCCAATGCATGAACATAATCTTTAATCTGAAGAGATTTGCATTCAAACATGAAAATACTGTCACCACTCCATGTTGACACTTATATTTACACACACACACACACTATTTTGGATATTGAGCACTTCTACCCATAAATATAGCAAACATTAAATCACACACACATAGATACACAGGGTATTGAATACCTGTCAGCTTATATAAAGTAGATTAAAGAAACTAATCGTTCCATATCACGACTGCCTGATGATTGTGCAACAATGCACAAAACTGAGCATATGCAAAAACTTGAGGAACAATTTAGCAACTTATAATTAGGCTCTGACAATTTGGCATTGAGCCATTAGCTTATTTTAAGGTTTCAGTTTATAGTGTGTGTGTTTTATATATATATATATATATATATATATAGTAGTAGTAAACCATAAATCCAAAATTACCTCATATGGGGGTATAGAGCTATTTCCACCAAAAAAAAAAAATCTGTCAGTCTTATTCAACCCCAGTGTATAGACTGAATTTGTGTTGGAATTAGAAATTTAACTGACAGCCGTTGAAAAATCAATACAGAATTTATTCATTTCAATGTTTCCGTAAGACAAAATGCACAAGACAGTGGTCAGGGAAGGGCAGAAGGTATTAGCCTTAAAGGGAAAAGGTTTTATAAAATTAAACCCAGATATTAACCTTATGACATTAAATTGGGATTATATAAAGAATGAAGTATTAATTTGAAACTAAGAGAGGAATGAAAAGGTTTTTTTTTAAAGAATTAAATAAGATTAAAAATACAAGTTACTAATTAAACACATTCTTCTAAAGATAAATTATACTTAAAAGTAAAAATATATTTAATAAATTAAAATAAGTTATATTTAGATAATTTATATTAAAATTAAATAAGATTAAATTTTTTTTTAATTTATAATAAAAAAATGTTTATCTTATAAAGTAAAAAAGAATAAAAAATATAAAAAGATATTTAAAAATGAAAATATGTTATATTTAAGAAAAATATAAAAATACATTAAAATATATAGATGAAGAGGTGTAAGTGATAAAAAGAAAGAGAGCTCTTAGAAGGGGGGCAATTATAAGATATAATTAATATGGTGTAAAAATATAAAAATTAGAATTAGTTATACATTTGAAGAGTTAGAGAAATATAGTAGCTAATAAAGTAAAATCTATATTATGGTAACTTGAATTTATTTTTATGCGGTCATTTTAAAACTAATTCATTCCTTTGATTCAATAATTTGCTTTGATTATTTTATTATTCTAATTTTTTCTTCTAAACACAAGTCACGCCTATTAGGAGTATGTGCAGAACCTATAATCTTCCAATCCATCTGTGGGTTCAGACCTTTCTTCTTCAATTCCCAAAATTTTTTTTAAAGAGCTGTCTAGTGTTTTAATATAGGGTTGGTAAAAAGAGTGCCTATGGGTATAAAATCTGTTTTCCCCACTCCCCTGACCACTGTCTCAAGCATTTTTTTCTGACTGAAATGTTGAAATGGATAAATTCTGTATTAATTTTTTGACAGTTGTCACAGTTAAATTTCTAGTTATGACACAAATTCAGTCTATACACCTGGGTTGAATAAGATTGATGAAGTTTTTGTCAGTTGAAATAGGTCTATACTCCATATGAGGTGATTTTAGATTTATGGTTTACTACAATTTATTTGGTCTATATAAATACATTGAGCTGTTTTTGTGGATCAGTTTATATTATAAAAGTTTTATATATAATATATATATATATATATATATATATATATATATATATATATGAGTCATCCACAGACAGACTGTTTAACTGCATCATAGCTCCTCAGCATACCTAGACTATATTATGGTAACTTGAATTTATTTTTATGTTAACATTTTAAAAACTAATTCATTTCTTTGGATCCATACTAAAGAATTATATTTTTAAGGATTATTACCTTTTATTTTATATATATATATATATATATAGACTCTTCCTTCAAAAGCCAATTGAGTCACTGTCAGTCACTGGGCATGTTTCTAAAAATAAATATGCTAAAAATCCACCTTCATCCCTACCGTGCGCCGACGGCTTAGTGGTTAGAAGTCCGACTGACACCAATTCAGTCGGGTTTCGATCCTAGCTAGAGGCAACGGATGTCTAGCCACACTGATGAGCTGTAAACAGCGAAACAGTCTGTCTGTGGATGACGTTATATATATATATATATATATATATATATACACACACACACGAGTCATCCACAGACAGACTGTTTAACTGTATCACAGCTCCTCAGCGTGGCTAGACGTCTTATATATATATATATATATATATATATGCAAGTACTTTTAACGGTTCCTCCAGTCATCCTAATTTTCAGGATAACTGTGACATTACTTGTTGAACTATTTTGTTCATGCCACATTGACTGATAAATTCCTACAACAAAAAAATTCTTAAATTGCCATATTAGTAAAAAACGCTCTCACTTAAATATTCAAAAATTCAACCTTAGCATTGCAACTGCACACTCCATAAGTTTGTATTTGTTATCAAAAAAAAAAAAAAAAAAAAAAAAGACATATTTTGATTTGCATTATATTTTTTCATCTCAGATGCTACCTGAATTTTACCAAAAACAAAATAGTTTCCACGCCTGAGGATGACCAGAGGAACCGTCAAAAGTACTTGCATATTTAAGGAAGGCCTAATACAGTTTATTATATATATATATATATATATATATATATATATATACACACACAAATATATGCTGAAATTCGCTGTATTAACCACCTAAAGAGGCCTTGACAGTCAAAACCGTGGTCGTGTTTCTATACAGTATCTAAAGATTTTACTACCTACACATTTATTAATAGCTCTACAGGTTAGTGTTTTTATCTTATTACACACTTTTTGTGGCTACAGGAGTTAACCAGTAGAGGAGTACCTTGGACTGTATTTCTTGGTTAAAGAACATCACAAATAAAAGTTTGGTTTGGTTTTCATTGAATATTATATCAAGGACTTCTACTCTTCTATGAAAAAAAGTTTGTTGGAAGCTCTGCTATTTGCTATATTGTGAATTTGAAACCAGAAGGTATAAGAGTTGTTCAATGGTGGTGAAGTGTGGATCAAAAATTCCAAGTGGCAACTTTGGTGTGCCCCAAGGATCATATGATGGAGTGGAAATATTAGAGTGGATAGGAATTTACATGTTAAACAAAATCAATAAAAATTGTCAACATAGACCATCACAGAATTTACCACAATGACAGGTTGATAGTTGTGCTCAATAATAGTAGAAAAAAAAAAAAAAAAACTCCATAAGGAAAAAGTTGTTCAAGGAAATGGACATCACGGTCAAGATTAATAAAAAGGTCGTGCAATTGTTGGATACCGAGTTGAATTTGTTGGATGGAAATATTTCCCCCATTCATAAAATCTAACACAAATTTAAAATATGTAAATACTGCTTCTAACCACCCATCAAGTGTTATTAAGCATATACCACTTGGCGTTCAATGTAGATATATCTCAAAACTCTTCAAATAAAGAAATATTTAATGAAAAAAAGAAGAAATATGTTTCAACATTAAAAGAAGAGGGGCAAAGCACTGGCCTTATATTTCAAAAAGAAAAAAAAACAGATAACAATAGTAGTAATAGAAGAAAAAGAAGGAGAAACATCATCTGGTTCAATCCAGCATTTAATTTGAATGTTAAAACTAATATAGAAAAGATCTTCTTTAATCTTTTGATTAAGCACCCCCCCCCAAAAAAAAAATCTGTGATGCATAAATTATTCAATAAAAGTACAGTAAAGTTGAGTTAATGCTGTACTAAGAATTTAGGCAAAATAATTAAAGGATTTAACGATAGTAATTCAAACATTGAAGAGAATCAGAGGTGTGAAGTTACAGCCTTGTGTAATTGTAGTATTAAGAATAAATGCCTTTTGAACAAGAAGTGTTGCACTGAGGGAGTAGTGTATTGTGCAAAAGCAGAGACTAGTGATGGCATATATTGGCTGTACAAAGAGCCAATTTAAAAAAAAAAAAAGTGGGTATAACCATGATTACTTTTTCAGAATACCAAAACAGGTTTTCTACAAGTCTGGCTAAGCATTATTGGGGTTTTAGAGAGATTCATAATAAAAGCACAATGATTGAATGGAATATACTGAGAAAATTGAAGGATCATAAGCTAAACATTATCTCGTGTAGACTTTGCCAGGAGGAAAAGTTGGCTATTGCAACTTATAAGAGTCACAGTAGTTATTAAATGAAAGAACAAAGGTCATGAAAAAATGCAGACACAAAAGGAAGTTATACTTAGGCATTTACAACCCCAATTGAGGTGAAATTTTTTTCCTTCTTCCCAACTACAACTGATTACTTCCAGTGTAACATTATCTTATTTAAGCTTTGGTGTGTGGAAGGTAATTTAATTCACTGTATTAAGTACTTGAAGAGACCTTGGCAGTTGAAACCATATTCGTGTTTCTATCCAGCATCTAAAGAATATATATATATATATATATATATATATATATATATATATATATATATATGATTAATACAATTATAAAATTTGTCACTTTGCTGATTGATGTTATATTCAGCACCTCTATTCCAGAGTTTCATAGACGAACCTTTGTGTAATTTTTCCACTTGTCAGGAGGTATCAGCAATTGTTTGTCAATTTTCTTGTTTTTGTTATTTTTATATTAAAAAAATAATTTGTACTTTTTTTTTTATTGGTTAGGCTGATTTTTCTTTTTTGTGTGCATGTATGCCTGTACATGTGAACACATGTGGGATGTCAGGATTAGTTCTTCTTTTCATAATTTTTTTTCTCTCGCATCATTCCTTTTCTTTCAGATCTGAATGCCAAAAAATACTGCAACAATGTTATTTCTGGTATCAGAGACAGGACTTTATTTTGGTTGGTCTCCTGAATATCTTAGGGTTTTCTAAAGTTTTTGAAAATATAGATGTATTACATCTTTATTTTTTCTATTTCTTGGTTAAATAAGTTTTTTAAATTAATGCTTAAATATATATATATATATATATATATATATATATATATATATACATACATACATACATACATTAGCCAACTCAATAAAACGATTATACACCTTTATTTTGTTAAGTTTGTTTAGCAGTACGCTTTTATCAGTAATATCTGGACTTTGAGGATTGGAAAATAAGTTGTTGCGATTTTGTAGGTGCCATATATCAAGATACTCCATTTTAAGCAGACTGAAGATGAAAAAGGCCCATGCAAAACTATTGGGTTAATTAATGATTTGAGTCATGATAATATACAAATTTCTAAGTAGGAATTGATCCGCCTTATTAACATGAAAGTAAGATGCCTTGGCAAGTCATTGCAGTTGAATGTTAACTTGCTTCTTATACACTAAAATCATGGCTAAAATTCCTGCTGAAACAATGATGAAGGTTGTGACTTTGAAGAGGGAAAATGACTCAATGAGAGATAACCAGGCAACTGGGATTTAGAAATGTTAAGAAACAGTGTTAGAAACTGTTCAAACCACCGAAAGACATTTGCTACTGCTGGAAGCGTTTTAAGTGCAAAGAAACCTGAAAAAGCACAAAGTTGGACAAGAGAGGTGAAACAAAGCTTGTGAGAGTCTTTGTAAGCAATCCTAAATTAACAGCCATACAAGTGAGGAGTAAATGCAGTTATAATGGTAAAGTTTCAGTTGGTACTCTATGCAGAATATCACCAAAGAACTTTAACAGGCAGCAAAAAAGGAAAAATATCATAACATAAAAAAAAAACATCAGAATAGACAATTGGAGAAGTTAAAAGAACATTTAAATAGAATGCTGGAAAATAGGAAAAAGTAATTTTTAATGATGAATACAAAATAAAGTTAGATTCTAATAATGAAAGAGCAATGAAAGAAAGAAACAATGCAAGATACACCACAAAGATAGTAAAATTTGGTGGTGAGCACTTTATGGCATGGTGTTACATAAAAAAATGATGATAGAAGAAAATTAGTAAAAGTTGATGGAAATCTAAACAGTGAAAAACATTAGTTTACTACAGCCTAATCTTCTGCCAGACTACAAAATGGAGCATGACTGTGTTCCTTACCATACATCACATGTAACAAAAAGGTTTCTTATAGATGAAAATGTTTAACTTTTGGAAGACTAGCCACTAGCACAAGTCCTGATCTCAATATAATTGAACCATTGTGGTAGGAACGGAAAAAAGAAGTGCTCCAATCAAGAGCTTTGGGATTACTGCCAAGAAAAACGGGAAAATATCCCAAGGAGAAAATCTGTAACCTGTTTTATTCACTACCACATTGAATTGAGGCAGTTATTTGAGCCAAAGGCAGCAAATACTAATTGCTAACGTCATATTTTAATGTTTTCTACTTTCTGCAAGAAAGAAAGAGCACTTTTCAAAAAAAAAAAAAAAAAAAAAAAAAAATTAATTTAAAAAGGGCTGAAAGGTAAATTTTTTTTGCTGGTGGCCCACTAACTTTGCATGGCCTTTTTTTTTTTTTCAGCCTCACTATAAGATGCTCTATCATCCACTCTTGAGCATTAATGAAAGTGTAGTAACTGGTTTTCTGGCCCTCAAAAATTATACAATGTATTGAGAAAAGCATACAGCTAATCACTCTTTATTTAGGGGTAAAATTAACAAAAAGTAATTTATCAAAGTGGCCAAAAGGTTTAGCACTCATTTTATATATATATATATATATATATATATATATATATATATATATATATATATATATATACACACACATTTGGTTGGATAGATGTGAGTTTGTGACCCTGGGTTTCACGCTTTGGCGATCGTCAGGCAAACTCTATCCAACCAAATATGTTAGCTCTATCTCTGATATTGAGCGCTTTCTAATAAGTACTGCGCATATAATATATAAATAATTATACATATATATATTTATTTATATTTATATACACTTTTCACACACACACACATTATATATATATATATATATATATATTACGTGCATGTGCAAGACAAACAGAAAGAATATAAAAAAAAAAAAAAATCATCAAAAGAAAAATTTCTGTGGTATTAAATGGCACATCTAAATAATTTGCAACCAAGATGTGTAGCTTTTTGTGCATATGTGCGTTTGTGTTTTTTGTTTGTCTGTGTTTGTGCGTGCATGTCTGCATTTGTGTTTGTGCGTGCATGTCTGCATTTGTGTTTGTGCGTGCATGTCTGCATTTGTGTTTGTGCGTGCATGTCTGCATTTGTGTTTGTGCGTGCATGTCTGCATTTGTGTTTGTGCGTGCATGTCTGCATTTGTGTCTGTCTGTTTTTCTTTGCATGTGGAAGAGTGTCAGAGAGAGGGAAAAAAAAAAAAAAAAAAAAAAGATACTTATGTCCAAAGATTAGTTTGCCAAGTACTTAGTAACCAAATCTTTGTAATAATGGTTTTCAGTATTTTACAACAGCTTGGACAATTAAATCACCAAGTAACTCTCACCCCCACACCAGTCTCACAAATTTGTGGGGATAAATGTTATCTAGATGGAGTTTAGATTTGATCTATTAACTACTAACACCAACTCCTGCAAATCTTGGAAGTATAAAAAAAAAAAAAAAAAGGATCTTGCAATATGTCAACATTTTTTGAAAAAAAAAAAAAAAAAAAAAAAAGAAGAAGAAAGGAAAAGAAAGAATCGTGGTTTAAATGAGATCTCAGTAAAATTTAAGAATTATTACTGTATTTTCCGAGCCATGCTGTTGAAAGCTTTGGCAATATCGTTGACCTGATCAAGAATCCGGTCTCTGTCCGATTTGAGCAGTCGGTCACCAAAGTGCTGCGTGAATTTGTCTGGGTGCCAGCGACGCTGCAGTTTCCTCAACAACATCTTGTTCTCGCCAATGTTCATTTTCTCTAATGCCTCAGCTGTGATAACGGCTCCACTACCATCTCGTGGCCAAGGAATATTACTAAAGGCAAGAGGCGTCTCCTTGTTATTTTTCAACAGGGCATCATATTTCTTATTACTCAAGAGAAAATCAGCCAACTTTGGAGAGTGCCTTTTCACAGTTGGGGAGGTGGAAGCTGAAGTCTCTGAGGAAGACTGGTGGTGCTGTTGGTGGTGGTGGGGATAAGACCTGCCAGTGTTGCCTGTCCAATGTTCTGAGTATTTGGCATCTTTAGCTCGACTAGACCGATTATCAAAGTTTTTCCTGTGCCTTGGCTCAGACATTTTTCGACCAAACAGCCAGTTCCGTTGGATAGATTCTCTCCATCGGGCAAATACACTGGAATCTCTCTTGCGCTTACGTTCAGACCAGATTCGATCAGCCCACTGGTCATAAGTTTCTGGGTGAGATGATGTGTCGGCAAAATCTGCAAAAAGACGAGAGTCACTCATCAACAAAAATATTGCAAAAGAAATTTTATTTATTTATTACAAACATTTTAAATTTCTTTTCAAGAGACAGTTTCAAAATTATGAAAATACGTTGTCTTCCTTTATCTGCCACCCTTGATGATATACAAGACTACCCCTCCTCTACCAATTAAAATAGTTTTACAGAGTTAAACTTCCAGTACTTGTAATTAGCCTATGCTATCTGGTCAAACATTAGCCTACCATATACATTCAGTCCATTATATGCCTTGCTTGATACACGCTTAGGCGATCATGTATCTTTCAATACATCACTGATGAGGCAGATTTTTTCCTCCTGCAGTAGGTTGCCATTTCTTTCTGCCATAGACTAGTTACCATCCAAGGCTATAGAACCAGGTCTCTCCTACTACTTACCCATATCTGGTGGGAGAAAAAGAGGATTCATACCTTTCCCAAGAGTATTAGCATGTAAATGAATGTAATGGATTCGACTGGAAATCAAACTCAGCTCTCCGATTCCTCAATCCAAGCCACTATCCATTATTCCACAGTGCCTCCTACCATATACATTAGCTTAACATAAAACCTAAATTGAACATGAGAGTTTTATGTCATTTTGCTTGGTTTTATTCTAAACAGGATTCATAAATGGAAGGGATTTAATTTCAATAAATTTTAGTCTAAGTAGATAGGTCAAAACTGTTTTGCAAAATGACAATTCAAAATAAGGGAGGAATTGAGGAAAGCTCGCATTGCAATTTAAGGAATGTGATCTTGAACCCTGAGGCCCATCCTAAATTGAACAATCCTAGCTAGGGTTTGGACTTGGGGAAATGATTAACCTTTGTCCCCAGAAAAAAAAAAAAAAACGATATGTTAAAATGACACTTATTCCCTTGACAATGCTATTAATGTATACACTTCTGATTCCCTTGGTAATGTTTATTTACAAGATTATGAAAATATTGAACCTAAAAAAAAAAAAAAAAAAAATCACAAGCAAGAGATGCTACTCAAACAGTCAAAGGATCATGAATGGTTTCTTTTATAAATTATTTGCAAGTCAAATTAACCAGATAGCATAACTAATATAAACACAGATTTTGGCATCACAAGGAAGAAAAAGGCAAACACAGATTTAGAAAAATAACTTAGAATTCACAATACATAGAGAAATCAAAAACTCTGTAGCCATATAAGGAAAAACATTTTGGATAATATATTTTCCAACAATCATCTTGTCAATGTACTAAATCCAATACTTCTGCATTATTTACAGCAATTAAACATTTTAGATAGTTTCAACTAGAGACTTACTGATCCACCTTCCTATGTAGGATATACTTGCTAAGGATAGGTAGAATGAATCGATTTATCTTGTGCCAATGTTTGTTAGCAATATAAGAGTGATAATGCCACAAGCAAATAGAAAAGACTGAATAATAGAAAAACTGACATTTTCACTTTTAGAAATGTTAAAATCATGAAGTCTACTACTCACAATACTTTTACTTATATAATCAATAGATTTGAAAAGGTCAGATATGTCTTGATTGGACATAGCTTAAAAATAATAAATGAGAAAAAAGGTGTGTGGGTGAAAGATAATTTGAAATCAATAATGGCAGGAAAGCTTCCTTTTAAATGTAACTTGCATCAGAAGCATCATATTGTTAGGAATCTAATGACATATTTTTACCAATACAAGTGGTGTGGTCTATGCTGAGACATTTTATATGCAAAAAATTCAGACAAGGAGTCAGAGGTAACAGAGTACACATTCCAGCACAGATCAGAATATTTTAGTATATACATGTTAGTCTATATCTCTCTATGGTGCTAAAAAATGTCAGTATCTTGTGACAATCTTGGTCGCTTCAAGACCCAATAACTATCCTACACATCTTCATAATGTACACTTCTTACTTCATCCTTTACAATAATCTGACTCACTATCCCTTTCCTGTGAGGGACACATGGGACTTGTATTGGGCTAACTAAAAGCATTAAAAACAAAAGGCAAAATTGGGCATAAAGTTTTGAAGGAGTTAAGACCAAAATATTACCCCTTTTTAATTATACTATCAACTAACATTTTTTTCATCTTTCAAAATAAAATTTATCCAGACAATTAAGATTTCTTCAATCCACGTAATATATATATATATATATATATATATATATATCCACACAGGATGTGCCTCACCCCCACACACAACCAAAAGTACCCACTCTTCAAATGACAATACATTGTAGTGTTTGACTTGCAAAGATTAACAGTTCAAATTAATTATTAAATGAAATTAAATGCATTGGATCTGAAAACATTCGGGAGATTATAGGAAGTCAAAAAGTGAGTACATTTTTTGGGGGACACCCTGTATCAATCATATATATATATATATATATATATATATGTATTTATTATATTTTATTAAGCATTCATACACGTTTCATTAAATAATATAGACAAGTGTTGTCTATTTATTTTATGTAAACTCTTTTCATAACGTCTAATAAGTTTAATAACATTATAATTGAACCTTGAAGATAAGATATTTACAGATTTTAAAAAATATATAATATATATAAGATATATTGATGATATTCTATATTAGTTAAAAATACAGATGAAATACTTATCTTCAAGGTTCAGTACTATGTCAAATTTACCTAAATTTTGGACCCAGTACTGAACCCATGGAGACATTTACAGATTTTAAATTGTGTATATATATATATATATATATATATATCTTATTATATTAAAATGGTGAAATTCTTTTCTTCTCAATTATAATGTTATTAAACTTATTAGACGTTATGAAAAGAGTTTACATAAAATAAATAGACAACACTTGTCTATATTATTTAATGAAACGTATATATAAAATAAATAGACAACACTTGTCTATATTATTTAATGAAACGTATATATATATATATATATATATATATATATATATAGGAAGAATCCATTCAAATACATTGATAAATTGAAAAATTTGCCTGCTTAATTTTTTTCATATTTTCGATAAATTACATCATAATTATTTAAAAAGTTAGAGTGTGTGTGTGTGCGTACACACAAAATTTCCTCAGCCTGACATAATTTCCAAAATGAATAAATATCAAATTTCTTTTTTAATCCCTTATGTGTGTGTGTGTATGTATATATATATATATATATATATATATATATATACACACACACACACACACATAAAAGAAAGAGAGACAAACAGTACACATTGCTCAATTTGAATCTATGTAGCTTATATGTAACATTTTCAATTTTTAACATTATCTCTTCAGCTGACTAATACATTGTAAGCTACACACAAAAAAAATCAATTCAGAAAACCAACCTTGTTCATATCTTCCCCAATATCTGCTATATTCATCACACACCTCTTCAGCAAGTTTCTCATTCCACTTGGCTGAATCACCCTCTTCATAATCTTCCTCTTCCTCCTCCTCTTCTTCTTCTTCTGAATAATCTGAAGACTGACTACTTGACTCAGATGTCTGAAAAACATAAAACATTGCAAAATGATTAACAAATGAAATTCTTTGCTTTGTTTCAAGTCATTACATTCCAACAGCTGAGCTTTCCAGTCTTCCTTAAGCTGTTTACCATACTGGACAGTTTTATTGACAGGAATGAACTGGAGATGAGCAGGATAAAAAGCATCATTTTATGACTGTCAGATGCAAAGAAGACCAGCAAGATTAAAAAAAAAAAAAAAAAAAAAAAAAAAAAGGACAAAAGAGAATATATTAGGAAAAGATAATTCTGAAATAACTAATCTCTTCTTAGAAATTCCAGACAATAGAACAAAATCATATGTTAAGGAATAGAAAACATTCATGCCACTAGTTATATTTTCTTTCACACTTACTATAATTTTTAATAGCATGGAGGTTAAAAGAAGGGAACAATTTGCATATCATTTTGTCTTTCTGAATTCTATTATTGTAAGACTATGGGCATCCCACATGGAAAGGAAAGAAATGGATTTATCTTGATCTCAAGTGTTTCTGTTTGATGGACAAGCAGATAGAAGACCAAACTAAGTGGCATCCACATTGACCAAAGTTTAACACAGATGTAAAGCGATGTATGAGAGGATTTTAGAGATCAAGAGGCAACAAAACTGGAAATAGGTTATATCTGAGTGCTGGTCTATATTAACCTTTAGCACTCAGCATTATTAATATTACTTCCTTTTCCATTCTATTCTTTCTTAATTGCAGCAACCTTATTGTTAATTTCACTCATAGCAGGATATGACAACATAACTGAAATTCAAATTCAGTGGTGGGATAAACATTTTGCATAGCAAATGAAATCACATACAGAGTAATAAAGATTAACAGTCATGTTTTGAACTGGAGTGAGTTATTGTTTGCTTTTACGGATATGTGTGTCATGATTCCAAAGCCTCCATTTCATATTGCAATCCACCACATTGGGATGAGTAGATGGGCAAGAAATTGGTAAGGGGAAAGGGCTGACATAGAAGAACTTGTCCCAAATATCATCTAACTACCCCAACAGACAAACAGCTGAAGCCCTGAATAAAACACCTACATAATAAGGGAAACAGGGGTCATGTTTTTATTTCATCGTGATTATCTTGTGAGCATGCAGTGCACTTATCCCCAGCTTTCAGTATACACTGACAAGATCAAAAATCAGAATGCAAAGTGGGGTGATTATTGGCCAGTCAGTGGAAAGCTTGAGGCAAGGGTCATATTGCACATTTACATAATTACAAAAATTAATTTTTGACTAATCTTTCTTCCATTTTAATTTCAGTTGGTTTTATCATAATTTGTTTTAAAGCCATTAGTAAATATTGCTGATCATAAACAATATTAAAAAAAAAAAAAAAAGAAGAGCTCTGAGAGATTAACTTCCTTTTTCCTCAGGAAGACATCTCTCATTGATTGTGCTATGAAAACTAAATTGTTGGCACAGACTCCAACCATAGCTTCTCCCAAGCTCAAATACTTGGCAGTTACCCATAAGTGTAGAATGATCCAATCCAAGAAAGCTGGTCAATTTTAAGAATCCATTAGGCCGTACATCCTGGGTATGACAAACTACATCTGACAGCAAGGCCTTTGCTTAGAAGGTTTTGAGGAGTGTGGAACCACATCTTAATTGCTGGTGTTCCCAGACGCACCCTGAGTCAGGGTGGTAGCACCTGTTAGGATCCCAGCTATGGACAAATAGCTAACCACTCAAAAGGGGTCACAATACATTTTTGGAGAAAAAAAAATATATACTGCAATAAAAATCTTGTCAGCATTAAATAACCCATTGAGGTTGACATGCCATAAAACAAAACAAACCAAAAGGGGTCAAAAAGCTATAAAAGTATAAAAATAGGTTTTAATACCAGCAATACATTTTTGAAAAAATAAAAATTATCAGCAATCTTGTCAGCATTAAATAACCTATTTAGGTTGATATGCTGTAAAACCAAACCATTAGCCCATAGGGATATTGCTTTTGTAATTTATCAAAAAACTGTTGCAAACAGGCTTACCGTTGAAAAGTCTTCTTTGTGCAAAAATCTGGTTATCAAATCTGCAACTGCAGAGCCATTGTTATTGCTTTCCTTGAGCGTGTGAGGATAAGCATCAGAAAGTGGCTTGATAAGTTCTGTGTAAACTGAAATGCAAAAAGAATTTATGAGAGAAAAATATGTAATAAATTTCAAAGTTTTCACTATCATTTGTTAATAACATGAAAGAAATTTTCTAACTTCTTTTTAGTTATCCAACCAATTCATTTAACAATAAGTCAATAAAAATATCTACTCGGGCATCTTTCAGTGGAGACATGGTTAGCAAATATGTCTCACAGACCATAACTACAATAGCAAACTTGATCCTCACTGGATACCTCACTTATGCCAGACAAGATAAATGGAAATATATTTGCCAAGTCTTTATAAA
The DNA here is from genome assembly GCA_903632075.3 of Acanthosepion pharaonis. Lineage (NCBI taxonomy): Eukaryota > Metazoa > Mollusca > Cephalopoda > Sepiida > Sepiidae > Acanthosepion > Acanthosepion pharaonis. The sequence goes on along the minus strand of CAHIKZ030005480.1, from coordinate 1,499,971 downwards.
TACCAAAATAAGAACAAAAAAATAGTTTCAGCAAACATTTACACTATTATATTATTTATTGGAATGGTTGGCAAATATGGGTTAATTGCCAATTGATTCAAACTTTATAAAATGGTAAATAACAAGGATTTTAAATTCTTTGACTATGCATTTAATAGAAGTTAGTGAACTTTGATTTTATAAATGCCACAGTAATTACAAAAGAACAATTCTTTACATAGGAACTATGTTGAGGGGATGTTGATAAATCTCTTACCATATTCAAAAGCACTATATTACATCACCAGCTTCTATAAAATCTATACTCAAAGGACATACATTATTTTCTGAATCCACACACAGACAAACTAGAATCATGATACATTTACACACAAATGCAACTTTACAAGACAAAATGCATGTGAAGTCTGCTTAGCCAATGAAAAACAAAGAAAATTTAAGACACCAGAATTTTTTATTTTTTCTCCATATCTCATTCTTTGATGAAATAAAAAAAAAGCCAAGCATATTAGATCTATAAATGTTTCCTATTTGTTCCTTAATGTGTGTGTGTGTGTGTGTGTGTATGTGTTAATACAAGCATGGTGGGGTAATTGGATAGTAGGTCAAATTGAGGAATTGGAGAGTTGAATTTAAATACCAGTAGAGTGGATTACAATCACGTATGTGCTAATACTCTTGGGAAAGGTATGAATCTACTCTTCTCTCCCTAGCTATGGGTAAATAGCAGGACAGACTGGGTCCTATAGCCTTGGGTAGCAAACAGTCTAGGAGGAGGACAACTCTAAATTCAAGACTTGCAGAAGGTTGTTTGGGGACCTTGTGGCACATTGTACACCAGGTCTCTGTATTCACCTGTTCCAAAAAGTTTGATGTTATGTACAAGCCTTCACCCCTATAATAAAAATGATATGTGTGGATAGTCTGGCTGTTGGTTCAAGAAATAAGCTGCTTGAGACTCATATTTCGAAAGCGACTTGAGTATCCAATATATATATATATATATATATATATGCACAGACATAAGTGTGGGTTCTGCTAATAACACACACAAATTACATATCAGATTTTGGTAAGTGCATTTTCTGAAAACTAAAATTTTTCTGCACCACACATTGATAATAATAAATAACGATTATTTTATCACATCAATATTTGAACAGGCACCAAATTCCCAATATCTTATATCAAATTAACCATCCCAAATCAAACTAGTAATGTTCTACTACCTAAAGAGCAGACATCAAACTTTAACCTATCATGATGGATGGGCCTTTTCTTGCCTTGAATGTTTATTCGGACTTGAGCTCATCACAGACCTCAAGTGGAACTCGTATATATGACCTATTACTATAAATGCTGGCAAAAAAGTTTGGTTCATTGTATGACTCTAGTAAGTATCCGACTCCTCCTGCTATCCTGCATCTTTACAAGAGCCAGATCAGACCAGAAATGGTGTATTGCTGGCATATTTGTGTTCCAGTTGCCCAGTCCTCACTTGCCTGTCTTAATAGTGTTTAAAAGTGTCTATGTGGTCTTGTGGGTGATGAATTATTTTCCACTTTACAACCCCTTTCCCTACAGACAAAACACTGCAAACCTTTTGCTACTATATCACTATTTCCATAGCAAGTGTTGCTACAATCCTTGGTTCCACCAGTCCTGACTTTTGGGACCTGTCTTGCCACATACATGGGGATAAATCATCCTCACTCCCTTCATTAGTAAGAAGGAACTTCCACTCAAACAGCAAGAACTGCTACTTTGTGAAACAGGCTCCCAACAGAATGCTTTCCTGATCTTACAATCTTAACCTCTTCCAGTCCAGAGGTTCACTGTAATCTTTCCAACATAATCTCAGGAACATCACTTCTTGCTTTTTCTTATTCTCATACAGTATCATATAGTAACCCTCTGCCTAGAGTGGCTCTGGTACTTTATATTGGATAAGCATAAAAATGAAAACATCAATAGAATTTACTTTTCAATATGTTTACAATCAGCTAAGTGGAATATAAATATATATATAAAGTTGTCGCATTGTATAACAGGATGTCCCAAAAAAATTGACATCATTTTTGTGGTCCTATAACAGCCAATTCTTGCTCCAATGATTTCAAGATCATTGGAGCAAGAATTTTAAAAGAATGTGTGAAAACTGACTGTACGGATTTATCTCAATGAGAATTTACCAGGAAGATGGATCAGTGTGTGAGTGATAATGACAATGTGCTGTTCAAATGGCCACCATGTTCACCTGACTTGACACCATGTGAATTTGTTTTCTATGGAGCTATGTGAAAGGACAGGTCTCTATCCCTCTATTCCTACAAGCCTAGAGGAACTTAAGCAGAGGATCACTGAGGCATTGAAGAATGTTATGCAAGACATGAAGTGTGTTTGGCAGGAGCTGGACAACCGACTTGATGCGTGTCGTGTCACACAGGTGGTGCATATATTGAACATTTGTGAAGCTTTGTGAAATCAGTTATAAAATCTAAATCCCTTAGAATATCTTGTTAGATTTTTTAATAAATAAATCTTTTATTGTTCAATATGAAGCCTATTTAATTTCGTTTACCTGGGACATGTAGTTACTCACATATACACATTTTAAATGATGTCAATTTGCAGGGGACACACTGTAGTTTGTATATTTAATATTGAATAAATTAGACATTTTCTTTTCTTTTTTTTAGATTTTCTCACATGTCAACTCAGTTAAGTGTCATAGCATGATACATGCTTTGGGCAATAATGTCTTTTGATTCACGACTGACTAGGCAGATTTTCTGCAGTTGGTTTCAATTTTCTTTCTGTGGTACATGTCAACTACTTTCTTTTGATAAAATTCGCATAAATTACAACTAATCAGTTCTTCATTTTATTCATTTTGTGCCACTGTGGTCACCACTCCCCTCCCTCTCACAATTGTGGTTCACAGTGACATTCAAGACAGAATAGTGAAATGGCTTGCCAGTTCCTTTTGTTCCGAGGATGTTAAGTTACGCTGGTTCCTCCTTTCAGAATATATTTGTTTTTCAAGTTAGCCTTTTAGCTAAAAAGACAGAGCCTAGAAGTCAGTAGATGGTTTGAATTCAGTTTCCTTCTCCTAGACTGCTTGACAGCCAGAGCTATAGGACCAAGTCTATCCCTGCTATTTTACCCATTGATGGGGGGGAGCAGTTTTTACTTTATCATTAAACTAATAGTGTTATAAAAAGAGAAAACCTATCAGCCTTTACCTGACCAACCTCTGACAGGATCATCAGAATTTATAGCTTGCTGCAATGCACAGTGAACAGGAAGATTACCATGGAAATCACGAGCTATTGGATCAACACCATGTTTTATGAGGTACCTGTAATGTAAGCAAGAGCAAATATTTAAACAAACGAATTGTTGACTATTATTTTTATATCCTGAAAAAGATTTAGATCAACACCATTCAACCATTAAATATAGTGGAAATGACAGATGACAATTGTACTGTAAATTTGTTTAGATGGAAGATGAATTACAATGCAAGATTAATTTTGTCACAAGCTATTAGATTATCACAAAATTGTGTGCCCAATTAGAAAATTAAAACAAAATTTTACATACTCACAAAAAGTATTTATTATTCAAATACATAGTCTCCATTGTTTTTTTAACAAATATCTCCCATTTTTCTACAATCTTGTTGATGCAATTTTCATAGAAACTTCATGGTTTTTGCTGGAAGAAGGTTGAGAGATTAGTTTCCGAGTGACTGTACAGAGTCAAATTTGTGGTCATTTAAATTGTTCTGTTTTGATTGATTATTTTTCTAATCAATCAAATTTCTTTACCATTTCAAATATTTAAACTTCTGCAAGGTCTGTTTGGCAACATGCAGTCTTGTGTTGTCATAGTAAAAAAAATGACACCCTATCAATTTGCCAAAATTGGCAATTTTTCTTGAACCCAAGTCTCTTCAAATGGCAAAAGACAACTTAGATATCAATTTTCAAACTCTCAGCAATTTCTTCTATCAAAATCTTTGGTTTATTCTTCCCAATAACAAACAGTGTCTTCATCACTATTAGGTTACCCAGAGTATGGATGATCATTTAGGCTAAAATCATCTTGACAAAATATGTCAAACCACTTTTTGACCATCTGAAGAGCTGTAGCATAATCCAAATAAATCTTCTAAATGATTTTGTTGTAGTTCTGAAACTTACTCCTTTATCAAAAGAGCATAATCTGATAGAAATACAACTTTTCATCCCATTATTTTTAAGGCATTCATTTGTGGACATAACATCAACAAAGCCTGACTCGCAACTGAACAATCTAGAAACATACCAGAAATTGGCACCAAAACATAAGCCAGTGTCAAGTGGCAGTCATTTTGAAATGAACAGTGAAAATTGGAGCACAAACTTGTGCAGTGATTTGATATTATACACTGATCTATTCCTCTAAAGCAGTGTTTCCCAACTTTTTTTAATTTTTTTTTTTATTTTGTTATATCATTTATTGGAATTGTTGGCAAAACATTAGCTAATTACCAATTGATTTAAACTTTATAAAATGGTAAATAATAAGGATTTCCTTATAGTTGGTTCACATATTTTTAGAATTTAGTAAATTTATGAATAAAAAATTGTTTTCATATTTATTTCTTGATAAATTGGTACATGATAAATATTGCATTGTATTAGTTTTTAGAATGTTGTAAATATAAAATTATATTTTGTAAATAATCTAATTGTTTAATATTTTTGTTGCAAATTCTCAAGAGCCAAAAAAGAAAAAAAAAGAGTATAAATTCATTTTCATCATATGTTTATTTTTTATTCCAATTCTAATCATTGTTTTTTAAAAGCAATAGATATTAGTGAAGAGTGTTAAAAAAAAGTGCTCCCATGGTAAAAACCATCCTTTTGACACTACTTATTGTGGGCACATTTATTCAGGTTTGTCAAAAGATTTTTTTTTTAAATATAAACTCATAATTTGGGTGCACCTGTCTATATTTCAGAGTGCATTTGTGTGCCTGTGCACACCAGTTAAGAAATATTATTCTAGAGTGAATCTAATTGCCTGATAGTTATAAGTTCAATTTGTTTTTTGGTAGTAAAAGTCATTTCATTCAGAAAGAAGGAAAAAAAAAAATCAAAAGTAGCATAACAAAGATAAATTAAGTAACTGTAGAGAGGTAAAGAAAAAATAATAATCTTCAAACACAGTTCAACAAATTATTGAATGTAAAATAATTTTTACTTACATTATTCAGACTGTTATCTTCATTGCCATATTCATTTTTTGGCCATTGTATGCTCTGGCTTTTTTTTAGATGATTGGAATTTCAAACCGAACCTTTTATTTCATCCACCAGGATAGATTGTTCTAGTTCCATGTGACATGCCTCTTCTGGATGTCTCAGTTATTTCCCTTTACTCAACTCTCAAGTTTTGGTTCACCACTGCTGTAGCCTAGTATCGAACCCACAACTCTTTGGGCCTAGTCACTGGATCTAACCAATGCCCTTATCCACTGTGCCATGTATTTCAATCACCTGAAGAAGGCTGGGGTGCATTGTGAATATGACAATGAGGATGAGGATAACAGTCCAAATAATATAAATAATGTAAATAATCATAATACCTCATATCAGAGACAAAAACAGAAAATAATTTTTGTTTATTTTTAAGCTGAAAGAAATAAGATGATAAAGTTCCTCGTTTAATTAGTTCTTAGAATTGCATTTAGGAAAATAATCACGAGCAACATTCATATGAAATTTTTTTTTTTTTACAACACAAAAAAATTAATTGTATTAGAATAGAATATATATATATATATATATATATATATGAAATTGTATATTTGGGCAGAAACCTTTCTTTCAAATATGTTTTGTTGAATATGATGGACAAGAAAAACTTGAATTTTTTTATTGAGATTTTCTAGTATTCTTAATTTTTTTCCATTTGGTGGGGTAAAGGAGCGTCAAAATCATCTGTAGTGTCCATTGTCCCAAGCGCTTTTGGCCACTTCTTTACCCATTTTCAAGGGGTTTGTTATTAATTGTTAATTTCTTTTCAAGGTTGTCTTTTAAAATGTAATTGTGTGAAGCATATTGTGTGAGAGTAGTGTTTATTTTGAGCTCTGTGAAAGGAACATGGTTGGAATTCAATTTGACGTCCTATTTCAAAAATCCTTTAGCACATTGTTCCCATTGTTAAATAAATGAAGATTGATATAATATAGTTACATAATTTAAAGTCAGAATCTGAGTGTACATTCCCCTTATCTCAGAATTACTAACTGCACATTCTGAACAAAATATTACTAAAACAAGACCTAAAGTCGACAGAACTTCATTAATACTATAGCGTACACTAGAAGGGTGTGCCACAAAGTTCTTAACGTGACCTACTTCTCAAAATCAGTCTTTCAATGACTAATTATCAGAATAATGATTTGGGGAAATAGCTCAAGTCCAAGAACTTTTCATCCCCTCTTCATATTTAGATGACAAAAAACAAAAAAAAAAAAACAAACTAAAAACCCAAAACTCAATCAACAGGGAGTACAATATTTCCCTTGCAACTGTCGTTTCCACTTGCTTCATTCCAAACTTTGAAGAGGTTTATCAAATATACAAAGACATCCTATTAGAATTGTGATCGTTCTTCCCTTTATTAGCTCACATGACCATTACACTCTTCTAATACCTCATAAATAAAATCGATTATACTGTTTTGATCAAGTGGAAAGAGGGATAAACACAAGGCAAGTTTAATGTGGGTAGCCCAAGGGCATGCATCAGAGTTAGGTCCAAAAATAGCCTAGCCCCTGCAATTGTTGGTTGCACTGGCATCAGCATTATTGCTGATCACCCATTTTAGTGTAATTAAGCCGGTACTGACACAGACAACCGTTTCCCAAAACTGGGCACCACTCAATAATATTTTCAATTGTCCACAAAGACACAACTGAGAGATGAAATGTAGTTTTATCCACCCAAGAGCAAATACTACCTTTTATCCTAGACAAAAGGCTGAGAAGTGATGATGATCATAATAAATGCACATTATCAAAAGATGGAAACTGAGTAAGGCAATTACCAAAAATTCAGTAACGATGAAAAAAAAATTATTTTTTTTTGTATAACTCTAAATACAGCTTCAAACAATTAACCATTTCACTATTAAATAATTTTCAAAATGAATATGAATTTATACTTAAAATCAGAAAAAAATGCTTTAAAAACAAAAAGGGAAATATTTTATGACTTTATTAAAATATTAATTACATGATAAAGTTATAAACTTTAAAAAGTATTAATTTCAATATTCAGAATTCATTCAATGGAGTAATTATTTTTGATAATTTAAAAGAAATTACTATTGTCCTCATCTTATTTTTTTGGTCATTGTGCCCTCTGCTCTGCTCTGCATCAGGCATATATCAATCAGGGTAACCTACCACTGTGGTACCAAATTCACAAACCAATGCTTTAAACCACTAGAATATTGTGCCATAGGACAGTTTATTGTAATGAACTTGGAGCCTTAAAACTAACCTACCTGTCGTGTTTCGATTGTTGATGCTGTTAAAGAGTTGCTATCATTTGTCTTTCTTTATTCATGGTGCTACTACATTGTATGACTGGCAGCAGCAGTCAAAACAAAAGCAACAGCAGTTGCAGCATTAATCAGCAGACAGCTTAGGTTTAAGGCTCCAAGTTTACTACAGAAAATTGTCCTACAGGACAATAGCCTAACAGATTAAAGTATTGATTCATGAATTTGGCAGTCATAGTGGTAAGTTACCCAAATCAATATACACCTGAGGAACGCTGGAGGGCACAACAACTGAAGTGCTGTGATAACATCAACAAAGATGAGGACAATAGTTTGATTATATTGTAAATAAAATAAATATATACAAATAAATGATTTAGAACCAATTATAATTGTTTCAAGTAAGAACACATTTTAACTGTGACTAAAATTATTCTATATTTCATTTCAACCAGAAATTTTTTTCATAATTAAAAAGGAGAGAAAATGATATATAAATTTTTATATGCCTGAACAATATTAGGAAAATTAATGACTAAGTGGAAAAAACTTTTCATGTGACACCTTTCATCCTTTAGGACTTCATTGGACTAAAATGTTTACATTGATGTAACTACACATGCACACAATGGGAAGAGGGACACTGAAATTTTAAGCTTTAATTTTTTTTTTTAATACATGCTTTGGAAATATAGTCTAACCAATTTCATTTATTTCCTTTCTGTTTATGTTTTTATCACAGTGTGATCCAAACACAAAGTTACTGTGGATAATCTAGCAATTAAAGCACTTTCTATACACTTTCTTATTAGTAAATGGTTTTGTCTTTAAATTAAAGTAACATTTTTTTTTTAAATTGAAATTACCATCAGACTCATTACAGTGTGCAACTGACACATTGAGATCTATTTTATAAAAGATTCCTTTTGTGTTCATATTTAAATTCCTTCAGGTTTCTCCTTATGGCAATTATTACAGGTGATAGAGTAAATTCCTCCTTCAAGTTGCAGCTTATTTTGTTTTGGATTAAGTCTTATTTCTTTAGAAATAGTTGTAACAAATTTTATGTTAAGCCGAGATAAATTCTTTTTAATTGTAATTGTGATAAAGTTGGTGGGTATAACAATATATTTTGATTCGTTAGGTTTTGTCAAGAAGGTTTACTTTTCTATTTTGAAATATTTTATGAGCCTTTTGTTTCATGTTGAATATGAAATAATTAGGGTATTGAAGGAGCTTAAAAGTATTTTCAATGTATTTCTCCTCTTCATCTAAATACTGAGGTTTACAAATTCCGAGTGTTCTTAAATAGAATGCATAATTATCCTGGCCTTTATTTTGTTTTTATGGTGAGAATAGAAATCTAAGATCCTTTTTACTAGTTGATTTGCATTGGACACTTTATTTTAGTCCATTGTCAGTACAGTGTAACAATATCTAGGCACAATAAAATGTTATTTGCTTCCATTTTGGAAATTAATTTTATCATAGTAGAATATTTTGCAACATGCTGATGTGTGTTGAAATCATCACAGTATTTAATATCATCGAAGTTATCAGGAATACTTTTTGTTGAGAAATACAAACTCTACACTTTGTTCAATTTTGCAAACCAATTGGTAAAATTTGAAGAAGTTGATTTGTTTGGAAAAATGCATTACCAAAAACCCTACTTTGTGGTTTTTATGCACCCTAGTAAAACCAACTGTACTTTACCTGTTTGCACTTCTCCCTTAAATTTGGTTTCAATCAGTTAATGTAATGCCTATTTTAGAGGAATTCTAAGTGCGTATTTTCTTAGAATTTCTTGAATCTGGTCCATTCCAGAGAAAATAACACACAATATTTTTGGTGTCATCTGGTGTCCAGGCCTCTCTATTTTGGTATTAAAAAGAAAAACTAAATTTGCACATCTGGACACTAAATGATGTTAATATTAATATTCAACTACATCAATGTTAAATTTTGATATTAGACTAAGGAAATCTGTTTTAGTTCAATATCAAAAGCTATCCTATCAGTCTTCAGGAACATGACAATTTTGAAAAAAAGAAATACAAGTTGAGAATTCTTTGTCCAAAATTCTTGAGACCAGATGTGCTTCAGTTTTAGATTTGGGAATACAGGCTATTTAATTTGTATATAGCATCTATAAAATGGGGCAACTTGGGTATTGTAGCATACCTATGGACAATAATAGACATGTCCCCATTCACATAAATACAGTAATAAATACTGTATGTTGGTCAGAAGTTGGAGATTCATTGTGAAATTCACTTGACTCACTTCTAGCAGTTGACTACTATGTGCCACTGGCGAATCTTATATGTGTTGTTCTTGTCCTAAATATTATCATCCATTACCAACCTTCATGTGATTCTATTCAGTAACCTTCCCTAGGTTACGACATTGGGAATTGAACTTGAGCTTAAACACACACATACATACATTATATATATATATATATATATAAATAACATACACTGAAAGTAGTTTTACATATAAAATTTAATAAATTTTGTGTACATACCGATACAGATTTTTAATTGGCGAAATTAAGATTTCATGTAAAAATAATGTTTTGTACTTTCTCTATGTGTACAAAAAAACATTATCACTACTTATAAAAGATATATAAATGCAACTGCAAACACTACTTCTACATCAGGTGTAAAGAAACTGGAGGCTGAGTGTACATCATCGATGACATCAAGTGATTGTGAGAAAGAAAATTTGATAAGCTATCAGTCTCTACCAACGATATCATGTTTTGATTTAAATGTTACAATATATACGCAGATACAGTATTTGTATAAAAACAAAACATGGATTCTGATTACATTTAAATGTAATGAAAACTGAAAAAAGGCAGAATTTTATTTGTAATATTGCAATGCAATAATCATGCTATGGGTAGCCATGTTGTTTTCTGAAATTTGTCCATTTGTGGCAAGTCAGGTCAGCACCTGAAAAATTTTGGGGATTTTGGAATTTCAGATAAAGGATACTCAACCTGTAATTGAATTCAAAACTAGCTACAATTTTTATTTATACTATATCCTTTCAGAACATAGAGCAGTTAAGATTTTCTACAGTTTGTTCCTTTAATATCTGAATTACCATAATTTTGTCATGAATTCAGAATTAGTCCAACTCAAAGACTAATAGTTACATAAGGTTAAAAGAACACAGGCTAATCATAATGTTTAACTCATAGTTAACAGTGTGATGGGGGAGTTAAAAATAAAAGGGATCAGTGCAAATAGAATGTAACACCCTCAGTCAGAATTGGAACTTGGCCCAATATTAGTTGTACTATTTTATTTATATATATATATATATATATATATATATATATATATATATATATATTGTGTGTGTGTGTGTGTGTGTGTGTGTGTGTGTGTGTAAGCTTAGGCTTTCCAATCCTTCCAAATTGTTTCATTATGTAATGTTTTCAGGATCCAAACACACACAAGCAAAAATGACTAAGACAGATCCATGGGGGACATAAGCATAATTACGGAGAACGGAAGAAATTATATTGTCAATAGAACAGTAATACTTGTACAATCAAGGTCTTTCTTTTATAAATTGTGTTTCACTACATTCAACACTTGATGGTTGGAAATTATATGTTCAACTCAGTAGATTTTTTTTTTTTTTTTAAATTAAAACGTGATGCATGATGACTGAAGGAGCAATTTTTAAAAAATTTCTGCAGTATTATTCATTTCTTCAGGTTTTGATGAGTCACTAATTACATGCTCAATAATTCTCGGTCAGATTCTAGAACATTGCAGCAGCATCTGCTTTTTCAAAAAATATGAAGATGAATCATACACCAATAAATGAAAATAATGAGTATTTTATTAATCATTCAAAATTGAAATTCTTAAGTAAAAAAACTAACTTTTCCGTAGGGTGGGAGGGACACACCACTTGTACTCAATGATAGTTCTTCAATTGCATTTTATTTTTATTTTACAGATAAGAAGAAGCACATAAACTAAGAAGCTACTTCAAAGTGTGAAGTGAAAATGACAAAAATGGAGAAAAAATCCTATGTAATCCGTTTTGATCCAAGAAGGAACGAACAACGAGATTGGTACGGAAATCGTGACGACTTTAAAACGAAAAACAAAACAAAAAAATTAATTATATTTTTTAAGAATAAATTCGAAACAAATGTTAAAATTTAGTCTATTTCTCAATATTTAATTTTTAACCAAAATTTATAAAATGCCCGTACGATGGAATTTAGCAGACACACCCCCAAGCCCAAACCTCGTGCCCGGAGGTTATATAAATTTATTTTTTCAATGAAAACATTTCTGTAATCGAATACAGAAATTTAAAATTTATGTTGTTCAAATACAATTTTCAATATTATTAATAATTAATCAGACATTGGAATTTATGAAATTTTTAGTGTCATACAAGATGGGTAGAGGGAGAGAGTTATTTATTAGGGTCGGGAGGCTACTAGAAGCTGACATGCAGGCATTGAATGATGCTAAAATTTAACATTCTGGAATATTAATGTTTAATTTCGATATTTTGACTACGAAAATGCATTTTTTTTTTTTTTTTTTGTATTTCTACATCTTCAAGAAAGCGATATTATCTCCCTTAGCTTTTATAACTGCAACCCCCACCCAACCCAACCCCCGGGACATCTCTGGCCTTATTCTAGGCAGCCAAATTCTTCGCCTATTATTTTCTGTTTCTCATTTCAGCTGTTTCTCTTCAAACCTGTTGGAATATTTTAAAATTCTTCCGTGTGTTCCTAACTTGGTCTTTCTTTATAGTGTCAAATCTTTTTGCTATTGAAAGTTCCGCCTCTCCAACGTGTTATTATTTCTTTCCATCATCCCACGTTACAACTTATCTTGCTCCTAGTGACACTGAACTAGGAACAATTATTGGAAATGTTTGAGGGAAGAGAGTGGGAGATATAACTCTACCTACAGACATCGCTGTAGTGTGTACTGTAGACCCTTTCGGTGTTCATTAAACTTTCTTTAAGTAAACTCTCATTTCGCTAGTGCCTTCAAAATTGAGCACATTCCTTGTAACTGGCTCTTTCAACTTTCGCATCTTCCAAACATCGGAAAGTTTTCAGTTACCTCCAAGAATTAAGAATAATGTTTTAAAAATGTGTTATTATTTTTGTGTTGTTCGTTGAGGTTTCCTAAATGAGTGATTTTAATTTTTTTAAACTCATGCAAACTACTTTTCATCAAAAAATAATAATAATGAAAAATATATATTTGTTTTACTTAAAACAATTGTGGCAAAAGGCCGAAGGTGAAATGGGGAAAGGTTGGTCGACTATCAGATCTAGTTGTTGAAACTGATTCACGACTCATTCATTCATTACAATCTGTTCATTCACCACAAAAACTCATCCATCACTATTTATACCACAAATTAACAGGGAAGCTAAAAAAAAAAAAAAAAAAAACATCATGACATAAAAATTTCAATTTGTACAAATTGTTCAGATGTATTTTTCCATTTTTTTTTTTTTTTTTTTAATATAAAATCATGAAAAATATAACTTTTCGTTAGAACAAAAATTAAATAATTGATTTTTTCATGGACTTTTTTTTCAATATAATTTAGAAATTTTCTTTTTGTAATTTGTCATTTATTACGTCACACCTTTTTGTCGAGTGTAAAAAAAAAAAACAAAAAATTAATTAAACTGAAACAAGACAAAAAAAGTAAAACTAAACAACATCTCTCGGCTAAAAATAATTCCAGTTCTACACATTGGATGAAAAATAATTTTTCATATCAAACTTTTGTCCAAATTTAAATTTCTTACAAATTGTAGCACAAAGAAGAAAACTTTGTTGAAATTAAAATTAAAAATTTTTATGCAAAGAGTATTTTTTATAAATTTTTTTTAATCAAATATCTGTGGAGGAATCTCTCTAAAATGTTGAAATAAAATATATATATATATATATATATATATATATATATATATATATATATATATATATATATTGTCGGTTAAATATTGAAATGAAACATTTTTGTGGTTCTGTCAGCATCCTTCACATCACAATATCAAGAGATCGGAATTTTAAATCACCGGACAAAGTCAGGGAGATTTTTAGATGAAAATAAAATGATACTTTTCATGTCCTGCTAAAACACTAGTTAAAATAAAAAAGGTCACTTCATTCAATCATTTTTAAATTTTGGTTTAAAAACACGGGAGTAAAACTAGTGGGTTTTTTTTTTTTTTGTTTTGTTGTAGTCTTTTATGTTTTAATTTTTTTAATAAATATTAAATTTAAAAAAAAGATCATTCTTCAATGAAAATGTGTGTATTATCCCAAATTTACTAAAGCGAAGCGTGATAATAATAGGGAATTTTCAATTATAATCGGTCAGTTTAAGTAAGGTAGATATTTTAAGCTTAAAAAAAAAAGTTACCAATTTAAAGCCTAAAGGGATAAAAGAAAATCATTAAAGTTTAATTTTGACAGAAGAAAAAATATCTCGTTGGTCCAAACGTCACATGATGGAAGTTAGTCAAGGAAAATACAGTAACTACTATTGTTTCGCGTGATTAAAAAAAAAAAAAAAAAACATATACCCGTCGCACCCTAATGAAAAAAAAAAAGAGGATCTGTTTATGTAAATAAAATTACTTACCTGAACAGTGAACCAGAATTCGCGTATCCACAACAAATATGAAGCAAATTTTTCCCATCATCTCCAATGACTTCTTTCAGGAATTTCTCCAACTTATTTTTTTTACTATATTCCCGAACTCTCTCCGGCCGATTTTGACAAATGTATTTGACAATCTTGTCTAATTTCTTCTTTAATTTACCCCTACCTGGATTCATTTCAGACATCGGAAAGGGTTAATGTACCTCTCTGTTCTAAAATAATGTCAAACGTTTTTCCTCTCTTCAAAATGATTTTTACTCTCTCGTCTCATAACATGAGGATTTTATTTTTCATTAAGTCTTCTAGTCTTCAACAACCACTGAAAGCATTTCTCTATTTCCAAAATGAATATTTCTAAAAAAAAAAAAAAATGAACATAGGATATTTTTTTTAAGCCTTAATTTTAAAAGGCTTCATAAGTAAGAGAAAAACGTGAAGATTTTTTAAGGATATTTGATAGATGGATGGAGGAATCAATTATGCCTGAGATTAGATTTCTCTTTGCCTTCCGAGAGACGCTAGTCGAATTCACTAAAAACAGGAAGGACAAATGGCGGTAAACACAAAAAGGACACATTAATAATTATTGTTGATTTGGGATAATCGTTGTCAAGACGATTAGTTTCCATTTTTTTAAAAGTCGGCAAAATGAGCCACGAGAATAACTTTTTTTTTTTTTTTTTAAATGTCGGTTATGATTTGTTTCTATTCAAAAGAGCGCTTCTCAAGGGGAGACAACTGCGTTATACAAAGTATTCATACCCAGTTGCAAAATTCGACATTTCTTTTATGTGGGTGGGTGGGGGCTATCCGAATATTGAATGCAATACTACAGCATTAAGCCGGACGTCCACCTCATTCAGAATGCGGCACAAGATTATTTTTTTTAACACGGTGTAGAGTACAAAAATAGTCCAGTCCTTTTGATACTTCCACGCTTTGGAAATATCTCAGACGCCAGTTAATGACTCCAGCCAACTTCCAAGGGTGAGGTACTTTATGAAGAGATGGTTCCCTAGGATTAGACTTAGTTAATTTTCTGCCTCAATATTTATGTAGAGGCGAAAAAAATAAATAAGTATACACTAAATTTCACTCTTGAGTGCCAGAGTTTAAAGACAGTGAACCTGGAGATTGGTCTCTCATCTTGCGAGATACTAAGTATGTTTGGATAAAAATAAGTTACCATTATTTTGCAGACATCACTTCTTTGGTCATAATGTATATATAGACATTTTATCTTAAATATTTATGGGCTTCATTTATTCTGCAAACAATATTGGCAAACTCAATGTGAGTCCAGGTAAAAATAAAATGACACAAAATAATGAATATGACACAAGCAACAATGCATGTTAGTAACAAAAGGAATTACATTTGTACACAATTGTAATGAAAGGAAGAAACAGTAAAGCTAGCTATAAGAAGAATGTGTTTGTTTGCATGTGTGTGAAATAAGCATGCATGATAGACACGTGTGTATGTGTGTGTGAGAGAGAGTGAAAAAGTCAACAGAGGACCAAAGAAGTGAACGCACCTCAGTGGCAGCATTCTTTATTTGTACTTGCCTACATCTGGAAGCAACAGCTAAAAAGAGCTAGAGAAAGAATATGATTGCTTTTTTACATACTTAAAGAGTGCTCCCTAGCAGGCATTTTAGCAAACACCAAGTGGCATAACCCACACTCAGCAATACAATTGCATTGAGATGGTCAGGCTCAATCCTTGATGCCTCTTGATTGAGAATTATTGTGGAAGTTGAGTAGGTCTCAACTATTGTTTATCTTGTGTGCTTAAGAAACTCAGGACCACTATTTCGATCTTGCATCCAATGAGGAGCTTCACCAGAGTGTTGTATACCCTTCATTTTGGGTTTGGTCTCATCTGACTGCTGATTACTGGTCGTTTTAGTTTAATCCTCTTCTTCTCTTGGTCGGTGTTGCAAAAATGTTCTTTGGATTCAGAGACAAAAAGCATAAACAAAGAGAACTTTCAACTTAACTATTATTTTATTAAGCACGTTGACGAGTACATCTTCTATCATGTGGGGGTTACTACACCCCCTATTAGGGAACTTCTTTCAAACACAAAATCTCACACATCCATTTCCTTTGACATGAAACAACCAACTCTTGAAAGACACAAACACAATCTAATACATCTAGTTAGCTTGACGTCTGAACAGCAACTCTTCATAAAAATTTAATCTATAACTCATTCCCATGTTCAGCTCAGCCACTAAAAATCGACATACCTATTTTGTCTACCATCTTTTTTTTTTTTAAGCATTTCACCCCAAGCAAGGTGGGAAGCCACTAGGACGCAAGGGGTTACAGAAAATTTAGAGCAAGATCAGATAGGAGTGATAGAAGAAAGGATGAGAGTAGTGGATAGATCAAGGCAACTGGAGATGTCGATTGACATTACACTTGAATAGCTGGAGATTATAGCTCACAGGGAAACAGGAATAGGGAAGGGAGTTCCACAAGCGAGAGGTGCGAGACATGAAGCTATTAGAGTAGAAGAGACAGCTACATTTAGGAGTTTCGATAGTGAAGGGGTGAGAGCAGGATGCCAGCCTGGAACTCATGACGTCTGGGAACCAGTGAATGCAGCTCCTCGGAGCAATTTCCATGAAAGTATTTGTAGAACAGACAGAGGGAGGTGACAACGTGTCTGTGAGAAAGTGACTGTAGACGAGACGCCAGGGCAGGGCCAACTACATTGCATATCCGCCTCTGGAGCCTATCAAGAACCCCAAGGCAAACTGAAGGGGCACCAGACCATATATGGCAGCAATACTTCATGCAAGAGCGAATTGTTGATTTGTAGATCTGGAGGATCAACTCCGGGGAGAAAAACTTTCCTTGCGGTGGACGAGGCAATTGACTCAATGTATTTATTCCATCTCAGGTCAGCAGTCAACGTGAGACCGAGAAGCCGCAGAGAGTTGCTCTCGAGAAGTTGAGCGTCAGACATTCTAATGGAGGGAAGGGAAGAATCTCTATGGTGATTAATAGAGAACAGTTTTGTCTTAGAAACGTTGAAGTTGACCAGCCAATTCATGCCCCAGTTCACAATCAATTGGAGGTCCTTTGCAAGACGCACGGCCAGGTGAGTTTTGTCAGCGAGACTAGATTTGTTTTTGAGGCAGGAATAAATTGTATTGTCTTCCGCGTAGATGCCAACTTGGGAAGTTATGGCATCAGGAAGGTCATTTATGTAGATAAGGAATAGAGTGGGGCCTAGGATGGAGCCTTGAGGAACACCTGCGTTTGTGGGATAGGAACTGGATGAGAATCCGTTGAGAACGACCTTCATCTTTGTCCGTGTAGAAACTTTGCTTAAATACACTTCAAAGGGATCATGATGGATGTTTTTTATTGTTGGTGGGAATGTGACCTCTTGGTTGAAAAATGTTAAATATTTATTTTCAAAGCATTAATTTATTAACCAGAAGAAATGCACAATCCCCCAACTTAGAAACCATTTATTTGTCAATTGGTTTTTGACCGTACTGGTGTTTATTTCCGTCTTTGCACCATAAGCATTCTTATGTGTTAAATGTCTGCTTTATTGAAGTGGATAAACTTGTCAATTTTAAGTCTTTTTGTTTGTACCCTCTTACTTCTTTTAAATAATGACCTTCAATTATGTTTGTGATTTGTTATTGCGTTCTTAAGCTCAAATATGTAACCATGCAATAGGGGAATTTACATGGGTACTTACTCAACCATTCACCCAATCAGTTAAGTGCTATACATGATACACACATGGGCGATCATATCTCTTTTAATTTATAACTGATAACACAGAAGATAGGCTACTGTTTCTTTCTACTGTAGACTGGCTCAATTTGGCATATTATTTACCCATAGCTGGGGGAGAAGAGATGAATTCAAATCTTTCTCAAGTGTATTTGCACATAAGTGAATGTAATGAACTCAACTGGAATTTGAAATAAGTATTTTTCTGAAGGCCAGATGGTTTGTATAAAAATTGTTACATTTTTTTATGGCCCTTTTGGCTCAAGCCAATGATACCGCCAAAATTATTTGCTGAATTGTCACGGATTCATTTTTCAAATTCTTGGAGAAAGGTTTCATATATATTGACCAATGAGAAACAAGCTCTTGAAGCCCTTGTGAAAACTTGAAGCCTGTTGTTATGAGATCCTTTTTTTCAATAAAAAGGACTGTGAGTGGATAAAGAGAGCAGAAAGAAGGAACTGTTGAGAAAGCAATTAATAGTTGTGGAGGAAGAAGGGATTAGTGTCCACACTTCAAGAGAACTGGTCCAGTCAAAGGAGGTCATAAATCAGCACAGAGAAAGAAAAGCCAACAGATTCAAACCCCAGGACAGAAAATTCCTTTCTGTGCTTTCCTGAGAAGAATTTAAACCAAAAGAACTTTCAAGTTTAATTTTCCAGCAAAGTACTACAAAAAGCCCTCAAGATAACAACCTGTAAAAACACAAAAACCACTTTGTGATGAGATATCGTATTATTGTGTATTCAGTTAAGAACAGAGGTGGGTGAGTTTTGTATTTTCTGGCTTGTGCAATTTTTTGCTTCCTCCAAGTTTGTCCCTTTTTTCCATTTTTAAAGGGTGTAATATTTTTGTCTTTGAATTTGTGTATTTCTCTGAAAATAGTAACACTTTTTCCTTATATCTGATGGTAATCCACTTTTTGTAACCTCAGAAAATTGTGATCCTGCAATAATAGGCATACAAGAGGAAATTTTCGTGCAACCTTTGTATTTGTACCTTTCTTTTGTAACATTGTAAAATAAATGTGTTTTTCCATTTTAAGATCATCCTGGGTAAGACGATAAACTACATCCAGCAGCAAGGCCTCTGATCAGGAGGTTTTGAGGAGCGTGGAACCACCTCTTAATTGCTGGTGTTCCAAGATCCACCCTGACCCAGGGTCATAGCACCTGTTAGGGTCCCAGCTATGGGCAAATAGTTAACTATTACCAGCAATACTTTTTTGAAAAAAAAATTATTACCAGCAATACAATTTTGAAGGAAAAATATTACCAGAAACAGATTTTTGACAAAACAAAATATTACCAGCAATAAAAAATGTTGTCGGCATTAAATAACCCATTATGGTTGATATACCGTAAAACAAAATAAACCTAAACCAAACCATTTTAAGATTTTATGCAGTGGTTGTCTTGTTTTGTAATTTTGTACACGTTATAGTGACTTTCTGTTTCTACTAAGTTTTGTGTCTGGCACAAAAACTTGGATTTAGTAGGAACACAAAACTTTTTACAGAACATGGTTTCCTAGGGAGGATTAACTCCTGGGTGAACTAAGTGCGATATGGTTCTAGTCAGTAGTATACTTCAACAAAATTCAGTAACATTTCTTCAAATTAGGTTATTTTTACCTCTACCTATATATATATATATATATATATATATATATATATATGTATGTATATATATATATTTGTGTGTGTGTGTGTGTGTGTGTGTGTGTGTGTGTGTGTGGGAGATCAACATTAAACCAATCTTGTGTTATTTTTATCTTTGTACAATGCTGATTTAATGTGAGGAATACTCCCATTTGATATGGTACATGACTCCTGGTTGGCAGTTTATTTTGCATACCTTCTTCTTTTATGTGACATGCTCCTTAAAGACATGGCTCTCCACAACCACCAATCCTTTGTAGATCTTAATGTTTGTCTCCTTACTACCCGTCCCAGTTCTGCCTTCCATTTACACAGGATCATTAGATAGATTAATCCTTATTTTCATGTATCCCTCTTGCCTTCCATATGTCCTGTAAGTGTCAAATTCTCCAAGCCTGCTTTCCTCAACATGTATCCTTTATGTTCCCATTTTCTTTAAAACTTCCTTGTGGTTCACATGTTCTGCCCATGGTACTGTCAGCATCCTTCTGGAGAATCACATTTTTGTTTCTTCATTTTATTAAATTTTGAATATTACTACAATCTTCCTCCTTCTTCTATGATGTTAGCGACCATGGCTCTCCACAATTTCCTGCCCTTCATAGCTCTTAATAAATTTTGATTTTTTGTTATCTCTCCTAAATCTTGTTCCATCATCCATTTACTCAAGCTTGCTCGGTAGGTTATGCATTGTTTTCCCCTGTCCCTCTTGCCTTCAATCTGCCCTGTGAGTATCAAATTTTCCAAGCTCTCATTCCTCATAGTGTGCTCTAGAAATTTCAACTATCTCTTCCTGATGTTAACAGTAAATTTACTTTTTGTTTCCTTTTTCTCTAAAACTTTGTTGTTGCTCACATGTTCAGTCTATAGTAGTCTCAGCATCCTTCTGTAGAACCATATTTTTGTTGCTTCATCTTTAAGAATATTGTCCAGCATTCACTGCCATAAAGGAGGACGGATATTACACAGTTCAGTAGTCTTTTCTTTATTTCCAATGAAATTTTCCTGTTTCTTAATATTTTATTTAGCTTTTGGAAGGCAACTTTTACTATTCCAATGTACCTTCAAAGTTAAAATACAACACACAGTCATTTTTGTGTGTAGATGCCCAAAATACTCTTAATCTTTGATAATAGACAACAATTTGTATCTGTACCTATGTAGTTACAATGTCAGTAGAAGCATCCACAGGCACTAGACTATCTATAGTTTTTGACCACCTGTTCAGTGCTATATAACTAAAGTTTTATTTACATTATTCGGACTATTGTCCTCATCTTTGTCGCCATATTTATTACAACATTCGGCCTTCTTCAGGTGGTTGGAATGTCGAACTAAACCCTTTATTTCGCTCACTGGAGTAGACTGTGCTAGTTCCACGTGCCATGTTTGATTGATGTCAGTTATCTCCTGTTAATTTCCCTCTGAAAGTTCTCCATCGCCTTAACCGGGTATTGAACTCACACTCTTTGGGTCCTGTCACTGGATCTAACCAACGCCTTTATCCACTATAACATAGAAAACAGGGCACAGTGGATAAAGGCGATAGTTAGATCCAGTGATAGGACCCAAAGAGTGTGAGTTCAATACCCGGTTAAGGCAGTGAAGAGCTTTCAGAGGGAAACTAACAATAACTGACATCTATTAAACATGGTATCTAGAAGTAGAACAGTCTACCCCAGTGAGTGAAATAAAGAGCTCAGTTTGACATTCCAACCACCTGAAGAAGGCCAGAGGGTACAACGGCCAAAATGTTGTAATAAATATGGCGACAAAGATAAGGACAATAGTCCGAATAATGTAAATAGTGTACATAATACCTCATCTCAGAAATATAGACAAATACTGAAAGGCCGAAATGGTGAGATAAAAATGGCGCCAAAGATGAGGACAGTGGTCTGAATAATGTAAATAATGTACGTAGAAATATAGATACATATTGAAAGGCCGAAACTGTGACACCCTCTGGTGGTCGCAGTGTCAATATGTGACGTCCTCTGGTCGAGACGACAATATGTGACACTGTGCTGTCAGTCCGTGGTCAACTCCCAGTTGCAGTGCGAAGCTGTAAGGTTTCTTCCACCAGTGTTTGGGGTTGACTCCTTGTCGCTGCCACCAGCCTGTGTCCCGGTCGATCTGGTCGTTCGATACCAGCTTTGTCGTTCCCAGGTCACTTCCAACGTCTGGTTACCAAAGTAACTACTTTGATCTCAAGTCTAACCTACCCACGTGGTGACTTTGATCTTAGGTAGACGAAATCAATCAGGCGTTGTGCCGTAGTGCAAGCTGAAACCGGGGTGAAGGTGAAAAGTAAAAGAAGCAATAAAAGAAAACTCAAGAGGTTCAAATATGTTGAGAAATAACAAATTATCTTTATCCGTCTGTTATATACAAGAGTGTGTTTCTCTCCCAGCCTGTTTCTATGGATTTGTGACACTTTTGTGTTTCTTAAGTGAGTTTTGGTATCTTAAGTCGTTCGTCAATATAACTTGCTTTTGGTAGGAATGCAAAGTCAAAAGAACATGGAATTTCTTGGTCAGCTTCTGCGAAGCAACACTCTGACTCTGTCTGGAACTGAACTCCAACTGAAACTGCCTGGAGACGTTCATTTATATGGATACCGACCAAAACCCGGCGTGGGGCCTGACATGGTTTGGGTTCCTCGATAATTCTTGATTCCCAACAAGAATTCTCTTTGTTCTTGGGCCAGGAAATTTAATTACTTCCCATTTTTGGAAGATTAATCACTTTCCATTTTGGGGGTTTCTCCCTTGTCGTGAGGGAAGGTCGGAGGAGAGTTATCCTCCTAGACGCTTCCTTTCTCACATTGGTATCTCATACCAATCCCCTCAGTGGGTGTTAACAACTTCTCTGCCTTTCTCATACATTCACCTCTGCCTATCACCCATGCTACCAATTGACCAAATGATCTCTCGGCAGTGTGGGTGTGGCTAGACTGGCCCTCTTAAAATTATTATCCAGAATTTTGTTTACAAAATCCTTTTTTTCTTTTTTCCATCGGCCAAAACATTTTTTTTCCCACAAACCCCAGATTGCCAAATAATTCTGATCACATCTTTCTTTTGGGGACACTCAAAATTCACTTAGGTCTCCCTACTGACTCATCCATCATTGTCAAAACCTGACATCTGGCTTCTCTGCTAAGTCAACTTTTAACTGGGGTCCGTGTTTACCCAAGAATCAAATTCTTTATTTTTCTCATGCCTTGAAATCATCTTATCACCAGATACCCATTTTCAATGACACTGTGTCTGACGTCAACAGTTTGAAAAAGTAATAATAATAATTTCCTCCATGATTTTCTTCCTCATGCCAAAATTCTAACACATACCAGATGATTTCCCTTCATTGGACCCAGGAATCAAAATTAAATGATATCTGAAAGATAATTCATATTGATTCTCTCTGCCTGTATCGCGGTTGTCTCAAGCTGAAAATTTTTTTATGACCACCATGTGTCGATCGGCTCTGTTTTTCTTTCTGAATTCTGTATCCCTTGGTGCGTCATTCCATTACCATGACATTAATCAGTTTTGACAGAATTTCAAATCTCGCTTTTTCTTACGGATTTTCTGTCTCATGCAAAAAGTATCTTTCTTCATAAATAAAATAAAATCTTCTTTTTAACATCACTCAGTCTATCTTTCGATATAGCTCTTTCTCGCCTTAAGTCTTTCCTGCTTTTAATTTCTATGGTTAATTAGCTAGCCAATTACCATAGCTAAATAGTGTCACAAAACGTTGTAATAAATATGGCGACAAAGATGAGGACAATAGTCTGAATAATGTAAATAATTTACATAATACCTCATCTCAGAAATATAGACAGAAACTAAAGTTTTAATATGTTGAATGAGAATTTTATCTCAGATTTCAGTCAGTCAGTTATGTGCCATGCATGATACATGCTTAGTTGATCATGTATCTTTCGATACATGACTGTCGAGGCAGATTATTTCCTGCAGTAGGTTTCCATTTCTTTCTGCAGTAGACCAGTTGCCATCCAAGGCTATAGAACCCAGTCTGTCCTGCTATTTACCCATAGTTGGGGGCAAAGAAGAAGATTCATACCTTTCCCAAGGTTATTAGCACGTAAGTGAATGTAATGGATATGACTAGAATTCAAACTCGGCTCTCTGATTCTGCAATCCAAGCCACTATCCACTACGCCACCGTGCCCACACATTGCATGGGCAAAAAGAGGCATTCTAAAAGCTAAGCATGGTGCTGAGAAACAAGAAAAACTTGTTAGAAACAAAGAAAAGAGTACCAGATTGCTATGTGGTATCCATCCTCTTATATGGCAGTGAAAGTTGGACAATTTTCCCAAGGATGAAGAAAAAACTAGAGGTAACAGAAATGTGGTCCTACAGAAAGATATTAAAAATTCCATGGACGGAGTGAATAAGAAGTCTTAAAGAAAATGGTAACAAAAAGAACACATATACTCAGGAAGAGATAGCTGAAATTCCTTAGACACTTTATGAGGAAAGAGAACTTGGAAAACTTAACCCTCATGGAACACATTGAGGGTAAGAGAGATAGGTGAAGGCAGTGAGCCACTAACTTGACGAGCTTGTGTGAATGAATGGCAGGATGGTGAGCAGGGTCCTTAACAAAGAGAGAAAAACTGCTAGGAGTCACACAAGATAGAAAGCTGTAGAGAGCCATGACTAACTATGTCCTGAAGGGACATGGAACATAGAAGAAGACGGAATTATGCATTATCAGAGTCTTTCTTTGGAAAGGCAGTGAAGTGGTTTCTTGTAAACTTCAGTTTTGAATTCAGAGTTTTCCTTCTCCCAGACTGGATGCCACCCAAGGCAAAGGAGCCTAGTGTTTCCCTTGGGAAAAGTTTGTATTCATCTCTTAATCCCCTAGCTATGGATTAAATAGTAGAGCTGACTTGGTACTTCCACCTTGGTTGGTAACCAGTCTAGGAGGACAACTCTGAATTCACAACCATATATAGTCTTGCTAAAGCATAGTGATTATAATGAGAAATTGTAGGGCAAAATTCATATTCCATTTGAGCTTGTTACATGCACTTGCAAATACTCTTGCGAAAAGTTTGAATTTATCTCTTAATTCCCTAACTATGGATTAAATAGTAGGGCAGACTGAGTACTTCTGCCATGGTTTGGCAAACCAGTCTAGGAGAACAATTCTGAATTCAAAACCATATACTGGAGCATGTACTATGCAGCTAATAAAAGGATATGGAATTCACAATGGCACTATTCACTATAATCGTGGGAAAATGAAGTAAAATCCATAAAAGAAATAATAATAATGAATAATAAGAAAAAAAAGTAATACATTTTCCCATGATGCTTTGAGTAAAGGAACTGGAAATATGATTACCTTACTTAGTTTCGAAAAATGTTAAGTGGCGTTGTTGAAGGTTACAAAAAAGACTGTAGAGGACTGTCAGGTAAAGATGTAAAGAACACACGTGGGTTAAAATTTCCTGCTAGCCGGTCCAGCTACCTGAGAATGTTGGACTTTAATTAAGTCCAAAGAAGACAAAGAAAACAAACAAGACCGATAATTATATATAAACAAATATATGTATTAACAACAAGTTACGAGCACATGAACAGTTACATTGTTTGTGTGGGGAATATTATGTGTATGTATTGTGGTGAGTGTTCGTTCGTACGTGTATTGGTATTGTTCTTAGCGTGTTCCCAGAATTTGGGAAACGCTGTATAGGTGAGAGCTCACATATTGGTATTAGCTGAAATGAAGAAAGAAGAGAAAAAATTACCTCACCTCCACGCGAGGTGGGATACAGCCCAAGGCCTGAGGGGAAAAGAGAGATTGAGGCAAAGGTCACCCAGTATTTATAGCAAGGGGAGAGAGACCCTTGGTGAAGGATTAAGGAACTAAGGAGGAGCTAACTCCAACAAGAAAACATTTCCTGCCTCACTCTCTTTCTCCTTGTACCAACATGTAGTACCACGTGGTAATTATGTTTTTACTGAGAACATAGTTTCCCTGGTCTACCAATGACTGAAATTTCTTTTGTACTTTCTAACAACAGCCTTTGGACATGCTTCGGCAGTCTTACTCATGAAGTAAGTGAATTGGTCATTCCAACTCAGTGCAAAGCTGACTTGAGCTTGACCTTTTCTACCATTGTTATCTTAACTTACTTCTGAATCAAAAGTGAAGGCAGACTTAACCAAGAGACATTGAGAACTTTGTTTCACTACAGTCACCATAAAAAGAATAAACGTCCATAGTAGAAACTCAAGTTTTAGTATACATCACTCTTCTTTGTTTACATATTGAACATGCACCATCACCTTAAATATATACAACCTAACCTATTAATTTTCGCAAGATATATATATATATATATATGTATTTAAACATTTTGTCTTAAGCAAGGCAGCAAAGCCACTAAGATGCAGGAGCTTACTGAGTGTGAAAGAATATAAAAAACGATTATTAAGGAGTGAGAATAATCAATAAAAGAACAGGAATTAAAAAGACAGAAGATGATGATTGACATTGAATTTAAACTTTTGAAGATCAAACTTAATTGGAAAGCAAGAAACTGAGAGAGTTCCATGCAATATACAAGTTTCATTGATGACAACGAACAAGGTACTGTGATTAAGCTTTTTATTCAATTTTTCTTGTGTTTGTACAAATATTTTCTTTTCTGAACAGAGTGGGCAAAAACTGTCCAAATGAACTGAAGATCTGAGAGCTTTCAGTGTATCTATTAGCCATTATCAATGATATTTTTTGTAACTGAATATGTAGATTTTACATACATACATATATATATATATATATATATATATATATATATATATATAAACAAAAGCTCAAACACTAATAGTCCATGGTCATAATTTATTCCATTGGAATGATCCAATTCATCAGACCTACAAATTCAAAAAGAATTGAATTTGTAGGTCTGATGAATTGGATCGTATTTACAATTCCAATGGAATAAATTATGACCATGGACTATTAGTGTTTGAGCCTTTTGTATTATATCCTTACTCTGTCCTGAACATTGAGTTCTACCTGGATTCTATCCTCTTGGAATAATTTTTTTTTATATACAAATATATATGTATATGTATGTACGTATGTATATATATTTATATATTTTGCATATGTATATGTATATTTACCACTATATATATATATATTATATATATATATATATATATATATATATATAAGATTTAAGAAACAGCAGATATTTTTATATATAGTGCTCAATATTAAATTAATATTAAAAACAGAGCATTAATGATATTATGTGAAAAATGATTACGTTTTAAATATCAATTTTTATCCTGACGTCAATGTTTCTTAGTAAAATTTCCAGCTACATCACCACAGTCATTACCTTCCCTTTCTTCACACTGACAAAAATGCTCTTTAAGTCTATAAAAAGGCAAGCTTATTCTTTCCCTTTTTAACTCTTGCTTTCAGATGTAGTTGCATGTGGGTAAAATGTCCCCCACTGGGGCTTGTTCATTTTCATGGTCCTTTCTTAACTGAACTCTCACACTCTCACATAAACACACACATAAGCACATTCTCATAACTAGTTTCAGTGTTTTTCCTTTCATTTCAATTATATATACATATATTTCCTTTTGTTAATAACATGCTGTTGTTTGATTTATATCCATTGATTTGTGAACATTAATTTTACCTGGACTCACATGAGTCCACCAATAATATTTGCAGGACAAATGCTCCAGGATCCCATAAATATTTACTATACAACATACACACACTTGAAGCAATAGTGTAAAAACGCAGCACAAACTGGGTGGTGACTTATTTTTACCCAAACATACACCTTTTAGAAATAGCTTGGGTCATTACCTGACAGCTAAGGTGTGCCCAAAAGTACTAATAGTGAGGTAAGAAATTTTTATGTGGCTATCAAATCCCACTTTAAACTTGACCTTGTGTCACTTTCTGTTTGACTGGGTACATAGATACCCATAGTGATATAATTTTTTTTAAAATATTAGGAACCATTTGAATTTAAATTTGGACAGGGTGATAGGTATTGCTGTTTAGCAAATCTGTGAACTTGAGGTAAGAGGTTAAAACTTTTAAGTCATGTTGATGATTAGAAGTGGGGTGGGTGGGTAAGGGAACATACAAGGTTTGTCTGGTTAGTATCCAGCCAATTTAATAATAATAATAATAAAGAAAAAAAAAAAAATGTTTCTGCCCACTTCAAAGAACTCTCCATTATGTATAACATATTTATCACAGCATTCTTTCTAGTTTTGAAACAGTTTTCAAATTTCTCTTTTGGGATTAACAACAGCAGCCTTAATGGCATTCCAATGAGTTCAGTTTGGGAAAAAGCCAAAAGTTGTGGCATGCTAAATCTGAACTTCAGAAGGGTTAACTGATTTTGCTGATGAAATATTTTACAAAAATAAAAAAATTCTGTACGGGAATGCATAAAAATTTTTTTTAAGCTTTTCACCCCCAAAAAGGGAATAAAGTCACTTAAATGCAAAGGGTTACTGAGAGTGAAGGAAATTGAGAAAATGTTACCAAGGCGAAAAGGGCAATAAAAATAGCACAATTCAAGGATGACAACTGATGTTGAGTTTAAATTTTTGAAGACTGAAGAAGCTGAAAGAGAGTTCCACATGCAAGAAGTGCAAGAGAAGAAACCATCTGAATGGAATTTACAGTTACATTTAGTAATTTAAGCAGTAAAACAATGAGACCTAACAGCCAATCTAGTACTATGCTTAAATTCATGAAGCTGAGTTAACAGAAAGGAAATCTCATCTAAACAATTGCCATGAAGATATTTATAGAAAAGACAAAGGAAAGCTACTTTACAGTGATGGGAAAGAGACTGAAGCTGAAATTCTAGGTCATGACCAATCTACTTGTTTGGTCATTGTGAATCTAACAACATGAACTCACATAATGGTTATCTCACTAGTGATTGAGTAACCCAACTGGAGAGTATCTGTTCATACGTGAAAAGTACATTTGACTTATATTCACACTTCCTGGATACATTGTGAACAGACTTTGTGTATAGAAAATCTGCATCATGTGCTTTGAGGAAGCAAGATTCAAGGCCTAATTATTAAATACAATTCCCTGATAATTGCCTGACAAATTCCGATTGTGGGATACTGTGTAATAGTAAATACAGTGGGGGAAATTTGCAAATTTATCAATTCTTTACCTCTTGGCATGATGATAACCTTCTTGCATGTAATATCAATTAGAGAATGTTCTGTTTGTATTTTTTAGGCTAAAAATAACCACTGATAATATTTTTGAAACATTCTAGAATATTCCACTTGAATAATCTAGACTATTAAAGCAATTTAAAAGTTTTAAAATCTGAAATTTGCATTGTACGAATACTTTTTTCACACATTAAAATGGATAAATGGAATTTATTTCTATTAAATTCAATTTTTTTTCTGTTTCTTATGCATATTTAGTTATTATGCATTTGTATACAGTTAATTATATGAAAAGTATGTTTATTCATTAGTTGGAAATACAATAAATTAAAAACTTGTAGGTGTACAAATATTTGTTTTCCCCCCACTGTATATAGGTATACCAGAATACTGCTAAAATGAGGAATGGACAAAGAAATACACATTGTAGAATGGTAAATATAGAAGACAAACTGAAAAATTCATATTTTAAATTATCTGAGTTTGTCTATATTTCTGAGATGAGGTATTATGTACAGTATTTACATTAGTCGGACTATTGTCCTCATCTTTGTCGCCATATTTGTCACAACGTTTCGGCCGTTGTACGCTCCGGCCTTCTTCTTTAAATTATCTCACTGATCAAAGAGCATCATCAGAAAAATAGAATTTATTTTGATCAAATCTATATCTACATGACACTGAATGTCAATATTTATGTGACACGGGGAGGGGGGGGTTCTTTTATTTTCACAAGTTTCCCATTGACTGTAATCTTCATCAGAATAAAGTCAATTTAAATATTCTGTCATTCTATTAAACTTTTTATTTATTGAAACATGTTTCAGTTTATTTATTTAATTAGTTATGAATTAAAACAAATTACTGTACATGTATTCAAGTTTAAAAATGCATCAATATTTTCTATTGCTATTAAATCTATCTCTCTCTCTCTCTTTCTCTCTCTCTCTATATATATATATATTTATAAATGTAAATGACAATAGGAAAAATGTAGACAAAATGTTCTTAGAAACTGGAAGAACATTTTGTTTTGTTATTATTAGTTACTTTGTTTAAATAAATTCAATTCGTTTTTTGCCCTGAGAAAATCCACTTCGGATGAAACGCGTCGGCAACTATTACAGTTTTCCTATTGTCATTTACATTTATAAATATTGTCTTTTCTACTGGTTAACTCTGAGAAATTTTCATATATTTATATATATATATATATATATATATATATATAAAATTCAGTTACTTTCTTTAGTCTGTCCATCCATCACGCCATCTAAAATAGCCATATATTGACCAATCAAAACCAAATTTTGGGAAGAAGTGCAAACAGGTAAAGCGGGGGGGGGGGTACAAAATACAGTTGATTTTACTAGGGTGTGTAAAAACCACAAAATAGGGGTTTTGTGGGAGTATTTTTCCAAACAAATCAGTTTATTCAAATTTCATCAATTGGTTTGTGAAATTGAACAAAACGTAGAGTTTGTAAATTTCGACAAAAAATGTTAGAAATAACTTCAATAATACTCAATACTGTGAGGATTTTAACATCCATCAGCATGTTGCAAAAATTCTAGTTTGTAAAACATGTCTATAAAAATAATCCATGTAAATATGCATGTACTTATATGGAAAAGAATGAAGGTCTTCAATAATAGATGCATATTATTTGGAAATGCACCTTTTGAATCTTGGAAAGGTGGGGAATTATATTCTGACATATTTTATTTTTTTTAAGCATTTCATCCCAAGCAAGGCGGGAGTGCCACTAGTACACAGGAGGTTACAGGGAGTGAAAGTGGGAGAAAAGACTTGGTATAGGGGGGATTGAGGAAAGGATAAGAGATGAACGGGGGTCAAGACAACAGAAGATGGTGATTGACATTGCATTTAAATTTTTAAAGATTGTAGTTATCAGGGAAGCAAGTAAGGGAGTTCCACTGTTGGGAAGTGTGAGGAAAGAAACTGTTGGAGTATAAGTGGCAGTTACATTGAACTATTTCAACAGTAAAAGAGTGGGACCTAGATGCCAATCTCGTACCATGTTTAAATTCATGTAGTCAGAGCACCAGGGAAAAAAGCTTGTCAGAGAAGTTGCCATGGAAATATTTGTAGAAAAGACAGAGGGAAGCCATATCACATTTGTGAGAAAGTGACTGAAGTCAATATGCCAATTCAGGATCGATTACATTGCAGATCATTTTTTTGGATTTTGTCAAGAACCTTGAGATGAACAGCAGGGGCAGCAGACCAGATATGGAAAAAGTATTCAATGCACAGACAAATAGTAGATTTGTAAAACCTTTTGCATAATACAATGAACCAACTTTCCTTGCAGTAGATACAGCTATTGATTCAATGTAGTTGTTCCACTACAAGTCAGTTGAAAACATGAGGCCAAGAAGATGCAGTGAGATGCTCTCCTGGAGCCGAGCATCAGCCAGGCTGATGGTGGGCATGAAAGTTTCTTTATGGTGGTTAAATGAGAGCAGTTTAGTTTTCATGGCATTAAAATTTACAAGCCATTTCCTGCCTCAGTTAACCACTGATTGGAGTTCCTTTTCAAGAGCAGTGGCCAGGTTACCTTTGTCAACTCTGATGGATTTTCTATTGAGACAGGAATAAATGGTAGCGCCATCTGCATAAATGCCTACTTGGGAACTAATGACATCAGGAAGATCATTGATGAAGATCAGAAACAGTATACGGCCCCCAGGATAGAGCTTTGGAGGACACCTGCATTTGTGTGAAAGGATCTGCAAGTGGGTCTGTTCAGAATGACTTTCATTTTACGATTTGATAGGAATGATTGGATTAAATCAATCGTCCTGTAATAGCATAGATCTGAAGCTTACATAAAAGACCAGCATGACAAACCCTGTCAAATGCCTGTGAGATATCTGGAGCCACAGCTCGAGATTTGCTGTTATTATGAAGGGCTTGATATACATATCCAGTGATGGCTGTTAGCACATCAGTGTTAGACCAGACAAAACGAAAGTCATATTGTTTGTCAGAGAGTAGGTCATGAGAGGTAAGATGCCAAATCCCTGTCAAATGCCTTCGAGATGTCTACAGCCACAGCTCAAGCTTTGCTGTTCTTATCAAGAGCTTGATATACATATTCAGTGATGGCTGTTAGCACATCAGTGGTAGACATGGCAAAACGTAATCCATATTGTTTGTCAGAGAGTAGGTCATGAGAGGTGATATGTTTAACCACTTCAGCATTGATTAAAGCCTCGTATACTTTGCTGAAAAATGGTAGGAGACCAATAAGCTAATAGTTAGAGGGGTCAGAAGGTTCTCCAGAGTTCACAGGAACTACTGAGGAGTACTTCCAACAAGTTGGAAAGCAGGAAGCAGTGAGGCAAGAGTTGTAGAGTTTGGAGAGAATTAGAGGCAGCTTGGGAGCACATTTCTTTAGGATGATGGCTGGTATCCCGTCACCTCCACTTGCCTTATAGGAGTTCAATTTAGAAATGATGTCAGAGACCAGGGACAGAGTTATGTGTATATCACTCAGTAGAGCTTCAGTTCTAGGGGAGAAATCAGGTATGGATACTCCAAATGAGTAATGAGTTGGAAGTGAGTATTCAAGCAAAGCATTCAACCTTATCTGCTGTAGATGTCAGGATTTCGAATTGAGTGAATAGAGAGGGATTGATGATTTGCTGTTGCTCAGCAAACTCTTACAGAACTGCCAATAATCTCTAGAACCACGTAAAAGCAGAAATATCTCAAGTGTTTGTTTTATAATCATCAAATGGATTCTTTGAAATTTTCTACGTGGCATCCACTTTGTCCAAAGTTGAACACAAAAGTAAATGAGTGGATGGGGACTATTGAAAACCGAGTGACAACAAACAAGCCATTGATTAGTTCCATTTTATGGTCTATATTAACAGCCATGCTTGAGATCAAGGAAGTCAGTTCTGGTCCTACCTTGGCAGGAGACAATCTGTCCTTTGTATAATTCTGATTCCACCTGTTCACACTGTCAGCCACATATTGGGATGCATAGATGTTTGGAGAATTGGTAGAGGGAAGAGCTGAGTTGTTAAACACCAAATAGAAATGTGTCACCTACCGAACCACCCAGACTGAAGAAGCAAAACCCTGAATAAGATATTTTATGAGATTGTAAACAGGGCTTGTGATATCATTTCTTAATGTAGTGTTAAGTTTTCCCCTTTGTTACCTTTTGAACATGCAATAGACTTTTTCCTAGCTTTCAGTGCACAGCATGAACTAGAACAGAAACAATGTGGGATAATCATTGGCCAGTCAGTGGAAAGCTAGTTGGGTTTGTGTTGTATGTTTTTGTCCTGATTTTTCATTTAAAAAAAAAATGATTATTTTCTTAATACACTAATTTTTCCAATACTGTTTTTGTAAATGACTATTTTTCCAATAGCCTGGTTTTTCTTTAAAAATTGACTATTTTACCAAGTGACTATTTGTTAATTCTTTGAAATTTTTCTTATTTTTTATCTCTCTATATCTCTGAGACATGGCCCAGAGGGTAAAGATGTTGGTTAGATCCAATGATTAAATTCTAAAGAGTTGTGAGTTCAATACCTAGACCACAGTAGTGGTGAAAAAAAACTCATTATTGTTACTTGTGTTATTAAAAATAAAATAAACTTATTATTATTACTTATGTTATTATTTTATTAAAATGGAAAGATTATTTTTCAATTTCCTGATTTTTCTTAAAAGAAATGTGTCTAATTGTTAATCCTCTGATACTGACAGCTCCAATATTTTCTTGATTCTTATTTAAAAAGCAAAAAAGTTTTTCAATTCTTTGATTTTTCTTAAAATAAAAAAGTGACTATTTGTCAATTCTCTGATTTAAAAAAAAAAAAAATACTATTTTTGAATTCGCTGTTTTCCAGGGTGGAAACTCAAATATCATAGAAGAATCCCTCTGCCAATATATTTCCAACTTTTCTAGAATTTCCCAGTATTTCTTCATTAGAATCTTACCAAGAACAAAAGTCTATTTTGTTTTTCTTTTGGGTGCTAATTACTTATGACTTGTGTTACTTACAATGACATTTGGAAATAAATATTTTTTTTCTCAGTGATACATTTCATTTTGGTATAAGAAGTTATGTGGAGCAAATATAATTCTGCTTTGTTATATTAAACAAACCAGCTCACAATCAGTACTAAGAAATC
The DNA here is from genome assembly GCA_903632075.3 of Acanthosepion pharaonis. NCBI lineage: Eukaryota > Metazoa > Mollusca > Cephalopoda > Sepiida > Sepiidae > Acanthosepion > Acanthosepion pharaonis. Next base: position 1,465,860 of record CAHIKZ030005480.1, on the reverse strand, counting down.
ATTTTACCACCATTAAAATCAGTCTTGAACTCATATCCACCAGAGATGGATATTTCAACTAGTATTCTATATGTAGATATCACCAATTATCAATATTTATTGATACTAAAAAAGAATTTTTCTTACACTCTTTATAATCAATCATTTTATATAAGAGTGTGTTCTAGAATAAACTTTAATGGTAATGATTGTTCTATTAAAAAAATCATTTTGTTAGACAATAGTTCTAAAATATAGATTTAAAAAAAAGAAATGTTCTACAAAGGCCATATTTTATTTTTTAAAATAAGACCTCCATATTGACGTTTCTTTGTTTCGGATTTTTCATTTTTTCAGTATTTTTCAAGGACTTATCTTTAAAATGTGTAAAGCTCAACATAATCTGCCTTGATAGACAGTTGAAAATCATCAAATTAAAAAAAGTGGGGAAAATTCTGCTAAAAGATTTTCCATAAAATTTTGAAGAGACTGCATATATATATATATATATAAGATATAGATAGATAGATCCAAAGATTAGCTAAAAATTGAGCATACATGATGAAATAATACCCCAAAATACAAGGATTTATGATAAAAAAATTATGTTATTATTAAGAGGTAAGAGATTTTTAGGTAAAATTTATTTTTTTTAATCCTTTTTAGCAGTATTTTAGAACCTTCAAAATTTTGGTTAAAAGTCTTGTTTCTTTAGCATCAATGGGGACCATAAATTAATATGGAAAATTTGAGTGTCTTTTTATGGTGAAAAACCCATTCATTTGGAAATTCTTGAAAAAATCAAATGTTGAATTTTAATGAAGTTTTCAGGACATATTCACAAATGAATGACATTATTTTTGAAACATTTCTTTTTTAGAAAATAATTTTTTACATTTGTTACACATCACTTATTTAGAGTCTGTCTATATTTCTGAGATGAGGTATTATGTACATTATTCGGACTATTGTCCTCATCTTTGTCACCGTATTTATCACAACATTTCGGCCATTGTATGCTCCGGCCTTCTTCAGGTGGTTGGAATTTCGAACTGAACCCTTTATTTCGCTCACTGGGGTAGACTGTTCTAGTTCCACGTGTCATGTTTAATGGATGTCAGTTATCAGTTATCTCCTGTTAATTCCTCTCTGAAAGTTCTCCACTGTTTTTGAACTCACTTTTGGGTCCTGTCACAGTGGATAAAGGTGTTAGTTAGATCCAGTGACAGGACCCAAAGAGTGTGAGTTCAATACCTGGTTAAGGCAGTGGAGAACTTTCAGAGAGGAATTAACAGGAGATAACTGACATCCATCAAACATGGCACGTGGAACTAGAACAGTCTACCCCAGTGAGCGAAATAAAGGGTTCAGTTTGACATTCTAACCACCTGAAGAAGGCCGAAACGTGATAAATATGGCAACAAAGTTGAGGACAATAGTCCGAATAATGTAAATAATATATCACTTATTTAATTTCATGAAATTTAAAAAACTTCTTTTTTGTAGAGCTTAATGTTTATGTTTCTTATAAGGACAAGTCCTAGGAGAATTTAAATCAATTTTTATTTTTTTGTAAAATAGGATGCCCAGTTAAAGAAAATCTGCTCTGAATTGTAAAATAAAAAAATGCAATAAAATGCATAATTTAATTAGAAAAGTTTTTAATTGCTTTTATGAATAAGATATATTATGGACAATATTATCTTAAGAAAAAAAATCTTTTTAATGAATAATAAATTTTTACAAGAACCATTTTCATTTTCTTTTTAAATAGAATAATTTATGGTTTTAAATCTTTTAAAATTCTATATTAATTTGTAGTGGTTAGGTGATATTTTTATTAAGTAAAACTATTTACTAATTATAAATAGAAAAGCTTACACAACATTATCAGAAAATAAGCACAATAACTATACTATATAGAAAATTTATAATTTATTGGTAATTTTGTAACATTTCGTCAACAAGCATCTTCATAAGATTAAATCAAAGTACCTAAAATTCAATAAAGTATTAGCTTAGAATATTTTCCTAAATTGATAAAATTACTAGGTAGTTAAAAAAATTATATAAAAAAAGGCATTCATGTTGTATCTGTCAAGTAATGCAGTAATGGGCCCTATACTTAAAAATGCCAAATATATTATTGATAAAGTTATTGATCTCTTAAGACCTCATAAAAAAACCCACCTCAGAACTAAAAAAATGTTCTTTCTGTCATAACTTTAAAGAACTTTTTTAGTCATCACAGAAAGAGCATTTTTTTAATCAAAAAAATTAAAACAAATATTACTTCTTTAGTTTAAAAAAAAAAAAGAAAAAGAAAAAAAAAGGAATATTTGTTCTAATTCAGAAAGTTTTAGTTTTGGTTAATTTTACTCAAAGTTTTTAGAAAAATATTTTTTAAAGATTTTTTAATAAACAAAATAATGTTGTGTTGACAGATTTATCAATAGGGTTGATTGGAAATCATTCCAATCAATTTAAATTCAGTTTAAAATTACAGCAATGTACTTATTTGAAATGTTTAAATTTATTAGCTTGGAATTAAAAGCTCCAAGGAAGATTTTTTTAAATTTTAAAATGCACTTTATTTTTAAACCTTAGGTATCACATTTTTGGTGAAGAAGACTCTACTTTTATCGAAGTTTTATTTAAAGTCCAATAATCAATTGAATTTTGGGAATTTTTTTAAATTGACATGTTTTTATGTCCCCCAAAAGGGAAAACTGACTGATATTTTTAGTGTTTTTAACACAAACAATATTATTAAACTAAACACAAATATTTCCGTTTCTGCTTTAAAACCTAGAAATATTTATCAAAAGTTTTTCTATTTTTTCTATTCTTTTAGCAACCATAAAATTTATTTTATACACTTTTTTTTTTTTGTTTTACTTGAGTATCCAATTTACTGTCATGAAAATTGGAGATACTATCAATGAATGTCTGTAGGCACAATTTTTTTCTACTTGGAAGAATTCAAGGAAAGTCTTCTCTACTTGTCTGATACCATTTTTTTTACTGTTATTTTTACTTGACTGCCAATCCATAATGATGTAACAAGGCAACACATTATTATTATTATTATTATTAGTGTTCTTAATAGGGTGAGAGTTCAAAAGCTATTATCACCAGTATCCATTTCAGACATCATACCAACATAAAATAGGAGGTAATACTTTTGGAGCGACATGATACAGCAAGTTGCAAAATTATCCGTACAGATTACAGTGTAATAATTTAATTTCAAATAATAATTTCACTTTTCAAATATTAAAACGTTTTTCTTTTCTTAAAATAAATGCTCGTGGCGGACTTCATCACATTAAGTTTAGATTAAGAAACAGGGCTGACGCAGAAAAGGATAAGCAAAAAGACATTATTACACATAAAATTTGTATTTAACAAGATGTACGATATCAAATAACGATGTGAAAGAAAGCATGCATTTAAGAAAAGGTTGAATAAAACGAGTTGTCTTTCTTTAACTGTTATTTTAGCATTTCAAAGTTTACTGGAATAAATTTCATGAGAGTCTCTTATAATGACTGTTTGTAAAAGATTATGTGAGTTGTATACAAGGTATGTTCAGCATTTGAGTGGTGTGTGTGAGTGAGAAGGTTGGTGCATGGTTTCAACTGTCGTGGATTCGTTTGGTAGCTGAATTCTCACTAATTAGCTAAGAAAAATTCTTGCTTAAATAAGTGACTATAGGCTCCAGATCGCTGCGCAGGAAGAATTATTCTTCACATGCAGACAATCTGATTGGTTAGCAAAGACCAATCAGCGAGCGAGCTTTGGGGAGACTTAAGAAAGCTTCTGTGATTCGTTTCTCTTGAAAACTGACTACATAAAAATAGAGCGATTACAAAATTGTCGCATTGCTGCGATTTGTAAATTGTCTATAATAACGTAGTGGTGATTAATTAACCAATGAATGCTTGGCATTGTATGTGATTTGTTGTATTTGTATGCATGTTTGTGCATGATAGACTCGCACACTCTTCTTAGGCGTCGAATTAAAAATATTCATAATCCATAAACTAAAAACATTTAAAAATAATTAGTAAGGACAAATTTAAATGTTCATCAAAAAATTATTTTATTTATGAAATTAATAAATATAATATTTTTGTTAGAATATAGGCTCCATCAGGCTGTACCAGGGAGTTGTAAATATTTTAAAGAAATATCGTAATGAACATGGTAGTGAAATTCAAACTCAAACAAAGTGTCAACAAAATGGCCAAAGTGAAAGTGTAGTTTTAAATTTTAAAACTACAAATTGTGAATGCTTGCAATATACAGGAATTGATTTTTGGGGAATGGCAGCTAAACAGTTTTTTTTAATAGTACTTAAAGTCGACTGTACAAGTGTAGAATATGGACAAATATCGTGCGACAAGAAGAAAAAACCGTTGCAACCCGTCCTGGAAGCTAAGGGGCCATAAAACTTAAAAACTCTCGCAAATTGAGGGGGAAAAATCCACGATTTTTCGTGAATTATAGAAACTTGATGTTTGTGCTGAAATATTATATTGTTTCCGAATTTATCAAACAAGGGAGTCAGTAAAAATATGTCACGTCGTACAATTAAGGACAAGGTGCTAGATAAACATTATTTCAATCACCGCCCCCAAAAAATCACCTTTAGTAGCTAAAAAAAAAAAAAAGAAGAAGAAGAAAAAAAGAAGTATGTTATGTTATCATTTCAATCAATGCAAGGCTCGATCAGGACCACAGAAAATAAAGAAATAGTATAATTAAATAGTACTATTAAATCTTTTCTTTAAATCTTAGTACTAGCTAGCTAGCATCTCTTTTATTTTTAAATTTTAATACAGTACTAATTGTAAATGTAACATTAACAAAAAGAAAAAGAAAAAAAAAGCCAATCTGTCTGGCGGTATTTTTTTCTGAATTAAAAATAAAATGCAAATTCTACACTACCAGACTTTTATTGCATGTTAATAGTCAGTAAAAAAAAAAAAAAAAAGCCGCCAGTCCCCATTAATAATCACTAATAATCAGAATCTCCATCTAATTAAAAAAAAAAAAAAAAAGGGTTATTATCCTTAGTTTAATAATTATTTATGTAGCAGTGTTTTTTGTAAGTGTATAGCTTTGCTGGTTCTTAAAGTTAAACTGTTTTGAAAATAAATTAATTAATGGAAATAAATGTGAAGTAAGAACAAAATCAATCCCCCCTCCTTTTCTTTTAAATAAAGAATTAAGAAGCGTTAACAAAATGGCGACCTCTACAAGAAGTATGGCGCATGTTAAGTTTTAAATATTTTTGCTTAAAGTTAGTTCTTCTCCATGCTGTTCTGTTTGTTGATTGCAGGCAACAACTGGATTGATGTAGCCAGCCTTGTTGGCGTGGAGATAGATAACAACTTCTCACCCACTTAAGGATCAACTTGTGATGGAGGAGTGCCTGACTAACACTGAAAGTTTAAAAAATGAAACAGAAACTTCGTTGATTTTTGTTACTTCTGAAAAAAAAGAAAAAAAGTTATTAAAAACAAAATGCTTAATTGATTTGATCCCACATTAAACTAGTATATGTTGAATTTTAATAACATTTCAAAACCGCTTTCTTTTAGTTTTTTTTTAATTTAAACATCGGTTAGTAAACGGTTTTTTAGTCTGATGATCAGCTTCTTTTAGAAAGCGCTTTTCATAATTACGGGGAACGTGTTCTTACATCAAGGAAAATAAAAAATAAAATTCAAGCTTCTTTGTAAAGAATTTTTTTTTTTTTTTTTTACTTTGCAATAAAAGTGAATCTTGTTTTGCATTAAAAAAAAAAATTTTCGACGATACGAAACTCAGAACTAAGAATTTCTAGACTTGATTATTAATGTTTTTTTAGCTTTAAAACTAAGGAATGATACCAGAAAAATATTTTTCTAATTATCCCTAAATTACGAATATAAATAGGAAAAAAATATTACGTTAGAGAGGGGGGGGGTGCTTTTTGCTATGTAAGTTCATTGTAAATTGATCCCTCTAGCAAAGAAAAGAAAAAAGTAGCACACAGCACGTGATTTCTTAAAATTAAAAATTATTTTAAAAAAATGTAAAGCTATTTCGCGAATGTTTGTAAAATGGGGAGTAAGAACAGATTTTTCAATTTTATTTTTGTAATTTAAAAAAAAAAAAGTGACAAATTATCATCATCATCAGAGCACTCCAACTTTAATTTTGGGAGGTGGAGATTTACAATAAACTGCGATTTAGAAATAAAGCTTCAGATTACGAATGCATGAAAATCGATCCATTAAGAAAAAAAAAAATGCTTATACCACATGACTTAAAAAAAAAGTTTATTATAAAATTCGTAATCTGGGGTGCTTAACAGAGTTTTTAAAATAAATTATTAATGCCATTTTTCGCACTTGTTTTTTTAAAATTAGAAAACTGGACTCTTCTCCAACGATTTTTTTTCTTATTCGTGATTTGGGTTACTTGTGTAGTAATTATGAAAGAACTCGTTGTGCGTACACAGACACTGTAATAACAAACACGACTCATTTAGAGAATTTGGTGCAGTTGCCCCCCACCCTCTCTTCAAAAGAGAGACTATTTTGTAATTCTTAACGTACGAATTTCGAAATCCGTTCATCAATTCATTTTTTCCCCTCTGGCTTCTTTTCATCACTATTGCAACTTTTAGTGTTGCGAAGAATTGATAAAAAAAAGAAGACACAGACAAGACAGCTTTATAATTTCCACTTCGTTTTTTAATAGAAATGTCACGCACAAATACTTATTTTGTTTTAAAAAAGAAACTGATAAACTCGTCCTAAAATTCAAAATAGTGAACTAACATCTTTTAGTGAGTTTCTCTTCCTTGACCAACGATGGTCGGAAAAGTATTCGATATATTACATTACAAAATTTCGGCAAATTCATTTAAAAAGTTTTCCCATGATATCAGGAGAAATTTGAAAGACATTAAATTTTCTATATATTCTTCTATTTAATAGGATTTTAAGCGAAAGATTACTGTCCGTGTTTATAATCAGCAATCCTTGTCAAGGTGTTAGTGTCTGTAGTAAACTAATTACGTTTTTTTTTTTTTGTTTTTTATTTTACCACAAACGTTATAAAAAAAAAAAAAAAAAAAAAATCAAATTTCATTTAAGAATTTTTTTTTTTTTTTAGTTTAAATATTTATCAAAAATGAAATCACCTTCATTTTCAACGGGATGGGCAAGTTTTCAATTCCACGTTGAAGAAGCTTTGATTCCCCCCCAGTAAAATAGTTTGTTTTCAGATTTTTCTTTGTTCCTGAATGTACTGCCAAATATGAAAAGTTTTAGTTTAGAGATCTAAGTGAAAATCTGTAGGTGCTTAATTTCTCGAGCAAAGAAGGCACAGGAAAACCTATCCTACGATTTTATTTTATTTTTTTCTCTTGAGATTTTTTTTCCTGGTTAAAAAAAAAAAAAAGCCGAAGTTACTTAGTACAACGTTGTGTTCAGTCCTCAAGCGAAATCTCATGAGGAACCCAAATTCCTTCTTTGCAAATTTTTCCAATTCGCTTGAGATGTTCGTGGACGGTTGAACATGAAACATTAAGTTTTGCAGCCAAATTTCTGGTGCTTTGACGTGGATCTAATTCAATAATATCTTTCAATATTTCTTCCTTCAGAGTGGGTCTCCTTCCCGATCGGGGTTTGTCGGTTATGTCACAATCGCCATTTTTAAACCTTTTAAACCACAGCTGACATGTACGTGTCTTCACGGCACCCGTATACAATGCACAAATATTTCTACATGCCTCTGTAGCAGAACTACCCTTTCGGAATTCATACAGTAAACAATGGCGAATATGTTCCTTTTTAAAATTATAATCCTCCATCGAGTTAATCTCTTTTGAAATGAATTATAAACGACACACTGTCGGGTAGAAGAGATAAACTTTTTGTAGCCGTAGATTCGTATCAGTCAAGCTTGCTTAATTCAAATTCATCATTCATAGCGGCGAAACACATCACTTTCTAAATGCCCTTTTACACCCACACACATCGTTTAAACGTTATATTTAGTGGGTACAGGTGTAAGCAGTATGATTAGACATCCTTGTTTTTAAACAGTAAAATTTTAAAATTAATATAGACTGGTCTAGAGTTCTTTAATAAGACTTTCCATCTGTAAGCCGGTATTTTCTTTCACTATTTATTTAAAAAAGGATGCCTACTCAAACACTTATAACCACTAAAGTTTTTAGTCATGGGAAATAGTGTTGGATTAAAAAATTTATTAACTGCATTCTCTCTCTCTCTCTCACACACACACACAGGGTGCGATGGGTAAATTATCGCCATTCTATATTTTTAATTTTGCACATGCGCATTGTTTGTTTTTGATTTTGTCGACTGCACAGTATATTAGGGTCAGTTGGGCACCATCTGTAAGAAAAAGAGCAATTCACTTTGACAGAAATTTGGAAATGGCATGCTGTACTGCCTAGCATTCATGCTGGAAGCTCCAGTATGAACATTTCAGAGTGTTTGGGTGTCAATCTGAGCATAATGCATAGGATTCGGAAAGAGTTGGATGAGTCTAATGGTGATTATGAAGGTGTTCAGAGTGTCCACTATGGATGGCGATGTTATGCCTGCATTCATTTTACCACGGGGACTCGGACTCAACACAGAGGCTTACATCAAGTGCCTTGAGGAGGTAGTGCTGCCTGGATCAAGAGACTGGCTGCTGGAAAACCCTATGTCTGGCAACAGGACTCTGCACCATGCCACACAAGCAGGAGAACCCAGCCATGGCTATCAGACAGTTTCTGCAACTACATCACCCCTTACATCTGGTCACTTAACTCCATAGACCCTTGATTATTATGTGTAGGGTGTAGGTGAGTGAGAGACCAACAAAACTCCTTGTAATATACCAAAGGCAGCATTCATGAACTTAAACAAGAATACCATCCAGAAGAGTTGCAGGAGATTCTGAAGTCATGTGGAGCTGTGGGTGAAGTCAGTGGCGATTTTATTGAATAAATTTACTCCTTAATATTTCAAGATATTTTTGTGCAATTTTGTAATTTTTGGTAAATATATCTGTTAAAATGAGATGTCAGTGTTATTTTCATTTTTGCATAATTTAGATGACAATTTATCCATTGCACCATGTATATTTACATGCACACACACACACACATGTATATTTATAATAAGCAAGAAATGAGAGATGTTACCTGTCTTAACAGCTTTGATGATTATTTTGTCAGATTTCTTGATCATAGAAACATCCTTTGGCATTTTTTGCTGTAGATCGTTGGTAATATTCACGAATTTCATTTTATGACAGAGAATTTAAATCCATAAAGTTCAGCATCTTTTATGCTCGTTCTTGTGTATTTTAATTGCTACATATAATTTTTAAATGAAAAAATGTAACCCCAGCATCATGTATAACTACACCAATATTGTGATAACCAGATATATTATAATTAAAAATTGTATGATAGTCAGTTCAAATTCAGAACCTGGAGACTGTGTCGTGCAATGAAACTCACAGTTGTGCTAGCGATGTGGGATAATATGTATATTCAATAATGTGTGTATGTGTGTATATGTATATATATATATATATATATATATGCATGTTTCATTAAAAACGACAGACAAGGTACTACGGTTAAGTTTTTTATTTAATTTTTCTTGTGTTCGAACAAAAGCTTTCTTTTCTGGACAACGAGTGTGTAAAAACTGTCCAAATGCTTTATAGTATAATAATAAAAAAGAAAAAGCCAACTCTTAACAATATTAGCTACAAAAAAGGCCATAATGTGCTAACTGTATTCGGAAATTAAAAACATTTCTACAACACACTAAAACATACACATAATGCACACACTCAATTAAGCCAAAAAATTGAATCATCCTTGATAATGGCTAAATGGATGTAACTATGAAACATTTGTACAGTTTTAGACACTCTTTGTCCAGAAAAAAAAGCTCTTGTTCAAACACAAGAAAAATTAAATAAAAAACTTAACCATAGTACTTTGTCTGTCATTTTTAATGAAACATGCATAAAGAAGGATTGCTGTCAAAACATAAAACTATTAAATATATATATATATATATATATATATATATATATATATGATATAAAAGTAATATTCCATGGCTATAATTTATTATGTTGGAATCCAATTCATCAGATCTACAAATTAAAAAAGAATTTTGGTTTCTTTTTGAATTTGTAGGTGTTTGAGACATTTATATTATATTCGTGCTCTGTCCTGGATATTGAGCTCTACCTGATTCTATCCTTGAAATATATATATATATATATATATATTGATCACTAATATTATCTATATGTATATATATATTTGGACAGCAACCTTTCTTTGAAACATGTTTTTGTAACATGTTTCTTTGAAAATGTTTTCTTTGAATATGACAGACAAGGAAAATTTGATGATTTTTTTATTGAGATTTTCTAGTATTCTTAAATTTTTCTGTTTAGTGTGGGTAAGGGAGTGTCAAAAATTTTCTGTCATGTCTATTGTCCCATGCAGTTAGGGGTTTGTTAAGTGTCAATTTCTTTTTATGGTTGCCTTTTTAAGATGCAATTGTGTGATGCCTATATAGTAGTAGAGTTTATTCTGAGCTCAGCAAAACAAGTGTGGCTGGAATTTAAGTTGGCATCCTTCTATTTTAAAAAAAACTTATATATATATTAGATAAAATAGAAATAGAAATTTACCTCATCAGAATAGCTATTCTGATGAGGTAAATTTGAATTTTTATTTTATGTAATTTATAAACTCTGTTATAATAAATACATTAACCTCTTTTTGTAGATCAGTTAATATTTTATTTTATTAGGATTCACTTGGATTATATACCAATGGATTATTCCCTATATATATATACTAAGTTTACTTGTGACATGTTTCATCCTTCAGGACTTCATTGGAATAAATTTGTTATGTTGGTAGGACTACACATGCACACAAAAGAGGGGTACTGGGAATTTTAGAATTTTTTTTTTTATCTAGCTGAATTCATTTAGAGTCTTTTTCTTTTCCTTTCCATCACTTTTGTAAGTAGGTTTCCCACACTGTGATATTAGAAGATTTGCCAGGAATGGTGAAATGTTGTAGGTGACCTTGCGATTAATGCACTCTCTAGACATTTACATCATAGTGAATTATTTCTCTTTTGATCAGACTAGCATTTTTTATGTCAAATTTGTGGTCAATCTCATTATGGTGGACAACCAACACATTTGATTTATTATTTTGTAAAATGTCACTTTTGTGTTCATATAATCTTTTATTTACATTCCTTGAGGTTTCTTCTGTGTATTTTTGTGGCAATTATTACAGGCGATGGAGTAAACTCTTCCTTCAGGTTTTAGCTTAGTGTTTTATTTAGTATTAACTAAGTCTTTTATTGTTTTGGATGTAGTAGTAACAAATTTTATGTTGAGTTTAGATATAGACATATTTTTGATTCTTTAAGTATGGATTTTATAAAAGTTGGTGATGTAATATGGTGTATTTGATGTGTGTTTATAGATGGTAAGAGATTTATCAGTATCCCTTCAAAGTATTTCCGACATAGAGAATTATATTCTTTTTTCATTAGAGCAGCATTAATTGATTACATAAATGCTAACCTAATTAAAAAAAAGAGCATAAATAAAAAAATATATATAAACAAATAAAATAGAAAAAAAATCAATAATAACATTTATTCACTTTCATTTATTCAGCATTAAGTTACATCACTTAGTATCTGCCATAGTTTACATAAATTACATCACATAGCATGTCCTTAAATTAAAAATGTTGAAAACCTAACCATATTTTTACTTATGTTTATAAATACTTGTTGCAAAATAAAATCCTTACATTTGCCTTGAAAAGTCCATCAGGGGACAAAATGCAAGAATATTTTTTCTTTTGTCTGTATTCATATTGTTTTTTTACAGATACATTTTATTTATATCTGAATTTTTACACATTGTTGACATGGGAAAGAAAAACATGAACATACATTTAATAAGAAGATACAAAAAACTATTACAAATTCCCATAAAAAGTCAAAAATAAACTTCCTTATAAATTACATTGAAGAAAAAGTTATTCCTCAAAGTTCACATAGATTACTTAAAACTTCACATATTTCCTCTATATGTGCACAGTTTCCTGAAACCTTCTGTCTGAGTTGGAAGAACAAGAATTAATACTTTTTGTTAAAGCTAACTCAACTGGAAATTATCTGTAGTGAGTGTGAAACAATAATAACTCACTTCAAATTCAGAGGACTGAGAAAGAAGGAAAGAAATTCATGAGCCTATATGAAATTTTCTTTGGACCAATGAAAATCTTGTCTTCACAGAAAATGACTGATTAGCTGAGAAGAAGAATGAATAGAATTTGTGAGCCTGTGTGAAATTGTTTTGAACCAATGAAAACCTTGCCTTCATAGTCAGTCAGTCAAGAAGAAGAAAAGAAATTAGTGAACCTATGAAACATTTTTTTAAATATAAAATACAGAGAAAAATTAATCAGAGAAGGGTGTCTGAAGTCATTTGAAAGGTTTTGTTTCAGTTCCTTGTGACCAGTGTTGTAGTACTCACCAGTGTAAAATTACTCAGCAACTATATTATCAGCCTCTAACCAGTATGCAGCACTTCAAAGAATTTTTCTCTCAACAAATCAAGAAAGCTAAGTATTTCAAACTATCTCTCTTTGTCTACTTTTGAACGTATGCAAAACCATATATCACTTTGGTAGGCAACAAACTCTCTTACATTTGTTTTAACATTTTTGAATATTATTTTGAGTCAGATCATTTAATCCATTGTATGGACATTTCCTCTTCATGACAAAACTACAGATTTCTGATTTATTTTCTTGAAATGAGCTACCCCAGTGGATGAAATAAAGGGTACAGTTCAAAATTCTAATCACCTGAAGAAGGCCAGAGCATAAAATGGCTGAAACATTGTAAATAGTGTAAATAAATACAATGTATCTAAATACAAATTAGAGACATATCTTAATAGATCATTCCATCTTAAATAAATCCACAATGGTTTACGGCAATTTTTAACATCATCTTGAGATTTTTCGTTAAATGTTGAATAATCTTAACACATTCAATATTACAGATAAAAAATAGTGAATGTTATATAGGGTTTTTTCAAGGCTTACCATAAGCAAAACAAATACATGTGATTGGACGAAAAAAAGACCCCAGAATGAAGTCAAAATCCACGAAAATTGTTCATCATCCTTTAATAGTTGTACTTAGTTTAATTTGTAATGTATATAAATGTAGGTAGAAAAAAAAGCAAATGTTGATAAGATAGCAAGTGTCACAAAGCACTGAAGTACCCAATCATGTGGGGAGTACACACTGGTTCTTATCTGGAATCTCTTAGCTTTGATCTAAAATTTGTCACTGGACTGTGGAAAGAGGATATTACAGATTTTATAATAAAAAACAGAATGAAATGATTAAGATTTCAACAAAGAGTACATTCAAGTTTTAATAACACCCACACTTGAAACAACTAGATAAACTACATTTCCTTTTCACACACACACACACACACACATCAGGCAATGTTTGGTAACTTTGATGAAAATGATTTACATTTGAAAATAGAAAACAATATGTTTGCTTATTAAAAAGTTAATATGGAGGGGGAATCCAGATTTTTAGATCTTATGGGTGTGTCTCTTTTAACTAATCAAAAGTAAGGTCAACACTAAATTTAAAAAGTTAAAAATATAAGTTAGATTTTGGGGGAAGTGTGGTATTCATACATGTCTTGGGGAACTGTCATATTAACAGTGTGACACCATATTTCTGGCAAAAAGTATACATTTAAGTTATGAAGAAATATTCTTAGAATTGTGTATATCCCTGACAGTGGGTTAATTTTTATTTTTTTTAAAAACATTATTTTAACATATATTTTAGAACTATCTTAAAGGGACCTCTGGTATGATCAAAACATTTTTATATATTTTTAACCAAAATACAATTCATATTTTATTCATTATGTCTTCTTAATACATAGTAATTTAAAATTAAAAATCAAAGAATTAAATTAATATTACATGTTTCATAATATATAATAAAATAATGGATATATAATTGTAATACATAGACTTTTGTGAAAATTCATTAACTATAATTTAAGGTGAACATTTTACATTGTCTACATATGATTGTAAGCTCATTTCACTGATTTAATAGATCATTATTTTTAAGAAACCTAATAATGTATAGCTTTTCATGTAGACACAGCAGGCATAGGTCATTTAAGGACTTAGAAATTCTCAACTTTTTTTTAATATCTTCCATTTTACTGTAAGGGGTGGGGGTTATTGATTTCTTTTAAATAACAAAAATATTTAGATAAAGATAAGATCTAAAAATCTGGATTCCCCCTCCTCCATATTAACTCTTTAATAAGCAAACATATTGTTTTCTATTTTCAAATGTAAATCATTTTCAGCAAAGCGTTACCGAACATTGCTTGATGACGAGATAAAAACATTAAGTCTTGAAACTTAGAAATTTCCATGTCACAATGTAAAATATTTTGAATAAAAATATCATAAAAAATATTAAGCTCTACATTGTATTGAGCACTTAAAAGAAAAAAGTAAATGCCAGAGAACTGTGGATTCTAAATCTTTTCTTTCTCTTCATATATATTAATTACATAAAAAATTCAACAACATCATTTCCATAGTTTATCTCAACATTTCAGTTAACCTGATGAATATTTATGAGCATCTATTAAATTTAGAAATTTTGAAAACCTAAGAACATCTTTACTTTTATTTATAAATACTTGTTGCAAATTAAAATCCTCACATTTGCTTTGATAAAGTATGTCAGAGAATAAAATGTGTTGGCTAAGATAAGTTTTATTTTTGTTTTTATTCATGTTGTCCTTTCACAGATATTTTTGTAGTTATATCTGAAATTTTATTTACACCTTGCACCAACTCTCTGTATTCGTCTCTTTCAAAAAGTGTGGTTGGTTCTGCACAAAACTTCACCACTATAATCAAATATATGTGGGTAGACTGAGCTGCTGGACCCTCATACATTGAAAAAACAAGAGAGTCCTCCAGTTAAACGGTATGAATTACACATCTACTGCCCTGTACATTGAAGAATCTTAATAAAGAAAATGTAACCTCCAATGAAGTTTGAACTTGCATCTCCCTTTCAAGGAGAAGCCACCATCTGATCCAGCATGCTTTAGAAAAGAGGACACAGATTCAAGTCCCCCCAGAGATAACATTTTCTTTATTAAGATCCTTGAATGCAAAGGTTGGTAAATGTAATTCACACTGTTTAAAAAAAATAAAACAGGGTGTCTACTCAAACATGTGTAGCCATCAAAATATGTTTAGAGAATAAGAAATAAAGTCCACCATATTTGTATGATAAATTTCTTTTTTTCATTTCCTACAGGCATTGAGAATAAACTTAAATGCCATGAACGTAAGTCTTCTTCTACTGAATATACAAAAAATGTGGATATGTATATACAACACCTTGGGATTGTAAAGTAAGCTTCAACCACTTTTCTTAATACAATTTGGGATTTTGCTAATTATTTGAGAATGTTTGATGGCAGTAAATATTATTTTCTTCTAATATACAAAGGACAGACTGGGTCCTATAGCTTTGTTTGGCAACCAGTGTAGGAGAAGGATAACTTTGAATTCAGAACTTGAAGAGGGTCATTTGGCTCCCTGCACCCAGCTATGGGTATATAGGAAATTATGAAATTTTCTGTCAAGAAAAGTTCGAGAAAAATCGGATCAACTTTGACTTACAATCAAAAAATATCTCCTAGCTTTAAATAACCTGCAAAGGGTTGATAAATCATAAAAACAAATTAATCAATCTAAGAAGAGAAAGCAAAAATTATGTTCACATATATATATATATATATATATATATATATATATATATATATATATACAAATACTTAAAAAAAGAAAAGAAAACATTTATATACTTAGCTGAACTGTGTGGATGTGTGTGCGTGTAAATTTTTCTTTATTTTTTACTAATGTTCACCCTATATACGTCCCAAGAGCCACTCAAGGTAGAGAGTTACTGAAGGTACTTGTTGTGTCAACAGTAAGAGTAAGGGGTGCATTTTATGTAGATATGTGGAAAAGATAACAGTTAACTCTCGACTTGAAGATGTTAAAATTATAGTGGTTGGGAATGTCCACATGGTTTGTTTGAAATTAAGTAGTCAGTTTGCTGGGAGAGAGAAACCTCCCCTCCCCCAGTGGAGACAAGTTTCATGTTTCTTGCTACTACATCTCAGAACAGAAAGAGAAAGAGAGAGTTTATGTTGTTCTTTTTATAGTCTTGAATAGAACAATACTTAGTGGGGGCATCCTGACAGACAAGGTGAGTTAATGCCCGCATATTAATTATAAGCATTTTTGTCGATTTCTCAAATGCATGATTTATAAATTACTCTGCTTATTGGAAATATTAAATTTAATCTATTAGCTTACAATTAAACTAAAATAAAAGCTTCAAGAAAGATTTTTCATTTTTAAAATGCATTTTATGATTTTTTTTGAGGTACCTATATTATTCAGCATCTGTCTATATCTCTGAGATGAGGTATTATGATTACTTATATTATTTACATTATTCAGACTGTTATCCTCATCCTCATTGCCATATTCACGTTTCAGCTTTTGTACACTCTAGCCTTCTTCAGGTGAGTGGAATTTTGAACTGAATTCTTTAACTCAACTTGGAGAGTTGAGTTAAAGGGAAATAACTGAAACATTCGGAAGAGGTATAGCATGTGGAACTAGAACACTCTGCCCTGGTGAACAAAATAAAGGGTTTGGTTAAAAATTCCAATCACCTGAAGTAGGCCAGAGTGTACAATAGCCGAAACATTGTGAATATGGCAATGAAGATAAGGATGACAGTCCGAATAATGTAAATAATGCAAGTAATCATAGAACCTCATCTCAGAGATATAGAGGCCAAAACATTGTGAATATGGCAATGAAGATGAGGATAACAGTCCAAATAATATAAATAATGCAAGTACCTATATTATTATTTATTCTTAATAAAAATATATTATATGTAAAAAAATCCTCCATGTGTTGAATTCATTTACTTTGAAATTTTTCACCATTCTTCAGCAACTCTTCCCTTTAAAACAGTGACTCTCAATTGCTGTGCCGCAATACCCTACTGTGCTGTGAGATCTTAAAAAGCGTGCTGCAAAATATTGTCATGACTCACATATATTTTTGTGTGTATGTGGAAGTAGTAATGGTACAGCATTAGTATTTGAATAAATGAATAAGTATTAGACTTATTTTTTGAAATAATTCTTTTCACTATTCACTCTGTTTTAATATTCAAAGTAAGTTTATATTTGTATGTGTGTGTTTTTTCCTCTGGTTTTATTTCATAAATGTATACACATTAAAAATTTTGTTTCATTTGCTCCTAGGTGTCTCATTGCTTAAAAATGTTGTGAAAAACTGCTTTAAAAAATAATTTGCTATTGTAATTTGATTTTCGTTAGGCACAAAATAACTGTGGCAGATGAAAGGTTGTCAATGTAAGGGACGTAATTCTGATTATTTTCCCTGATTATATTGTTTGATTTTTTTAGTTGCTTGTCATGGAATATTATTTAATATTTATTTTGTTTGAGGGTGTCATGGCTGCAGGAAAACGTCCATTCTGTGATGCTTATTCTGCCTCTTAAAAACAAATAACAACAAAAGTTTTACTGTTGTACATGTATATTTAAACCTTGCACTTTAGTGCTGACTGGTATGAATATTCTCTGAAAAGAGAATTGTCATAGAGAACTTCAAATCAAATCTATATTCACGTATAGAAAAATTAATCAAATAATCGTGCTTTTAAGCTGTGATATCACAGCTAGGATCTATTAAATATCTCAAAACTTTAATTCCTCTAATGATTATATAAAGAATGAAAGAACATATATAGAAGCCTATTAGAAATTATTTTACTAACGAAATACATTCAGTCAGTCAGTTGTGCCATGCATGATACACACTTAGGTGATCATGCATCTTTCGATACATGACTGACGAAACAGATTTTTTCCTGCAGTAGGTTGCCATTTCTTTCTGCAGTAGACAAGTTGCCATTCAAAGCTACAGAACCAAGTTTGTCCTGCTATTTACCCATAGCTGGGGGTAGAAGAAGAGGATTCATACCTTTTCCAAGGATATTAGCACATAAATGAATGTAATGGATTCAACTGGAATTTGAACTCGGCTCTCTAATTCCTCAATCTGAGCCACTATTCATTACTCCACTGTAGAATTTTTATTAAAGAAATCCATCAAAATTCTAATGATTACATATATAGTGAAACAGAAAATACTAAAAACATGTATAGAAATTCATTGGTAGTGATTTTACTATAGAAATGCAATTCTTTATTAAGCAAATGTATCAAAACTTTTATTTACTCAAACTAAAAACAGTTTAACTATAGAAATGAATTACCATTTATTTTGATGTTAACTCTTTAAGTATTCTGTAGTATTATGAGTAGTATTTGTGGAACAATGCATTAAAATATTCATTTCTTTAATAATTGCCTCTAAAGTAACAAAAATAATTCTAATGCCTCGTTCAACATGTGTATATAAGAGAGAGACAAAAAGAAGGGGAAAAGAAAAACATGGAGAAAGTGTTTGGAGACAAAAAAATCATGAAAAGGAGAAATAACAAGGATATTCAGCAGATATGCACATGTGCACGTGCTGACAAAGACAAGGAAAAGAAACTCAAGCTAACACCAATAATTAGAAAATCCCAACAACCACATAAATTTCATCAAACTTAGCATAAAGTAAATGAATGAAAATGAAAAAAAATGGCAGTCAATTTCTGAAACCATCTGAAAAATAGACTGAACTATTACAAAAAAGTTAATTTATGAAATTCTTGAATTGAGGTGCTGATATAACATCAATCAGCTAAGTGACAAATTTTATTTCTATTAATCTTATATATATATATATATATATATATATATATATATATATATATATATAATATTAGCGGTAAATATACACTTACATATGCAATTGGGATATTAAACATGTTAAAAATCACTACACAATTCTTTCCAAATCCTCTGTACTGTCCTCAAATTGACACTCAAACACTCTGAAATGTTCATATTGGAGCTTCCAGTGGGAATGCCAAGCAGTACAGCATGTCATTTGCAAATTTCTGGCAGAGTGAATTGCGTCATGGTGTTCTTTTTCTCACAGGTGGTGCCCAACTAATCTTACTTTACTTTTACTTTAGTCAATGAAATCAAAAACAAACAACGCGCATGTGTAAATTAAAAATATAAAATGGCGACAATTTACCCATTGCTCCCTGTAGTCTGAGAGATGCTGGAAATTTTAAATTTAAAAGTAATTTTTTTATATACGTGTTTTGAGTATTTAATCTAAAATTCATTTAGATTCTTTTTCTTTTTTTGTTTCCATCACTTTTGTTATTAAATATCCTACACTGTGATAAGAGATGACCTGCCAAGAATGGTGAAATATTGTAAGGACCTGGACATAAATTTACTGTTGACAGTCTAGTGATTAAAGCACTTTCTAAACATTTTTGTCTTAGTGAATTGTTTCCTCTTTTAATTTAGAGTAGCATTTTTTATATCACGATTGTGGTCAGTCACGTTAGGGTGAACAACTAATAAATTTAATCTGTTGTTTTGTAAAAGATCCCTTTTGTGTCCATATAATCTTTTATTTAAATTTCTTGAATTTTCTCTGATGTATTCTTTATGGCAATCATTACAATTGTAGTGTAAATTCCTTCTTCAAGTTTTAGCTTATTGTTTTGTTTTGTATTGATTATGTCTTTTATTATTTTAGATGTGATTGTGATAAATTTTATGTCGAGTTTAGAAAAAAATCTTTTCAATTGTAGTTGTGATAGTGTTAGTGGGTAGAACAATATATTTTTTGATTCATTTGGTTTGTCTGGAGTGGCTGCTTTTCTATTTTGGAATATTTTATGAGCATATGATGAAATGCTAAATGATGAAATGTATCACATAAAAACTTTTTCCACTTTGTCATGTATCTATATATATATGTGTGTGTGTGTGTTGGTTTTACCAATACTTTAATTTGTTGTAATATATATATATATATATATATATATATATATATACACACACACACAGACACATGTACACATACATGCAAACACGCACACACATATATAAATGGGGATCAAATACTGATCATATATGTATCAAATATGGATTGCAATCCAACAGAATGATAGGATAAGAAACAAATAGGAAATAAAGACGAATCCTGCTAGATTTATAAATGTTTCCTATTTGTTCCTTGTGCTATCATATATATATATATGTGTGTGTGTGTGTGTGTGTGTGTGTGTGTGTGTGTGTGTGTGTGTGTGTGCGTGCACATGTATTAGTAGGACGTTTAATCATTAATCATTTGATGATAGCTTATGTAAGCCGAAAGCTTAGATAGGATTGAAAAACATGTATCAATATGGTGATTTTCTTTCATCTTTCAATGATAATGTTATTAAGCTTATCAGATGATATGAAAGGAATTTGCTTAAAATAAATAGACAAAACTTGTCTATATTATTTAATGAAAAATGCATCAATGAAAAAATGCTGCCTAGATACACACAATATATATATATCTCACTTCGCCTTCTCTCCCCCCTCAACAACTTAAAAATCAATGAGAAAAAAGTTTAGGAAAATAAAAAAGATTACTAGATGTAGAATGAATTACTCTTTCAATGTACTTTCTATGAATTTTTTCCAATCGATCAACAAACATCAAATTAAATTCTCCGTAGATTTTGTAGACATTTAGATATATATATCAAACTTTAACCCCCAAATATACCCTTTAAAGGAATGCGAAATGACAACGTCCAAGAAATTAAGTGAAACATTCTCTCATCAGGATTGTTTTATTGTATCTTCTTCCTTTTATGTCGGCTTTCCTTTTCACCACTTAGCCATCCATATCTAAAGATAACATAAGTTAAGTGAAGCGTTTGTCTATCCCACACCAAGTGGGGTTAGGGATAAAGAATTGAAATGGTACATCTAACTCACTCATGTCTTCTCTCCCACCTCACTTCCTCACTTCGCCTTCTCTCCCCCCTCACTTCCTCACTTAGTTAATTTACTTAATACGGGGCCATCAAAAATGAGTAAATTTCTTTTCATTTTTCATTTCAACCTTTGGAAGTAAAGTCTGATGATCCAGAGCCATTTAAAAGGGCTGTGGTGAAATAATTTATTACATGGAACCTTAAAGTGGTCTGTTTTTTATTCAAACATATTTGCTCTGAATTTACATTGAGCTCTCCGGATTTCATCCTCCTTGGGTCTACCCATACAGATTACCTAGTTTTGCATAAACTATATATATATATATATATATATATATATATATATATATATATATATATATATATATACTGCTATTATAATGTGGGATATTTAAAAACAACAAAGATGAAAACAAGAATAAAAACAGTAAAAAGTTGAATGAGGTCAGCTAGTTTGTGCAACACATCAGATGCCTGAAAGTTAAAATTTAAATTTAGAACTGTGTGTTCAGTGTTCCTCTCAATGTATAACTATAAGTAATATATTGTTATATTTTATTCCCTTTCTCCATGTGTGATTCCACTAGTAAAAACATTATTTAGACTGAAGAAGTCCTTTCAAAGACTGAATTGCATCACATAGGATATTTTTCCATTTTCTCATTCAATTACCCACCATATAAACTATCAATATTTATTTATCCTTGGACTTAGTAAATACAGCAGTGTTTACCAACCTTTTTTTTTTTTATTTCAGAGCTGTGCAGTTAGAGAATAACTAAAACTTTTTCAATTTTAATAAGAAAAAATTAGTCATGAAATTTAAAAATAGGAAAATAATAAAAATGTCTCCTGAAATAAGCATTTATTTTTAAGACATTACATTGTATATTTAAGTATGCTTGTGTGAAAACTGTGCTTGAAGTGTTTTGGTAACTTTTTTGAATGATAGACCTTATATGTTATGCCTTGAGAAAAGCAAAGATGAAAGGTTTATCCCCTCCTTATTAAAGATTAAGGAATTTAACAATCCAGTTTAAAATATCAAATGACAAAGACTTGACTTAAATATAGAAGCCATGTGCCTCGTGTCTCTAGCTTATTTATAAATAAAAATTTTTAAATATAAAAATAATTCTTCTGTTAATTTGAGGCACATCTGGCTATCTTGCAGAGCGCATCAGTGTGCCAGAGCACACCAGTTGAAAAACACTGACTTACCGACTGAAATATTAAAAAAAAAATTCAATGAGTGTGGGCATGTTATAAAATCAACCAAAGCAAATTTAACTTTGCACAACACTACAATTGTAGGGAACACAGTGAGAATCAATCCCACTACAATAAAAAAAAAGTCTGCAAGACCAGCTTGATAACCATTGTGCAATGGCAAGTCTCTCTTTATGGTATTTACACTGCTTAGTCTGACACAAGGCTACAAATGTTGGGCAAGATTGGACTTACTACAGAAGTAATGATCTGCAAGGTTAGCCTGCTAACCATTGTTCCATGGGGAGGCTCCTTTTTAATATTTATTAAGTTCAATATAGTCTGACACAAGACCAATAAGGTTTAAATTCATTACAATAGTTTGCAGGTGCTGAAAATTTCTTGACCTGACCCACTTCTCCAAATCAGACTGAATAATCAAAGAATTTATGGTTGTTGATAGGAGCTAATTAGCCTTGGTTGGTAGCCTGTCTAAAGGAGGGATTTCAAAACCGGGTTACATGTGAGTCAGCTTGATGACAATCCTTCAAGTGGCCAACTGCTTCATCCTTGTAAATAGGGTGGATGAGCAGTGACTTGATAGCCAGCTTTTGAGTAATGGTCAGAAGAAATCACTTTTTTTCCCCCGGTGAGAATTGGGGACTAGGACGTGGGAGTGGTGCAATGGATAGTGACCCAGAATAAATCAGTTAAGTTCGTTGCATTCACTTTCACACAAATACTTTTGGGAAAGTATGAATCCATCTCTTCTCTCCTTCCAGTTATGATTGATTGACTGATTCATTTTTTTTATGGTTTATCAACCAATTGCAGGTTATTTAAAGCCAGAAAATATTTTTAGATTGTAAGAATTAAAATTTTTTTTTAGATAACAATGGTTTACTGACACAAGTCTTACTAATTAACCCATAGCTGGGGAGAAAAAGTGGATTCATGCTTTTTCTAGAGGCATTTGCATGTAAGTGAATATAACAAGCATGATAGGAATTGGAACTTGGCTCTCTAATTAACAATGAGCCATTATCCATTACACTATTTGTACATCCAAGCTCAGAGCACCTGGTATTCCCAAGTGGTCACCCATCTAGATACTGACCAGGCTCGATGTTACTTAACTTCAGTGATTGGATGGGAACTGGTGTTTTAATGTGATGTGTTCCAGCTATGAGTTATAATAACATGGAAGACTGTTCAGCACCCCACCATTTTGTATAATCACTCTAACATAGTTTTACATAGTATTAACATCAATGTTACATTGTAAGTTTTTAATTTGTTTATAAAAAGATGCTTTCTGAATGTAAATATTTTTTTTTATTTTGTCTTTGCCAGCTGCCCTGTGTCAAAAGTGGTATGATTTTCATTCACTGTGGCTGTGTAAAAGTGAAAAAAAACTGCTCACCCAAAGCTGGCCTTGACACCAAAAGATTTCCACCGATGTGTGTCAGAAATGTTTATTCAATTAAACAATTACTGGGATTCTTCCACTCTTTTTGAAAACATTTGATTTTTTTTTCTTAATAAAATAAGTGTTTTTTCTTTAAAGATATCTGTCTTGTAAAATTTTTTTCTTTTTCTTGTAAGATTTTTTTTTGATTGATTGATTTATGTTTTATGACTTATTAACCTTTTGCTGGTTATTTGAAATCTGGAAACATTTTTTTTAAACTGAAAGATATTTTTGAGATAATGATTTACTGATATAAGTCCTATTAATTAACCCATAGAAGTAGATTCATACCTTTCATGAGGGTATTTGTGCATAAGTGAATATAATGAAAATAACTTGAATTGAAACTCTTCTCTATGATTTCCAATTATGAACTGTTATCCATTATACCAGCCACACATCCAAGTATTCTGGTATTACCATTTTATGCAGAGAATGGTCAGCCAAACACTTGTGAATCTTGGAGGCAGTGTATATAACATTATATCGACTGTCTGTGTGTAGACAGAAAGAAAATTTTGTTCATTCTCTGTTTCTGTTAGGAGGGCTGTGAGTAAAAAATTTTTCTATTTTATACTCAGTAGGAACTGATATATTTTGGTGTATTGCCATATTCCTCTTTTTGTTCCCCTAGTTTTAGTAATAAACTAGCAGTAGAGCCCGGCGTTGCCCGGGGATATAACAGTAAGAGATAGATCAAGTATCCACCATCATAAAGACTGAAAAATAAAATTGACAAAGATTATTGTTTAAGGTTGACAGACACGCATGTCTTAATTAGTTTTTTTTTTTTTTTTTTTTACGAATTGGTCAAACCCAAACTCAAACAAGAACATTATTTTCAATCGTTATGAGTCTCCCGATTGAATAGAATTTTATTATAAATAATTGTCTTGTAAATGGAATTTTTAAAAGCATTCTGAATGTTAAAAATAAAGAAAAGTGTGCAAGAGAATAAGAAACACTACCTGCCAAAAAAAAAAAAAAAAAAGTGAAGTTTTGTTTTTTCGGCTGAAAAATATAGGAAATTCGCTCCCATATTTAAAGGAACCCATACACACACACAAACAGCCCGATGTGAGTTGTCCCCCATCCATTTTCACGATGTCTCTTAATCGTGTTTTCAAATTGATTTTGTGCAAAAACAATTATATTTTTCCCATTTTTAGCGCTGTTAGAACCACCACAAGGTAATTTTATGTAGTCCTGTGAAGTTTTGTTGAAATCGGTTGAAAAATGTAGGAAATCGGATCCAATATATAAACGTTACAGACACACACACACACACACAATCTGCGTTTTATAATAAGTAAGATTTCAATTTTAGTTGTGGTACCTCATTTAATCCTCCTTTATATACTTGGGTTTCGCTGTACACTCAAGCAGCTTCTTCTGGTAAACAACTTCCCTGTGGAACCAACTCCTAACAAGATGTTTCCCTGATCACTACAACCATAACCAGTTCAAGCTCAGGTTAACCACTATCTCCTACTCCTATACACACAAATGGCCTCCTAATATAACCCTCTGCCTTGAGTGGCCCCGGGGCCTTGTAAAGGGTGAACCTTACTGTAAAAAAAAAATGTAAATCCAATATTTTTATATACCAGAAATTGTTGAGTTGCTTTACAAAAACTGTTTTTCATTTTTTATAGTCCAGTTTTTTTTTATGAAGACAGCTTTGTACAACAGGGAACAGACAAAACACAAGAAGATTTCTTAATTACTTTTACTCAGACTATTACATCTGGATGCTACTCATATAATCACTTGAACTGTTTGGACTCAAACTAGTTGATAAGTTGTCCTTATATTTATACCTCATGCTCAAACATCATATGAGACACAAAATGCACACAAAAATTTGACAGAAAAATACATGGCTCAGTTTGAAAATGTGTTACATGAAGAGTATAAAATTTCTAATTTAGTAACTATACATGCTTAAAAGCTGAAACTTTGCATATTAATAATTTGACATATTTTCAAATACTGTACAAATTTTATCTTTCTCTATAAATTATAATTAAATTTTATTATCAGCAAGAATATTGTATCGCTATTGTTCAAAACAGAAAGTCTACTTCAACTCTATACTCCTAATGTCTGTGCCTGGAATCTGAAATTGTATTCACTAATTATTTATTTTATTTTTTTTCTCCCCCACCAATAGGAATAGATAGTTTCACCTATCATCCAGTTCACATGCTTCCCCAATGTTTCAAACAGGAGTAGAAATTTATCCCTTGTTTCCTGTTTAGATTTGGGTTTCTGGTTCTTTCTAAAGTCTACTTCACCAGTTTGTTATTCATTAATTAAATTTTGACCTCATCAAGTCTACAGTTAGCTGTTATTTTTCCTACATAGTTCCAAGAACTTCAACAGCACACAGTAACCCTCTACCTTGAGTGGCTCTTGGTCCTGTATTGGGTGAACATTAGTAAAAAAATAAACAAAAAGATTCATAATTTTCAATAATTTTTTTTTTTTATTTTGCCTGAAACTAATTAAAATTAGCCTAATATAATTTGAATCTGACTAATTTGTTTGTTTTAAAATCTTAATTTATACAGAGTTTTTATTTTTCATTTACAAACAATACTGTCTCCTTGCCATCATATCAGTGCACTGGATATAGTAAAAATAAAATATATGAGATGTAAAGTACCTTTATCATAATAAAGACAAAAAAATTTCTTAGAGTTTTTTTTTCTTAAAATTTGATTATCTAATATTGAATTTAATGACATCAGAAGACCAAAATGAATTTCATTATTGACCAGACAAAATTTCTAGTCATTTTGATCCTTAGAAAAATGATATCAGAGATGATCTGAGAAAAATAAAAGGATTTTAATGACTGTACTTTGTCATTTGCTTTCTGATTAAAGTGAAAGCTTCTCATCACCTGGATTTAATATGACTAAAGTATTGAATAGGGATATAATATCTAGAAAATGGAACAACACTACATCTAACCAGACAATATTATTTATGTTTCAACATATTTTTTTCTCAGCCACTTCATATATGCCTCATTTTGTTTATATCTATTTATTTATTCATAAGTATGTATGTATGATTATATATTGATATGTCCCGGAAAGGGATATATTTGTTCAAAGTAGCAAAGTGGTTGCTGACTACTGTAACCGGGTAGGACAATGTAGCAGGTAACCGTAATGGACTGGTCTTCATCGTAGTGGTAGGCAATAGGCGTAGGCAATAGGCGAAGACAATAGGTGTAGTTCATGTACCTCCACATCAGTCTGTATTTATGGCTGACACCAGCCAATCATATTACTGTGAGGGGGAACCCAGTTGTATGCATATTCATTACATCATATATATATATAGTATAGTAATCGACTCTCCCGAGATTCGACGTATGAGGGTCAAGCAGATCAGTTTCCAGAAACCGACAGCCCGACACCGGCACATGAGATTTGATTATAGTGGTGAAGGCCTGGGTGCAGGACCATCCACACTTTTTGAAGGGCCGAATACAGAGACCTGGTGCACTAAATTGCCACAAGGTCCCCAAACGACCCTCCGCAGTTTTGAATTCACATATATATATATATATATATATATATATATGAAGAAAAATTTGGAAAAAACAAACAAAAATCCTTAAATGCAATTATGTTGTTTAAAATGAATGAAATGTCGACGTCTGACGTTTCGGTTTAATAAACCTTTTTCAAGACAATATTCATTAAAATACAATTCAGTTCAATTTGACAAAGACGATGGACAACAAGTCTTATCCAAAACAGATAACTGAAAATTTTTAAAATGATCAGCTTTCCATTTAGCATGGTCACGTTGTCGTCACATGAGCGATGCTTTCAAAACATATTCCTAAAAATTTTTGATTATTTTGAATGAAAAAGAAAATGAAAAGAATTCTATTAGGATCTAAAATTTTTATGTGTATGCTTGTCGAGCACCAATCTCGCTAAAAAAAGGGGAAATATTAAAGAAACTTTTTATATACGGAACCATCATATAGCCTGATGTGCTTTAACCAACTGAGCCACAGAGGATCGTTCGGTTAGCAAGGTTGATTTTACTGCTCTTAAACTACAATCTTCCATGATTCTCTCACATACATTCATATCTGCTCAAAGCATATCCAAATGTAAACAAATATATATCTATCTATATATATATATATATATATATATATATATATATAGATAGAGAGAGAGAGAGAGAGAGAGAGGTGTGTGTATGTTTTAAACGATGTTTAACAAACTAAAATATCAAAAAGTAATTAAAAAATAATCAACAAGAAACTATTGTTTTTTAATCAATAAATGAAAAAATCAATAATCAATAAATTAAAAATTGCTATCGAAATACACCCAATTCATATATATTGAAGATATATTTTATAAAAATATATATATATATTAAATTGATATATTTATATTAAATATTTTAAAAATATATATTAAATCTATATATAAAATATATATATAATTAAACATATATTAAATTTATATATACATTAGATATATATTATATATATATACATTAAACATATATATTAAAATATATTAAATCTACATATATATTAAATATATAATTAAACATATATATAAAACATATATTAAATATATTAAATATATATATAAACATATATTAAATATTAAACGTATATATTAAATATATATTAAACATATATATAATATATAAAAACATATATATTAAATATATATTAAACATATATATACATTAAAATATATAAAATATACATTAACGTATATTCATCAAAGATATATATTTATTAAACTTATATTAAATATATATACATTAAACACATATATATATATATATTTACATTAAACATGTATATTACACTTACACCTCATCTCAAAATATAGACAGATAATGTATATATTAATTAAATACATGTATTAAATATATATATATATATATTAAATTTATATAATTTAAATATATATATTAAATTTATATATAAATATATATACATTAATATATAAATTTAATTTATATATATATATATATGTGTGTATTAGAAATATACGTGTATTAAAAGCACACACACACACATATGTGTGTGTGTGCTTGTGTGTGTATTAAATAAATCGTTAAAAATGTGTGTAATACCCAATGACATTTTTTTATATTCAGTTGAAATTGTAGAAAGCGTGATTAAAAAAATAGTCGTTTCGCTTCAATTTTCTAGTATTTTTTTTATTTTATGCGTTTTAAATTAATTAATAAAATGATTTAAAAATTTTCTTATTAAAATTTTAAAATAAATAGTGAAGACGAGATTTAAAAAAGAAAAAAAATTTCTAATTTTTAAAAAAAAAAAAATAACGTGTTTTTTATGACTAAAAGATGACAAATTATTAAAAAAAATGCCAGTATTTATCACAATAAAGAAATGAATAAAAGCAGACACTTAGAACAACGTTTAAACGATTTTATTTCAAACTGAAAAAATTTTAAAACAGAATCGCGCTTCATGTAGGCGTTTAATTGACGAAATATAGTAGCAGTCGTCAGTAATCCCATTTTACTGTTGAAATCTAAAGACTTGCATAAGTAGTGAACCTCTGGTGCTTTACTCGCTTTAACATAAACATCGCGCAAAAAAGGAGTGATTATAACTTCCGATTCTATTTGTGAAAATATACAGTTTGGATGAGAGGCGAATAGCATTTAATAAGAATTTTTTAAATAAAAAAAAAAAAAGATTAGACATAGATAAACAACGCTTCGGAAAGACGTATCTGCATGCTTTTTTTTTTCTCCCTTCATTCAAAAAGGAAACGAACTCAACGAACATGGCCTCTGACCCGTCGGCATGATATCACCAAGAAAATAGTGCACACTAAAAAAGACACAAAGCCATATCATTAGACGGATTATTTTGTTAAATTTTTGATTGAAAATAGCTTTTCTGTGTTAAATACATAAAACTGTCGTGTTTTTAAAATGATTTTGAACGCAAAATCAACGTCGGCTGCGGAGCTGTTTGGGCGTTTGCGCTGTGTTCAATGTAAGGGAGAGAGGCAAGTGACTGAGACAAAATGGCGACCTTTGAAAATGACGAGCTGAATTAGATGTCTACGCAAGTTGTTTTTTTTTCCTGTTTTCTTGTTTTTGAGTAATGAAACGACAGCAAGACAGGGACATCTCACCTCGAAACAAACGACCCCGAGGTAGTTATGTCTCTAGTGATCACGACGTTAACAGAAACCCACTGACCCCGGACATGGATAGACGTACAGCAGTAGGTACCAACAATTCTGGTAGTAGTAATAATAATAGTAGTAGCACTGGTGCCGCCACTGGTAAGGTCCTTTCAACGGGTGGGGCCCCAACCACTATCAACCGAGGTGGAACTACAGGAAAATCTTACCGAACTAGCTATGATCACAATTTGGATCATTCCCGGAAGCCATACAGAGACGACAGATTAGGTGGCGGCGTCAGTAGCGACTATGTCCACCACAATTCGTCATCATCGTCGTCGTCTTCGTCTCGGACAACGGCAGCCGTTGAGAACAGACAGCCGCCACCGCCCCCGAGTTCTACCTCGATATTGGAAATGTACCGGTCATTATGTATCAGCAACCTCAACCCTAAAATATCTGAAACAATACTCATAGAATCTCTTCATCGCGAATTCGAACGATTTGGTGCATTTAATATCCGGATGTCTTACTCCGGCGACCAGATGGTTGCCTACATCAATTTTCGATACCCTGAAGATGCCCGCAATGCCAGACACGGAAAATCGGACCTAGTTCTGTTCGACAGACAATTACGTGTGGAGCCCGTTTTGAACAACAGACGACGCGGTGATAGCCCCTCGGGTACAGAGTATGTCCCTAGGATAGGGCCCCTGGTCAGTGGCACTGGTTCTGATCGGTTCATAAACCGAAGTATTTCACCTGGACAACAGCAACCGTCACTCGCTGGACCCGGACGGCGAACTTCACGTAATATGAACCCGCCTCGCGACCTCTCTAGGGAGAGGGAGTACCTTTACTCTGATTCGAGGCACGCGAATATTGATAAAAATACACCCAACCAGCGCCACCCGTCTCCAGAGACAGAGGAAAAAGCCACCAGGACGTTATTTGTGGGTAATCTGGACCATAATGTTTCCGAAAATGATCTAAGGAGACATTTTGAACGGTTTGGTGTCGTCGAAGATGTTGATATAAAGAGACAACAGAGAGCACAAGGAAATTCTTATGCTTTTGTTAAGTTCATCAACCTGGACTGTGCCCAAAGGGCTAAAGTTGAGATGTCAGGTAAGCACATAGGTAAGTTTCAGTGTAAAATTGGTTATGGAAAAGTTACTCCCACTACTTGCCTGTGGGTCGGAGGACTAGGCTCATGGATCAATTACCAAACCTTGTATCGTGAGTTTGACCGCTTTGGGGCAATTAGAAGCATCGTGTGGACACGGGGGAAAACTTATGCCTATGTTTTATATGACAGCAAAGATGCAGCCCAGGCTGCATTTCAAGAAATGAGACGGAATCCGTTTGGGGAGAAGGAATTTTCTCTTCGAGTCGACTTTTCAGATTCAACCCACATTGCTTTGTCTTCGCCACCATCACTCGACGAAAAATATGAAACTGCTGACCACATAAGAACCTATGCAACAGTTCCATACGGGTGCAGTGGAGATCAGCGACGATCAGACGGGTTTGTAGACCTCCACAGCTCGAACAAGGTCCGTCCACGTGATCACTGGCACCCACTGGAATCTGACCCCATCAATGTTTTCCGCAACCCGGACAATCCGCGTGATTTTGAGCACCGCGGTAGCCGTGTTGACCAAGTTGATAGATCGATCAGTGTCCACGGTGACCGTCGCAAAAGGGGCCACTCTCCTGTGGATGATTTTGATAACCAGAAAAGATATCGTTCACACAGCCGGGAACGACTCACCACTTATAGGAACAGAGACAATGAGATCCGTGATCACAATAATAAACTGGGGATAAAAATGGTACAGGAACAGCAACAACAACAACAGCAACAGCAGCAGCAGCAACAACAACAGCAGCAGCAACAGCAACAACAACATCTGGGTGAGAATTTTCACGAGAAGGATGTTCGAAATATGGATGCTATCAAAAAAGCTCGACCACCAACCGAGAAGGAGCTCAGTGTTGCTGAGCATGTCAACAATCTTGTTGACTTAGCCAAATGTCTGCCAGTTGCCTGGAATGGAGCACTGATCTTAAAAAACAGTGCCTTTCTTGCTCGCATGCATGTGGTCAGTGGGGATGTGACCATTGTGGACACTTTGATGAGAGATCCGACTACTACGGAAACCTCTGTTCTGCGTATCACACAGAGACTACGGCTGGACCAGCCTAAACTTGAGGAGGTTGGTAGACGGGTCAGCTCATCTGGGTCCCACGGACACTGCATCTTGTTGGCATTACCAAGCACTTTGCCGAACTATGAAGTTGGACAGGCCCAACAAAGACCCTTAAAGAATTTGGTTAGCTATCTCAAGCAGAAGGAGGCTGCTGGCGTGATATCTTTACCCCCAAATCCATCAAAGGATAAAGAGAACGTTGGAGTTCTTCATGCATTCCCTCCATGTCAATTTGGTTACAACTTCCTTCTGAGTTGTGCCCCCAAATTACCCACTGAACCAATCAAGGAAGATTATTTAGTTGTGATTGTTGTTCGGGGAGCCACCTGAGATGATGATAATAATGTTGTTGTAGATGATGCAAAGATTTCCACAGTAGTTGATGCTTCTTGGCTATTTTGCATTACACACAAACACACAAACATGTATACATACATACATACATACATATATATATATATATATATATATATATATATATCTCCACAAAAGAATCATCGTCCTATTCTTTTTTAAAAACTATATAATACAATTTGACTTCTAAAATTCTTTAAAAGAAGGAAAAAATTTTTTCAGATTTAAAAAAAAAATCACAAAACATTCATTTTTACTTACATTTCATCAAAAAGATGGTTTTGAAAAATCAGTGTAAAGTGGGTTGAATATAAAAAACAATCAACAAAATATTGTTAAATGTATTAAAGTTTTCAGTGAATTTTATTAGTAAAAATATATACTTGTGCCAAAAGCAAAAAAGGAACTTCTCCCCATCATTTCCCAGCATCCTGAAATGAAATCAGTTTTAAAAGTTGCAAAAAAAAAAAAAAAAAAAGCAGAAAGTCTCATAAAAAAAACAAAAAATATCCATTTAGAATTGAAAAGTTGGAGATTTGAAGTTTTTTACTTACCTACTTACCATTTCCCTGCCACACACACATTCAAACACCAAGGAACTAAACCTTGAATAAACTCAACACTTCTTTTATTAAATCTAATCTAAAAAAAAAAAAAATGGTCTCTACCTCAGAGAAATTTCTCCTTTTTAAACAATCACTTGTTTTTCTTTTCAATTTTTTATTTTAAGTTTGCCATAGTTTCCCTTAAATTTGATATTCTTTAGAAATCACCTATTAATATGGGTGTGTCCTTGATTTTCTCTTTCCTTTTCTTTTTTTTTTTTCTTTTTAATCTTCAATTTGTCTTTTTTATTTTTATTTTTCTTACAAATATCTTTTTCATCAGCCAGAGTGATGACCAAAAACAAAAACAAAACAAAAGCACCTTTCATCTCTCTCTCTCCCTTCTTGATAGTCAAAGAATGGGATTCTGCTGACAACTGTTCAGGACTGGCCACTTTGGAAATTCAGGTAAGAAGCACAACTTTCAACCCACCTTATTACACACACACATATATATATATACACACATGTATTTTTAAGAAAGTTTTTTTTTTTTTAACTTCATCTTGTTCAAGCCAAGAAGGAATTCCTCATTTATTTCCCTCTGACCCACCAAAAAAAAAGTGAAGGGAGACAAATTGGAATTGAAACTTTCAATTCAGTCTTAAATTGCACTATTTGTTAAAAAAAACAAATATCACTTCCTTCAAGATGAGGTTTAATATGTTAATTAATTCTTTCAAATAAAGTGTGGAATTCCTAATATATAAATAAATATATACAGTTTTGGAAAGTTATAATTTTAAAAAACTTTTATACATTTCTTATTTTTTTCTCTCTCTGTAGATCTTATCAACAAATGTTATATTTTACCTAATTTTTTAAAAGTATATAAGCAAAAAGATGTTCTGTTAAAAAATAAATCATGTTTATTTTTTATTTACTTGCATCTTTCAAATAAAACTTACAAAAGACTTTCTTTCTTCAATTATTGTCTTAATTAATCTTCAAATAGGATCAAAATATTTTAAAAAGCTTCTTAAACTTAAGATTTCCTTAGGATTTCTCTTGTTTATTATTTAATGAGTGGAAAACTAAGAAATTACATGCCTGTACTCTTAATCAACCTCATAATGTTTAATACTATGCTCTCCTCTTGTATATATATATATATATATATATATATATTATATATATATATTTTTGTATTTTTTACAAATTTCTGTTGAAAATAATAATAATGATGATGATGATATTAGTCTGAAGTAAGTTTTGGGAATACAAGGAAAGTTTGTTCTTCCAAATAGCCAGTCATATTCTTAAATTTAATTTCAAAATATCAAGTTGTGAAAGTAAACATGCTTTAGTAAAATATAAGTAAATATCAGATTTTACACTGATGTGACATAAAAATCATTGCTTATTCTATAATAATATATTCATCATTTTGACGGCTTCTGCTTTGTGAAAGGTGATGTAGTCATGCATTGTAATAAAATGACTATTTTCTGTATGAATTTTTGGGATGAGGAGTTATCATTTGCAATCAGACTAATGCCTCATCTTAATTATCATCATCACAATGTTTTGGCTGTTGTGCCCTCTAACCTTCCCTGGGTGTCTGTCGATGCAGGTAACTTTCAGGGAATTTTTAAACTGGATGAGCAATAAATGAGCAGTACTAAATAAGAACAAGATGCTACGTCCCTGGACAGGGACAGTGAAACAAGAACAATATAGAACCATAAATTAGATAAAAGGTTCAGTTTAAAATTCTGTTAAAGCATACCTGGAGCGAACAACAGCCAAAATGTTGTGACATTAGATTGAATGTATATAATGTAAATAACTATTCCTTACTGTTCCTTATTGAATATGAGACTGAATTTATTTGATATATAAGATTTTTTACAATGTATTTCTAAAATTAACATTTATATCATTTAAAGTAATTTATAAGTTATACATGTAGATACAAGTTGGTATATAGGTTGTCTTACTTGATGAGTGACTTTTCAATTTTTACTTCTGTTCAATAAGAAACTCAAAACTATTATAAATTGCATCTAAATTTGCTCATGTTGAGTGTTTCATTATAGGAAGGTGAGATGAATTATCATATTTTTTTTTCTTTCTTATCTGTACTTAGCCAATTGTGTCAATTTTTTTTGTTTCTATTATTTTATCTATTTTGTATTGAACTTTGTTTTTTTTTTTCTTCTTTTACTTAATAGTTTTATTGTTTCTATTTTTAGGGACCAGCTATTAGCAGTCTGCACATAGACAATAAGTGCATTTTCCACTTCTGATGGTGTCCCTTTCTTCACTGAAGCCAGAACACCTGCTCATCTGCAAATTCCTTCGTTTTAACATGGACTTTTGTTGGGAATGATTGACCATCTACTATCATCTGTTGATCACCAGGCCTTGTTTTATAAAGTCTCTTCGCTTATGACTCCCTTGTTTGGTGAATTGTAGACATCTCAAGGCAGCTACTAGGCTCTCATTATAAAGGGAGCAAAAGATAATGCCTCATTATATATATATATATATATATATATATATATTTAAAAATATTAATATCATTTAAAAAAAAAAAAAAAAAATACAAGATTGCCATGAACGTTATTACATGATGATTTTCAATGTGACCAGCATCAAATCAACAAGAGGAGAGTGTGAGAAAGCAGAAGGTTGAACTTTCAATCTCTTTTCCTGCTTGGAAATGTTAATAATGCCAGCGTTGTTGCTCATGGACTTGGAAGGTTCTCACCTTCATCAACCATGTTTATTGTTGATTTCTGCCTCACATTCCCCTCTGCCATCTTTGACATGTGCAAGAGTAGGTATGATTCTGTGGTTTCTGAAATCTTTTGGGGGAAGTTGCTGTTTGTCCCAATTTCTTTCTTTTTTTTCTTTTTCTTTTTTTTTTCTTTTTCTTTATTTTTTTTTCTTTCCTGCTTGGTGTGTGTGAAGGGGTGGGGGAGAAAATCTGGGAGAACACTGCACACAACTAAACTCTTTTCATACTTTTGGCACTTCTATTGAAATTAGTAGAAGATGGAAGGAGTACCTAGACCCCTCCCTCCCGCCCGGGCTGCAAAATGTAAAAGCTGTGTGTAAAATCCCCATTGATTTCAGTTTGAGTTATAGACACATTTTATGTGTGTCTGTGTATGAATGCTGTGTGCATCCTTTTGAATGCATGTTTTTATGTTTATACATATGTTCACTTTTTAGTTTTATGATGGAGATTTTCTTTTAGTAGAAAACAAGAAAATGTTTGGTAGAGTTGAAAGTTCATAGTATAGCATGACCATATATACTAAGTTGGCTTTTTCTTTTCTTTTTTGGTAGACATGAACATTCACTGTTTTCCCTGACCACGTTTTAGTTGGTCTGGTATGCATAGAAATTCAGTTTATCATAACCACGTTTTAGTTGGTTCAAAATTTGTACAAGGAAATTCAAAGTTTACCATGGCTGCCAGTGAGTTGGCTTATTATTATACACACTAACATTTATTTTTACCATAATGTTCTGTACTGGTTGGTTTGGTATGTATATTAGACTCTCTTGTTGATTCAATCCCCAGAAGGAGGGTTGGTTTGGTAATCTGTGATCCTGTACATAATAGTTGTTGGTTTGCTATACTTGAACATTCATTTTACCATTGCATAGCATTGAGGACTGTACTAAGCTTTATGCAATTCAAATAGATGGGGAATCTTAAAATACCAAAACTCGATCTTGGTGGGTTTTGGTATCTTAAAAAAAAAAAAAAATTTAACTTGTTTATTATGAACTGTTTTTCTGCTTGGGACATTTTAAGAAAGCATGAAAAGAAAAAAAAATGTAAAGGAAAGAAACAGATAAAAACTCATAGCCTACCATGACTGTATAAAATCAGTTGTTTTGATGAACAAAAAAATTACCCCATTGTTCTCAATGACTCTATTGATTTGGTATAAATGTGATTGTATTTTTTTTTTCTTTCCATTTTATCCTGTTTGCCATAACCACGTTCTAGTTGGTTTGGTGTTCATGAAGAATTTGTAGGATATGGTAATTTTTACTCCATCTTATTTGCTGTTACTTATACATACTATATTACATGCACGTATATATATATATATATATATATATATATATATATATATATATATATATATATATGAACCAAAAACTACATGTATCCGTGTGTGTATGCTTATGTAAAGAAAAAGTGACATTAACTTCTTTTTTTTAACCAATCCTAAACTGTTGAAAATTTGCTATCAAACTGATATCAATTTTATATGTCATTTTATTCCAGAATTGGAAATCTTAAAAAAATATTTGGAACAATGATTAATTTTAGTTAAATTCCATTAAATAACTTCATTTTTACGTGCGCATAGACACACATATGTGTAAATTGATCTAAATTTTTTTATTTGTGCAGATATATATGCTGATGTGTATGAGTAATATGTATCTATGTATATTTAAATACATATATATATATATATTTTGTACATGTGTATGTGCAGTGTCTACACACTCACACAAGCACATGTATTTGTGTATGTATATACATATGTATATAGTGTACATATATGATGTGTGTTAATTGTTTCATAAGTATTTTGTTGTTTTTTATTCCCCTCTATATATACATATATAAACATGTATGTGTATTTATGTATGTATGGGTATGTGTTTAAAATATTTCCATTTAATCCGTTTGACTTCATGAGCAGAGAGCAGAAAAGAAGAGAATTCCTGAACTGCAAGAAGTGTTCCACCCTGCTGTCTCTCCAGATTGGCTAGTACCAAGATTTTTACATATCACTGGCTGTTGTCATGCCAACCTTTATGGCTGAGCTGGCATTCCTGTTTTTGAGGGTTCACTTCTTTTCTTGGGGCCTTGTTGTGTGTGCACTACATTGCTGATGTAGCTGTGGATTTTGTTAATCTCTATTTGTTCCTGTTTTGGGAAACTGACTCTGATATCGAGATGCTCTGACTGCGTCTTTGAAAACTTGTATCTTTTAGACCTAGTGACAAATAAACTTGTGCAAATTTCTGTGTGCTGAAATTTCTAATGCGTTTCATCTACTCCCTGCCTGTTTCTGGATGTGTTTTTTTGCAAAAGAGGAAAACTACAACAAATCCAAACAAAGGAGTAAAAAATTTACAAGCAACACCAACTGCTTACCCCCTGACCTCCCCAAAGTGAAATAGACCTGTCAACACGACCAATGAAATTGCTGCTTTCCAATGAGAAATTTTGCAAGTTGTTGAAAATACTACCAACCAAAACATTAAATTGTTTGGTTGTTCTCTGGTTTCTTATTCAATGGAATCTGTTGGCCTTTTGTTTTGTTTTTTTTTTTTTTTTTTTTTTTTCCCCTTCCCAGTTCTGTGCTTTTTTTGAGGAGTCCTTCACTCATTTATTTTCATTTGTAAAAAGGAGAAACAATTTCAGAAAATTTGGAAAAAAAAAACAAAAACAAAAAAAACAAACCAAAAAACCAAAACCAAAATTTCTTTTTGTTCTTTAAAAACAGCAAAATTAATATCTACAATTGTCTTTCCTCTCACTGGTTCCTCATTGCTGAAATGAGTGTAACGCGTTGGGATTCTTTTTGCAAAATGGAAAATTTCTACTTTTGACCAAAACGCTGGAATCTTTTCTTCCAAGTTATCATTATTGTGCTGCTACCAAATTTCTCTCTTCATTTTGGATACCACGTTATTTTCAGTGGAGTTTGCCTCCCTGTACCTGCACACTTTATTCCTACGGATTCATCTTACTCCAAAGTAATTGCCTCTCTTGTTAAGTTTCTACCTGTTTACCTGGATCGACTCTGCCTTGTGAAAGTTGAATGTTTGGTGCTTCATTGCCCTGAAGTACTGTTGGCAGCTATTTTAGAAAAGGCGCTATTTGTGTCTACATCGGATACAATACAAACAACTTGTGGCTAGTGTGTATGCCATTAATTTCCTTCTGTACATGTGCAATATCCGTTCTTGTTGGTGCAGTCCAAGAAAAAAGCTCAACACCACCATATTCTTGCTAAATGACAAGTTTCTCTAACATCTTGAAAAAAAAAATCACCTACCTCGTTTTTACTTTTTTTTGTTTTCTCTTGTTATAAAACCATATTTTTTATATGTCTATATTGGCTTAATATATTTCCATACTATTTTTATACTTATATACAGCAATATATTTTCATATTCCATTTTATTAAAAGACTGAAATTTGTTAAAGGAAGAAAAAAACAAATTGTTAATATCCGTATCAAAAAGTGATATTTTCATTCGTTTATTTTATAAGTTGAAATTCTTTCAATTATTATCAAACTTCATTATCTGTTTTATTTTTTACTTGAATAGAAAGATATTTTATAAGGTTGTGAATTTTTATATTTTTCTAATCTTATTTTTGCTTTTATTTTGGCATTATAGACATTTTTCTCATTTGGGATTTAATTAATTTTTATACATTTAAATGGCTTTGCAAAGTGAATTTAAACTTTAATTTTTTTTTTTTTAAATGATAAATTTAACTACTAACAACCTTTCTATGAGGATAAATTTCAATTTAAATTTTTAGTTCATTATCTGATATTATGAAAAGTAAAATCTCAATCACCTTGCTTATTTAGTTCGTAATCGCTACAAAACATGATTCTATCTAGTGGACTGCACATTTTCACTCAAAACAGATTAAAAAAAAACAACAAAAAGATGCAATGAATTAAGAGAGAAAAAAAAAGATTCTTGGATTTTTTTTCTTTTTTTTTTTTTCAGTTTTCATGAAGATGCAACAACTGCAATGATTTTTGTGATATCTAGTCATTTGACTGGCTTCTGCACCAATTTCACTTTTAATTCAGGATTACATTTTTTATGTGAATATTGTTGCAAAAATTCCTTCTTGGATTTATCTAGAATCTAGAATAATTCATCTTTCATCTACCACCAAGGATACATGGAATTGAGTTTGACATAACGAGTACCTTAAGCCAGGATAACTCTCATTTGTTTCATTTTAAAACTTAATTTTGTTGAATCTTTCTGTCTGCAAAGTTAAATTGTTTGACAGTCATCATTTCCTTTGATATCTGCAAGTGAATATTGGAATATGACACTGACCAATTTCTTGCAGCTTTTTATTGTACCAAAAAGAAAACTTTCTGACAAGTTTGGACAATTTTCTACTTAGACAAAAGGTTTTGTGATATCTTTTTCCAAGGAATATTTACATATTGGGAATCTTATTCCCGAATAGAATTGTTTTCGTTTTGCTGATTTCTTATTGTGTCTTTTAGTGTGTTGCAATTATTCCAAGGATTTGCTCTTAGACTTGGCTACAAGAGCCAGGAATATCTTATGCTAATTTTATTGGATTTGCACACTGATTGAGAATTATCACTGAGATTATTTTCTCTCTCCTCCTCTGGTTTTCTCTAAATTTCTGTATTTCCAACAACATTGAAAAATGCTTGGCCTTTGTTGTTTCAAGTTACATATTTATCACATTATCTTGGAAAAAAAACCAACCAAAAATGCAAACAAAAATACAAAAAAGAAACAACAAAAAAAAAACAAAAAAGATTAATCAAAGTATAATTATTTTCATATAAAAAATCAAAAACAAACCAAAAAAGAAAAGAAAAACATCAACAAAAAAAAGGAGCAAAATTTGGACCCAATGGATTTCTCTAGGAAATCTTGTTCTTGTGGCCTGCCTATGGCAAATTTTTTTTATTTATTTATTTTTTTTTAATCAATGTCTGTTGCCAGAACCTTATGGAATTCTTCACTCTTGCCTATTGACCAATGATAATCCCATCTATTGCCTTTATGGGAAATATTTTCGCGATTACCAACCAAAATTTTCTGATATATTCACAACAGGATTACAGAAAAATCTTCAATTGAAGATATGTATTTGACCTTTTTAAGAGGTCCTCAGTCTTTTTTGGCATCTGCAAGACCATTCTTAATCATTGGGAAATGAAACTGCATTTTGTTTACTGCAAACAATTCTTGTCTTGTATCTTTGTTGGTTCTTCTAAATACGATTTTTCGTATGCCCTCAAAGGGAATTTGTGCTGTTTGTTTATTTTCACAACACTAGCCAATGAGAGTAAGTATCAATTTCTACACACCTTTTACCATCCTTTCTTGGCTTGCACATCATCAGGAGAATCGTGAAGAGTCAAAAAGATTAAACCAGCTCTTAATATCAATTTTACATCAGCAAATTTATAAAACTTGTTTAGGATGAAAAATCTTGTTTGAATACAGACAAAGCCTTCCATGACTAATTTGAATTTCCCCCTAATTCGATCAACCTTGTTAAATTTAGATACTTAACTTACATATGTTGGTTATTTTGCCCAATATTTTTGCCAAAGTAAATATACTTAGTTTGTAGCTAGTACTTTGGAAGATTTTTTTTCTAATGTATAATGTATCTAGTTTTTCAGCTTGAAAAATATATTTTCATATATTAGCAAGGGGTATTTATCTATCTCACCCTCATGGAAATCTGTGGCACAAGGTTTGAGATTAAAATGGCTACTCCCCAACCAACATTTATACATGATGCACTTCTAAAAAGTTCAGTTCCCTTGACACTTCCCTTAATGGAATGCCTCTGACATCAGGAATGAACTTGATACTATCCTTTTAAGTGTAATGGTGATGCTGAAACTGGATTTTTTCTTTTGCTTTAGCCCCAGTCCCCATCATAATTTGAAGGGGTGTGTGTGGTGTGTGTTGTGATTTTTTTTTTTTTTTTTTTAGCATTTAAAAAATTTGATTAGATCCCAATTTTTCAGGTATCTGGTCTTCCTAAAAGGTTAATAAAACATTAAATTTTCATTGTTTTACCAAACAAGATTTTAGGGTATGCTTCTGCTTAGTGTAGAACCGTAAGAGATCTATAGGATACATAAATTCTAAGACATCGCCAATATGAAATAAACCTTGATTTATTTTTAATTACCAACCTGAGCATTTTGTAGAAAAGAAAACATAAAAAAATCTTTTTGACCAGAAATAAAACTGAAAGTACAGAAGCTTATAGCTGTAGAATTGATAAAAGGTGGGTCATAAACTAAACGTTAAAGTGGTTAAACACCTTATTCCCAGTTTCATTTTTTAATTTGTATGACTATACAACATTTGAGAAATCTCAAAATGACATTCTGAAAAAAGACTAGAAGCTTTTACTTAAATATTTTGATAATACTGGTCGTTTTTCTCGGTGGGGAGGATGTATCAAATGTTTTTGACTTTGCAAAAGAGTCATTTATCAAGTATTAATGTGCATGTCATTTTTGTTTTGGGCTTTGCCACTTTTACATAGAGGCAGGCGTAATAAAATTGCTCCAAGCATTCATGAAATATTGATTAATCAGGGTAGTATCGGTTGACTGATATTTGAGTAACTTATTCAAGCATTAAATGTGTTTGCATATTTAAGTAGGAATGGATCAGCAGCTGTTGGGTTAGATTTAGTTATTAACTGCCTTATCAGTTTGTAGTTGGGTATCATTTTTTTTTATTTTTATCTTTAAATCTTGCAAAAAAAAAATCTTTTTGGTTTTGATGCATTTGAAATGATTTTAAAAGTAGGTCAGTGGCTTTTTCCATAGTGCAAAAAAGGACTTCTGAATCATCTCATGCAACTTAACACTGAAAAAAAAAAAATCAGAAGGAAATAAATTAAAAAGTAAATTATAAATGTTTGGACTATAAAGAAATAGAATTATTTATTAATTAGATAGCCCAAATGACTTGCATGAAGTGGCTGATGTAAATAACGTTTTTGTACTTTTTTTTTTCTTAGGACCTTTATTTGGCCACTAATCTTGCCTTTACACTCTTATTTATTTATTTTATTTTTATGACATATTTCAAATTCTTAAAGCATAGTGATACTTTTGTAATATCAAGAATTTTAAAAAATTACTTTGTGCATTATATTTCTGCACTATAATTCCAATAACTGTAACCACATACCAAAAAAATGTCTTTATGAAAATATTGAATCAAAGGCTTTATTACATATAATGTATTAAAATCAGTCAATCAATTAAAACTCTTTATATCTACTTTTTGCTTAAATTCTTTTTTTTTTTTTTTTTTTTTTTTTTTTTTTTTTTTTTTAACCTTAGGCTTGTTTAGATCAGGATGGTGAAGCTCCTTATAAAATTCACTTGATTCAATATTACAATTGCTAAACCATCTCTTACAAGACTCAACTGCACTAGCCTTGAATAGATGCATAGCTGATATCAACATAAAAGATTACTTATGCTATAAGTTATTTTGCATAATAGTAGGCTCAGTCATGTCTTTGTTTTTAATCTAATTTAAATTTATGTAAGGAATACATTTCATTACCACATGTTTGTGAATCCTGTTTTAAGCTTAATGTTTGGATTTTATAACCTTAAGTTTTGTGTTCATTTTTTTATACTAACTGCAACACAAATTCCAATTTCTGACAACTTACGAATGTTTGTAGGTGCCTGATCAGAGTGTAATGGTCAGTATGCTGGACTTACAAATCATAAGTTGTGAGTTCAATCCTCACTAGGTGTTTTATACTTGTAGCTTTGTGTTAAAACTAATCTATGCTTCGTAAATAACTTATGAGTAAATTAGGATAAATTTGAATTATGTAAATTAAGTAGGCAACAACTCGGTTTCATTTGTACATTGAAGATTGCAAACCTTTTAATTCTAATTGTGAAACTAATGAGAGTAAATGTAATTTTTAGGAATTTATACCTAAAAATACAGGAAGAGCAAATGATTTAATGTCCTTGTTTATTCATGCTTTTAAGTCAGCACCTTTTA
Source organism: Acanthosepion pharaonis (assembly GCA_903632075.3). Lineage (NCBI taxonomy): Eukaryota > Metazoa > Mollusca > Cephalopoda > Sepiida > Sepiidae > Acanthosepion > Acanthosepion pharaonis. The sequence continues at coordinate 1,421,829 of CAHIKZ030005480.1, read as the reverse complement.
AAATATATACTGAATATTTTAAACCTAAAATATACATTGCATTAAAATGGGATAATTTCTAATATTTCAGTTTAGCATACCATAAAATTGTAGAGGTATTACATTTTTTTTTCTCTTTTTAAGTACCTTTTAGTTTTCACCACATTCCTTTCCTATTTTGGAACCACGCCTTAATTGATTAATCCTCTTATTTTCAGGCTGTATGTCACATCGACAAAAAACTGTTCAATTACAGTATTGAATAGATGCTTTGTATAAGTATATTTCAGACTAGACTTCTCTATTCAGTAATCAACCATTACCAAAATTAAATCTGCTGAAGACAATAATGAAATCACAACTTATTCTGCCGTGGGCCTATAAAGCTTCATTTGATAAAAAAAAAAAACAACAACAACAACAACAACAGCTAGTAGCAACAGGAGAATGTCACTTCAAATTGATTTAAAGGACACCATGATAATGATAGTAAAGATCTGTTATAATATTTAAGTTAATAAGAGAGTGCATTAGAATTTGAATGTCAAATATATCTTGAGGTTTCTCAGCATTGGGTAGTGATTAGTCAGGTTGACTATTGAGTAGTGAGTTTGATCCTCACTGGGTGCCCCATACATTAATCTTAGAAGGGTCAGCATGTGGAATTAACTAAAATATTTTTAATTTTCTCTGCACCCTGACCACTACGGTTGTGTTTGTTCTTATTCAAAATAGTAGCCTGACACAAAGTCAGTTCATTGTCAATAACTTTGAAAGGTGTTAACATTCCAAATTTTGTTTTGAGCAAGGGAACCCTTTCTTTTTGCTGATCTTATAACAATGTTTTGGCTAATCCATTCGGCAGGTTTTGTCATGTGTACAATTTAAAAACTGCACCTGATAAAAGAGCTTAAACAAAAAAAAAAACCCTTATGAAAAAAAAAAAAAATTGACATTTTCATTTTTTTTTTTTTTGTGTCGCCAATTTTTATTTTTTCTTATGAAAGTAGACCAAAGATATTTTGTGTAGCTTGTATGCTTTTGAGAAATGTGATGAGATTGTTTAAAATGAAATAAAAAAGAATTGTTATTCTTCCCCAAAAGGTGTAGTAAATTTAAAAAAAAAAGAAAAATTCCTTTTAAAAAATTCCTGCAAAATAACAATCTAGTGATGACAAAGTTCAAAATTTAAATTAATAGCCAAAAAAACAAAAAACAAAACAGAATTGGACACCATTTTTATATTCTTGCTTGAGAGTTGAAGTAGCATTTTTACAATTACTTTTCTATGTACAAGGAACATGTACATACTGTACATACGTGGGTGGTTGCAAAAATAACCCAATTTCACTAAGTTTTACAGCAGATATTAGGGCGTGTCCCTGACCCTACTATGCTCAAAGGAGGAAACACAGATTAACAGGGACAAGGCATGCTACATAAAAGCTAAAATATTTAAAATTTTATTTCCAACTGTAGGAAAGAGTTGCTGATTTTACAAACCAGCATCAAACTGTGTCAAATTGCTTTCAATTTCTCATATCCTATTAATGTTTACTATTAAATATCTTGTTACCGAAAGGCCTTCATGTTTTTCAAGCCTTTTTAATTGGCCTATGAAAAATGACTAAAGTGTGTTGCGTAATTCTGTAGAGTTTTCTGGAAAGAGTTTTCTGAGAAAATACTTTATCTAGTTACGCTTATAACCTACTATGAATTATATTAATGTTGGGATATAAGCAAAAATAATTTCTCCCTGTCTCAGCATCTAAATTTTTCAATGACTTTCAACATGTCATTTTTTTCTCAAGACAAAACAAACAATTATTTAGATTTAAGGATCAGACTTTTTAAGATTATCACTGCAATGTTTTACTTAAAAATTTAGTTTCTTCACAAAGAATACAATAGAATAGATGGGATTTGGTTGGTCATTTTTATTTAGTGACATATTGACCTCTATTGATTTATTTAATAGCAAAATATAAATATTTTATATGCAATTTTATTTATTTTGGGAGATGATAATGATTTTAGTGATACAATTAACTTGTCGCTGTGGGGGGGGGCAGAGAGATGTATTCATACTTTTTCCAAGGGTATTTACATGTAAGTGAACATAATGAACCCAACAGGAATTGGAACTTGGCTCTCCAATTAACAATTTTGAACCATTATCTATTACACCACCTGCACACCCAGGCTTACAATACTTGGTATTCCCAAGTGGTCACCCTTCCAGGTACTGACTCAGCTTGATGTTGCTTAACTTCAGTGATCGTATGGGAATTAGTGTTTTTATATATATATATATATATATATATATATATATATATATATATATATATATATATATATATATATATATAAAATATATTTTCCAATTGTCATTTTTAAACCAATTTGTATTCAGAATTATTCAGGGAAATGTAACTATACATGCACACACACACGTGTGTAGGAAACATGTTACATGTTTTAGGTGACATGTTTTATGTTGATTTTGATCAACTTTTTAAAATTATGAATAATCTTTCTCAGATAAGGAGGAAATTCCATCAAATTTTTCAAAGTTGGAAAAGTTGATCAATAAAATTAACAGAAATTGTTAGTCATCTTTAATAACATTTGTCTTTATATATATATATATATATATATAATAAGATTAATAGAGAACAGACAAATAACAGAATGGAAAAACTTAGTGTCACATTAGAGAAGTCCTTGGAAAAAAAAATCTGTCATTGATAAGTTTTCCATTTTGTCATTCCTTTGCTCATATTCAGGTTGGCCTAAAAGTCACTTTTACTGTAATACTATAAAACAAAAAATTACCAAATTAATAAAAAATGCCACTTTTCAGTTATACATGTTATAGACAAACTCTGAACCTATAAAAGCCAGCTGTAGAAAAATGCCCCTGGGAAGATTGTAGCTGTTAGTATAGAATCTATCTATCTATCTATCTATAAAATTCTATGACTACTGTTAGTCCATCACATCATGCTAAAATAGCCATACACTGATCAAAAACAAATTTGGGAAAGAAGTGCAAACAAGGAAGCAGGTACAAAGTACTGTTGATTTTACTTTATAAAAAACACAAAATAATGTTTTTGTCAAAATTTTTTTCTAAACAAATTAGCTTTTTCAAATTTCATTGATTGGTTTGCAAAATTGAATGAAATGTAGAGTTTGTAAATCTCAACAAAAAATGTTAGCGATAACTTCAACAATACTAAATATTGTGAGGATTTTAACATGCATCAATGTGTTGCGAAAAAATTCTAGTAATTAAAATTTTAATATTTATTATTAACACAAATTATTATCTATGTAGTCGTTTAAAATTACACAACTCCTCACTTGCATTATATGAAGTCGTATAACTGAAAAGTACCAAAAATACATAAAAAAGAAATAAAATGTATAAGAAAGCTGCTTGTGATTAAAATATAACTGTCTATAAAATAATTCAACATTTTGTTCACACTGTGTGTTTGCATATATATTAAAAAACAGAATGTCTACTCAAATATGGGTATCCACAAAAAAGTTTGAAATAATAGAAATGTCAGATTAAAAAATAAGATCCATTAATTCTTTAGAAATGTCTTTATATAAATGTGTGCATGTGTATAGCAATTTCTAAGGGACCAGTGTGAATTACGTCTACTGACCTGCACTTTTGAGAGACTCAAGTGGAGATATAGATTTGCATCCTGAGAGAAAGCACATTTTCATTATTAAGTCACTTAAATACACAGGCTGGTAGATGTAATTCACACTGGTTAAGAAAAATGGTAATTAGATATATATATATATATATATATATATATATATATATATATATATAGTTTTAAGGTATGCTATATTTAGGGGTTAAAGTGCTCAACATCAGCAGTAGAGTGTATGTAAATACAAAAGTGGATATTGAAGTTAACATCCATAGACGACAGTCTGTTTCATGCTAAATGCAATCATCTGGCCATATATATATATATGAATAAAGACAAAAGGAAAACTTATAAACAAAAGTGAGCAAATGATGCTGACATTTTTTATAATTATTTTTTTAATGTGAATTAGTATTTAAATTATTTTAGTTTGGGAATAATTCATGTGTTATATATTTTAAATAACAGGAGGTTATGTATTTGTCTTGATAAAGTCTATCAGAGGATGTAACGTGTCAGCTAAGTTTTCCTTTTGTCTTTATTCATATTGTCCTTTTACAGATATATTTTATCTAAAGTTTTATATATATATATATATATATAGGCAGCATATCTTCATTCAAATAGGCTTCATTGAATAGTATAGACTTATTATGTTATATATTATTTAAGATGGAAAGTGCTATAATTTTTTCACCAAGGAAGCCACCATAGGTTTTTTCTACCCAAGTACTTTTGATCTCCTCCAAGGTCATGCTCACAGCTAAATTAGAAAGACAAACTTATTGTTAACTGTGATAAAATCGGTATTTCGTTGTGATGGTGATTTTCAAAAAAACACGTGTGAATATGCTCTATTATAATTATTTCAATATTATAAAATTTATTCATTGTGGCTATGGAAATTTTGCGAAACAAGTGTCCCAAGATAAGGGAGCTGATTGGAAATTTGTAGCATGCAAAATGATAGTAAATGTTTGTTATATGCACTTCAACATGTTGCTGCTACACTTGTAATAAGTTTTGTTGACTGTTATATAAAATTTTATGTATAAAAGGCAATTTGGAATATTTTTTTTTTTTTACCTTGATATATTTTGCTAATGAGTTGGCATCATCAGAAAAAGAATTTTATTGAACAAAATTTTGTTCTTGTGCAATAAAATTCTTTTTCTGATGATGATGGAACGTCAGTTAAGCATGTCAAAATTTTTGTATGTACTTCTAATGCTGTTGAATTCTTATTCAATTTTACTCTGGGATAAATGAATGACAATGGAAAATAGTGACAAAGTTTCATTCCAAGAAAGAACTTCTTAAGACAATAGTTTTATTCATGAAATTCATCTTATATTTAAAAAGATGGTGGGGGCATATACATACAGCAGTTACGGTTTACATTGAAATGTTAGGTTAGAGAAACCCATGTTTTTTAAACAAAATACATGACTGAATTAGTCCATGGGTTTAGTGGTTTTGATTAAGACAAAATAAGTTATTAAAGTGAAAATGTATTGAAAGTACTCTAATTTCTGAATTGTCTGTAGTAAATTTACATTCAGGATCACAACATAACTCCCTTTCCTTTACAAAATTAGCACTAATACAATCAGGGATAATTTAAAACAATAATGATAAAAATAAAAGCGCAACACGCTGAATGAGATAAGCTAAGCTAATATCTAGGTATATCAAATATCAACACATTTGTTACCTTGCCTATTAAATAGATATCACTGACTTAAATAAATATTACAGTCATTCTTCAAAATTTCCTTGTAAAATACAGGCTAAAGCAGAAATACCTCCCACATAATGGCAAGATGTTACCTAGATGAAGACACGGTTGCCACTAGTGTCTTACCGTTATGTGGAAGGTATTTCTGTTGCACTTTGTAGATACAAGGAACTGGATTTAACCAATACTAGAATTTCTTTAAAGAGACATATAAGAAGAATCATGGGGTTACTTTTTAAAATTTAATGTTTCCTTCATATTGAGAAAAGGTGTGGGCACCATGATGTGGGGTCATGGTTAGCAAGCTTGTCTCACTAGAACAATGATAACTGATTAGTGAGTTCAATCCTTACTGGGTGCTCCACACTTTTGGCCTTGTGCCACATCTAAGCCCAACTTATAAAATCATTTTGGACACTTCAACAAAGTGTAATGGTTAGCAAGCTTGTCTCGCTAAATCACTTACAACTGTCTCGTGAATTTGATCCTCACTGGGTGCTCCATACTTTCAGCCTTGTGCCATATCTAAGCTATGCTTAGAAAATCATTTTGGGCATTTCAACATGATGTAATAGTTAGCAAGCTTGTTTCATTAGATCACTTATGACTTTATAGTAAGTTTGATCCTCACTGGGTACCCCATACTTTCGACCTTGTGCCATATGTAAGCTATGGTTAGAAATTCACCATATTGAGAAAAGGTGTTTATTATTTTAAAGTTTTTCTTTTAAGACATTAATTTTTATTTAGTATAGCCATATTAGAATTAGCCATATCAAAATTAGTTTCTGCAATTATATTGATGCATACAAAGCATTTTATGTTGTATGCACTTGAGAACTAGCCCTTGTCTTTAGTGAAGTAATTTTTAAGCAATTAGTATTTTCCTTTTAATCCAACATTTCTTCTTAAAACACTGTTACCCTGATACATTTTTTCTATAGTTTGACTTTTTGATCTCTAGACTGTTTGGCATTAATTTCATTGTTTAAAATAGCTCAAACATATGTACCCACTAAATATAATATTTAATAGGAGTAGATAGGTTTGCCTATTGTCCGATTCATGCTCCTCCCTGGTCTTTTGAACAGGAGTAGATGTTTATCCCTTGTTTCCTGTTCAGGATTGGGTTTCCAGTTCCTCCTGAAGTCTTCTCATTCTCTTTCACTCCCACTTAGCCCCTTGTGTTTTACTGGCATTATTGCCTTTCTTGGAATTAATTAAATAAACAAAAAAAATTATTGTAATAAAAAATACAGTGAAATGTGAAAGGTATGCTGATTTTAACTCCAAGCAACTTGTGCTAAAAACATTATCCATTTATTATATTTGCCAGATTACTTGGACTAAAGCCCCCAAAATATTACTCTATCGTAGGACTATAAGAAATTACTCTCTAGTTTTATTCAGTAAATATATATAATAAATAAATTTCAGTAAAAATAGCATTGCAATTTGGGCCAACATCAGCTTCATGAATCTAACACATTTTAATGAGATAATTCTGTAAAAATGTGTGTTTAAGACATTTAAGATATTTTTAGAACCAATTAGTAGAAAATAAACTTATTGCAGATTATAAATAGATATTTAAAAATATCTATGTAATAATTCTACACTTATCATGTGGAAGCTTATCAATTATTTAACTGAAATGATGAGCAAGAAATTATTATTTCACAGAGATAATTCTGTAATAATATCTGCTTAAGTCATTTAACATTTTTAGAACCAAGTTTCTAGATAATTAGTAGAGTGTAAAATAAGCTCATAATTGTACTCTCCCTCACAAAATAACTAAAATATGTGTATGAGATTAAACGTTTTACATATACATCCATTCATCCAAATATATATATATATATATATATATATATATATATATACACACTACAGGCTTAGTGTTACCCTGCATTTAAAAAAAAAAGAATATCTTAAAATGAGATATTTTGTATTTTTTTAAAAGTAAAAGGTAAAATTTTTGTAACTACAGTGTATTTGCTTTTATTTTGACAAAAAATAAGCTTAACTATAAAAATGATTATACAACAGCATTATATTTTGTTTTCATCAATAAAACCACCACCTGCCTTGATTACTACTTTACAAATTCTTGGCATTCTTTCCAACAGTTTTTGAAAAAAAGCAGATGGCAGACCTTCTCAAGCCTTTTTCAAGCAATGAAAAAGATCACTCTCACTCTGGGTATTCTCTTTGAATTCTATCCAATTCACCCAATACTACTTCAATGGAAGAGCGGTCAGGAGATTGAGGCAGACATGTCATAATTTCAAAAAATTTTTTTTTTGATTCAAAGTAATTTTGACATAATTTGAACTTTTTTTTAATAGTTAGAGGCTCCTTGAGAAAAGACTGAACAATAAAAGCAAATACACTTTAGTTATTGATTTTTTTTATCTTTTACTTTAAAAATAATATTAAAATATCTCATTTTAAGATATCTTTTAAAGAAATGCAAGGTGACCCCAAACCTTTTGCCAGTAGTGTATAGATAAATAAAAAATAGTACACAGTGAGTCTTGGTGGTAATAAAACTGCTCAATGTGAAATAACAGAGCTAAAATTTATACTACTAATAAATATACATTTTGTTCCTCACTGATACTAAACAATGACGAATAAAATGTGTATTCATTATTAGTGTGTGTATATATGGTAAAAATATAGTTTTATGGTATGCTCTATGTGTAAAAGTGTTCAATATCAGAGATAGAGCGTATGTAAATATAAAGTGGACACAGATCAACACTAAGTGGCAACAGTCTGTTTCATGCTTCAATGCAATCTTCAGGTTATGTGTCGACACATGGCTTGAAGATTATATTGAAGCTTGAAACAAATTTGCCATAAATATATGGGGGAATATGATAAAGTAGTTTCTGTATATCAGAACAATGTTAAATGAATGACAAGTGGAAAAATTTTATGTGACATGTCTCATCCTCTAGAACAGGCATTGACAAACTTTTTGTGTCATTGCCCACTTTGACATGGAAAAATTTTCCACTGACTACCTATATAGTAGATATTTAAAAGCATACCAAAATTGTTTGGTATGTGTTTGTTACTGGTTCATAAACTGACTTTATAATGTACAATGGTGCCCTGACTTATGAGTTTAATTTGTTCCCTGACGTAGATTGTAACTTGTATGCCAAATCAATTTTCCCCATTGAAATGAATTGAAATGCCATTATTCTGTTCTGGAACACCCAAAATACTGCAATTTTTTGTTACATGTTTATAAATAAAAAAAATGTACTTATAAATAACGAATATTGTATAAAAACACAGTTATGTTTTGCATATCTCTCTGCGTAGTAGTAGTTATAGTACAGTTCTTTGTGTCTTGAATAGCAACCATGTTTGCTAGGTATAGCTATGTTCACCAGTTGTTCTTTATTTATACTTGTCTATCTAATTTACATATGATACTACAAATACAATACAATAGAATATACTGTATTTAACTGGTTTTATTAAGTATAATATGCAGCATTTACCTTGGAGATCAGACAACTTGAAGATACGGATGGAAATGGAGGAGAAAGGCTAAACTGAATAAGTGAATCTTATTTGCTGATTTTTGCCCATTTCACCACACTTTCCTCACTTTCATCTGCAGGGGTTTTCAATAAAACCCTCTCCAATGAGGTCTATTTCATTCTCCCTTTCAGAATGTTTCTGAAATGAATTAGGTAAGTGTCATTAAATAGTTGCAACTTTTTTCTGGGTGTTTCTTTGAAAGTTTCTCCCATGTTCCCAACATTTCCTTTCGCTCACTTGTAGAGATAACCTCCTCTGCATCAACTATTTCTTTCAGAACCTCCATACTGCTGCTTCTGTGTCTATAACTCCTTTAGCTCTTTCATTGTCATTTCCTTGGAGTGCTCCTTGATGAAATCATTGATGTCACCTTCATCCATGCCCTGGTCCATGGACTTTTTGAGGGATGCAATTTCCTCCACCACTACTGCTTAGGGTTTGAGTCCATTTCAGACACAACTTCAGGCCACAGCTTGCAGATGTTAAGGTCCTCTTTGTAACACCCTGCTAGGCCATATCAATAATTCTGAGGCATATCACGATGCATTGTCTAGAATGAGAAGGGCTTGTAGGTGAAGGTTATTTTCCTAGAGATATTGCTAAGTGTAAAGACCAAATTTACCCACTTGACAAAGAACTTCCTGGTGACCCACATCCTCAGGTTTGTCCTCCACATAACTTGCAGGTTTGTTTTTTTTTTTTTAATCTTATGTGACTTAAGGGCTCTGGAGTTTTCTGAAGGATAAATGTGTAGTGAATTAATCTTGCAGTCGCTGCTCACATTGGTGCTCAGTGCAAGGGTTAGCCTACTCTTCGTGGGTTTGTGGCCAGGCATCATCATCTCTTCTGCTGTTATATAAGTCCTCTTTGGCATCTTCTTCCAAAAAAGTCCTGTCTCATCACAGTTGAAGACTTGCTAGGACGTGTATCCTTCAGCCGCTATAATTCCAGCAAAAGTTTTGAGGTAATCCCCAGCTGCCTTCATATTTGTGCTCACTGCTTCACCATGCAATGGAGTAAATGCCGGTGCTCTTTTTAAAATTCTTGAACCAGCCATGACTGTCTTTAAACAGCTTGCCCAATGCCTCATCAGTCAAAGTGCCTTGGCTCTGCTGCAACAAATCAGCATAAATAGCTTGTCCCTTCTCACATTATAGCCTCCATTACAGTATCTCCTTTGCCAAGTTGACTATATGACATGTTCTTGGTCTTATTCTTTTCTTTAATTCAATGCACTTCTTCTTCTTCTTCTTCTTCTTCTTCTTATTATTATTATTATTATTATTATAATAATAATAAAATTTCATGGTTCAATACTTTGAATATACTTCTTCAGGTGATGGGAAGTAACTGGTGATTAAACAAATTTTTAATCACCAGTTATTTACCATCTCACCTGAAGAAGTACAATCAAAATATTGATACATGAAAGGTTTTGCGTAACAATTTCGCCATGTTTTTATTATAATATTTTATAATAAAAATAATGTTCTACTTTGTATTGAACACTTATTTAAAAGTAAATGTATACAAACAGCAGAATTTCACTAAATCTGTTCTCTCTCTCATTTGGGTATATATATATATGTGTGTGTGTATATATATATATATTAATAAACAATAAAAATCCCAAATCACCTCATATGGGAAATAGCCTATTTCAGCAGATGAAGATATTGGTCGTCTGTCTTATCAACCCTGGTGTGGACTGAATTTGTGTCAGAAATAGAAATTTAACTGTGAAAGCTGAAAAAAAATAAAGTCCACACGGGGGTTAATAAGAAAGATGACCGATATATTCGTTTGCCGAAATAGGCTATTTCCCATGTGATGATTTTGGATTTTATTGTTTATTAATTATTTGCTCTGTAATAATAAATCTTTTTGTGGATCAGTTTTAATATTTTATATTACTAGCATCCACTTTGATTATATACCAACAAATTTGTTATCTTTACTCTATATATCTTTATATATATATATATATAATATTATAAATTAACTGATTTAAATTATGGTTTATTGAGCACTGTTTTGTAAAAATAAAAATATCAATAAGAAAACTGGATTATATATCTTACTGTTCTTTCATTTTATTATATATATATATATATTTTAAATAAAAACAGACCACTTTAAGGTTCCATGTAATAATTATTTCACCACAGCCCTTTTAAAAGGACTGGATCATCAGACTTTACTTCTAAACAAAAATGAAAAGAAAATTTACACATTTTTGACGGGCTGTATTAAACATATGTAAATTAATGAAGTGAGGAAGTGAGGGGGAAGGGAGAGAGGACATGAGTGAGTTAGATATTGACACATTTTCATAAACTATATATATATATATATATATATATATATATATATATATATATATATATATTGGCTCCTAATCAAAATCAAGCACTCTTAATCTTTATTTTTAACAAGAAAAAAATATGGAAAAATAAATTTTGGAATTTATCTGAAGAACATTCCTAATACCAATAAAAGAAATTATTTCATTATATTAATGCAAAAAAACAGAGGAACTCCTATGAAGGTGTGAAGAAAGCATATTTTAAATTAGTTAATTTATAATATTTATGCTCTGTAAATTTAAATTTACATTGAGCACTGTTTTGTAAAAATAAAAATATCAATAAGAACACCAGATTATATATCTTATTGTTCTTTCTTTTTATTATATTTTATTATAATACATATACACACACACACATATATATATATATATATATATATATATATATATTATTTGTGTGTGCATGTTTTGTGTGAGTGTGATAGGCACAAGACATATATATATATATATATATATATATATATATATATATATGGCTTAGTTCCCTAGAATGTGTTATTTATAACCATGGAATTAATTTCAAATGTGAAATGCTCATCACCAATCTGAGTTCTTAATGCAGTTACCGTCAGTAATCGTGTAATACATATTTCAATTTTAACTGAATACTTGGTAAAAATGTATTCAAAATAAGAATGCATCTTATGCACCAGTGCATCTTATATTCAAAAAAATATGGTAACGCTATTGTTGTATTTTAAAAAGAATTCTGCTTTTTACATCATTAAAAGTCATAATGTCCAAAGAAAGCTAATTCAAATCATACCATCAGAAAATGACAATCAAATTTAATCAGTTTTGCCATTGTATTGATTACATATTCTGAATAAAGAATCTAGGATTTTTATCAATATAATTAACTCTATTGTTGTATGTTAAAAAGAATTCTGCTTTTAAAATCAATATTTTTAATGATTAAAGTATCCAAAGAAAGCAAACTGAACCAAAAATTGTTGGCCATATACAATACCATTAGCTCTATTGTCATATATAAGAAAAGCTTTTTAAGTCATTAAATGTTATAATATCCAAAGAAATGTCACACAATATGTACACACTGCTGCATTTAAATAATTTCCCAATTAAATTGATTTAATTTTCTTCAGAAGTAATCTAGGATTTTTATCTGTACAATTAGCTCCATTGTTGCTTGTAAGAAAGAATTCTTCTTTTAAATTATTCAAAGTCAGAATATCCAAAGTTTGTATGAAACAAAAGAAGTCAAAAGCAATATATTAATAACCTGATCTCCCCTATTTACTAATAAGATATTCTGTCATGGCAACGCATAATATTTGCAGCATGATTTCCCTTACTTATTAAGATATTCTGTTGTTATAGTAACCAGAGTCATGCTTGCTTATTGGTTTCAAATAATATCATAATAACGAAATATCTCATTACTATGAAGGAGAGATAAGAATGCATAACTAATAAATATATAGAGTCACATTGTGTTTTAAATTATAGATTATCATTTCTCAAGCATTTCAACATAGTGTAATGGTTAATAAGCTTGTTTTGCTAGATCAATTATCACTGAGTAGTGAGTTTGATCCTCACTGGGTGCTCCATACTTGCGGCTTTGCACAGGCAAATAGGTGACCATGTACACAAATAAGTTTGGTAAATGTGTATGTACAAGAAGGATTGCTGTGGTGCACAAAGTATATATATATATATATATATATATATATATATATATATATACCTATCATGGTACAAAAACTTTATGAGAATGCTAGCAATGTTCAGGTGCTTCTCCTGGGGGCTAGGAAGTTTTCATCCAAGACAGCCTATTGTCTACAAGTGTACTTCAGTCATTTGATCCCATGCCTGTGTACAACATAGCAGCCTTATATACAGGCATCTGACAGCCCACTTGATTCTTTGCATGATGGGCGACAACAATGAGATTATGGTCATGACCACTGGTTAACTGAAACTGATGAGATGCTGCCAAACATCAAAGCAAGTGACATAATGTAGGCAAGAAGAGGTTGGTCAAGCTGTCAGGCAAAGTGCTGTAATGACATAAGGGTGAAAAGGTGTCCCTCATTGTGGGTAAGTTTGTGATAGACTTACTGGCACTGTAGCTTCTTCATGATCATCACATTCAGACAGCTGCAAGCTCCCAACAACCAGAACCAATACCCACATGTTTCTACCATCTTTCCAAGAAGGTTCAAAAGCCAGGAGACAATAAAATCAATGATCATGAGTAAGGTTGTGGCTGCCTTGCAGGCTAGCTTGACCAGGGCATGCCTAAGGCTCTGTCAGTATTCCTTGACCAACTCTTTGAGCTTGCCTTTATCTGACAGAGCTGGAGGCATAGGCATTGGTCCTCCAGAACTGCCTCCACGTGTCAGAGCCAGCACTAAAGTGAAGATGGCCATTCTGATAACTGTGAGAATACTTGTAATTGTGATGCCATTCTCAAAGAAAAGCATTTGGAAGGCACTGTCAGTGTTTTCTCCCCATTCAAGATCCTTCTCCTTGTTTCTGGGATTCCAGAATATTCTCCTTGCAGAACATCTTTCTTTGCATTCCAGCTTCTTATTAGCCATTTGCCAATTCTTATAGGTCAACCAATCTTGGATTTCTTAATGGAGGCCTTCATCACTATTCTTGCCCAACTTTCACAATATGGTCCTCTCAGCCGAGAAAGTTTGGCAAGGTTGTTGACAAGCTAGTCAACTAAAAATATATACCCCCCCATCCATATATGTAAGATTTTGTTATATGGAAACAAAAAAAATAACATTAAAGGCTAATTACCTTTAAGCCCACCAACCACTCCTAGGTGGTGGTGGTAGGGCTAAATACCAATTATCACTTCAAAGTTTTAGAATCTGTTTACATTAAGTCCTACCAGTCACCTCTTCATAGAAAGAATGAATGGTGGGCTTAAAGGTAATTAGCCTTTAATATTATATTTTTTGTTTATATATAACATTAGTCTGGGGTTGTATATATTTTAGTTGTTGTGCATGTATTCTGTCCTCTATTTTTTGCTCTGGTAAAAGAGAACCAATAAACGAATTTAGATGAATCATTTCTTTTTTTGTTATGAACTGCTTTTAAATATGTCTGCTCTAATAAAATTTTGTATGCCTGCAAAAACAAAATTGTTGCTATTTTTATGCAATCAAATCTTCAATTTTTAAAAATAAAATGTCTGTGATCACTGTTACAATTTGTGATGTTTTGTACTTACCTATCCAACATATGAATTATACAGTTTTATGCAGAGATATTCTGGGGTTATGTATACAAAATATGAAAAGCATATCATGTTTGCACTCTTAGATATGATCAAAAACATAACAAAACATATTTTGTACATTATGAAGCAACTGAAAACTGGTATATATATATATATATATATATATATATATATATATATATATATAAAACTAAAATAAACCAATCTATTACTAAAGCGTCAATGGACAACCCTACCAATACTAAGTCTGCCAAAGAATAAACATGAAGAGACAAAAGAAAAATGAAAAAACAAAAGAAGAGAAGAAAAAAAAGAGACATCTAGCTAAACAAAAACTTAATACCTCCAGAATTATACTAAGGCCCAGCAGTAACACCAACTGCTTTGACCCAATTCATAACTGAGTTTCATGGTATGCAATTATCAGATGGCAATCTATCTATCTATCTATCTCAGTCTGTTATCTATCTATCTATCTATCTATCTATCTATCTATCTATCTATCTATCTATCTATCTATCTCAGTCTGTTATCTATCTATCTATCTATCTATCTATCTATCTATCTATCTATCTATCTATCTATCTATCTATCTCTATAATAAAAAGGCTTAAACACTAATATTCCCTGGTTATAATTTATTACATTGGAATCATAATTATGATCCAATTCATCAGACCTACAAATTCAAAAAGAACTAGAAAAAATAACTCCGGGAATAAAAAAATAAAATTTAGTGAGAGTGTATGTATGAGAGTGGGGGACGAATGTCAGAGGTAAATGAAAGCTCTAGAGAGGGGTAACAGACGAGAGAAGAAGAGGAAGGCCTAAAAGTGAAGGCGGGGATTAAAATTTAACAGAGAGGGGTTAAAAGATGGTTTAAATGAGTGAGATACAGATAAATATGAATTATTTTCCGATGCATAATTCATTACTGAATCGCTGACCTAAATTAAATTAAAAACCGACACCGGAAATGGGTTTATACATTTGTGGTGACACTACGTACAATAAAAGACGATATAATCAAAACTTAAAAATCAAAAGATGAGAGAGAGAGAAAAAAAAAAGAAAAGAAAAGGGGGGAAGATGGAGGGGGGGGCAACTAAAACTGAAGGGCATTTATAAAAGAGCCACTGTACAATCAATAAAATTTGACAAAAGTAATATCAAGTACAGGTTACAAATTTAATATAAACATATAAAATATATAACAAATATTTCTATACCCAAAAGCATATAAGTATATACACACATACACAACAACATATACATACATATACGCGTGTACACACACACACACATATATATATATATTTATATATATTCATACACATCCACTCCTGCATATATATACACATCTACACACAAATACATACGGACATACACATATGTGTACATAAACATATATACATAAAACCTTACACACCTCCACATATATAGTCAATTGCTAATACTCCCTGATGAGTGAATGGAGGGTCCATCTACGAAGCTCTGCAGTCAGGATGTTGAAGGTAACACCAATCATATAAGTGGTAATATATATGCATGGCGCGATGGGTAAATTGTCACCATTTTATATATTTAATTTTGTGCATGTGTGTTTGTTTGTTTCTGTCAACCATACTTTGGGAGAATTTGATGTGAATTCCAGTAAATATAAATCCTTTTTATTTTGGGGCGAATTAACAGAAGAGATCCAATAACTTTAAAATTCGTGGAATAATTAAATCAGTTTTAAAGGAAAATCGTAAAAAAAAAATCATTGTGTAATGCAATGGAGTCAGAAAACAAAAAGATTAGATTTGAATTGACACTTTAAAACATTCAAAATATTAAAACTTTATAAAAAATAGTCTCCATCTGAACATAATGTATTGATTAGTTTGTTTTTTTCTCATACATAAAATAGGTGGGAAAGTGCTTATATTCCGATCGACTTATCCACGAGTATATACTGCAACCCATTTACTCATCCTGTGTAAATAAACTTCAGCTATGAATTTTGCTCTGACACAACTTTAGTTTAAATTTTGTGCAATGCAATAATCAATAAGGCCCCATGATAAATTTCCTAGATGGGCACTAGGGTTGTTAACGTTTTTAATTTTTTTCTAAAAAATAATTCCTGTATCAAATTGATAAACTTTTATCCACAAGTATGTGTTCACCACAGAGCCGGATTTAGATGAAGAGAGGCTGTAGGGCCACCGTAGGGCCGCCGTAGGGCCGCCGTAGGCTATTCTGTTTGTGAAGTTCCCTCCAAATCCCCCATTCTCACAAGAAGAGGAAAATGGAAGAGTGTTAAAA
Source organism: Acanthosepion pharaonis (assembly GCA_903632075.3). Lineage (NCBI taxonomy): Eukaryota > Metazoa > Mollusca > Cephalopoda > Sepiida > Sepiidae > Acanthosepion > Acanthosepion pharaonis. Next base: position 1,404,964 of record CAHIKZ030005480.1, on the reverse strand, counting down.
ATTAAATAATTTGAGTAAAGCCAAGAATGATGATGCGTGTTTAAAATTACTGAAGGGTTATTTAGAGTCTATCATGCATTATGACAACATCTGTAAGAAAGGTCTATACCATATCTGTCTATATTTCTGAGATGAGGTATTATGTACACTGTACATTATTCGAACTATTGTCCTCATCTATGTCACCATATTTATTACAATGTTTCAGCTGTTGTACGCTCCGGCCTTCTTCAGGGGGTTGGAATGTCGAACTGAACCCTTTATTTCGCTCACTGGGGTAGACTGTTCTAGTTCCACGTGCCATGTTTAATGGATGTCAGCTATCAGTTATCTCCTGTTAATTTCCCTCTGAAAGTTCTCCACTGCTTTAATCGGGTATTGAACTCACACTCTTTGGGTCCTGTCCTTGGCACAGTGGATGAAGGCATTAGTTAGATCCAGTGACAAAACCCAAAGAGTGTGAGAAAATTGTGTAACATGGGGATAAATTGACTGACATGAGTGATCTCCCTTAGCATGATCATGAGAATGAGAACAATCTCCTCCTGTAGACTGAATAAAGACTTTTAGTTTTTAGAAGGTTACCAAATACAACAGGCACCTGAAGAAAGCCGAAGAGTACAACTGTCGAAAGGTGGTGACTATAACAACCAAGATGAAGATAACAGTTCAAGTGAATTAGCATACAATAATGATAATGCTTGTCTTAGAAATTCAGAGTAAAATTGACCCATTCAAAAGTTTTGCTTTCATAGACACTAGAGAGCCTTCATTTTGATAATAAACAAATATTGTTTCAACATTTGAAGAAGGCTACTAAATTTAACACTTGACAAAGGATAGAAGGTGTAACAGCCGAAAGATAAACCAAGATAAAGAGTTGAATAAGTTGTATAATAATGTGTCTCTAACAGTTGTGAGTTTGATTCCTTGGTCTGGTAGTGATAAAAAGTCATATGCTGAATTTTAATGGAAGAAACAGACAAATGACACAAGAGTGGATAAAACTGGTGTGTATAGCATGGTAAGAGTTATCTCCCCTAAGAACAGAAAGCAGAATGAGAACAGTCTGCTCATGTGAATCGAATAAAGGGTTAGGTCCAAAATTGCAAAAAGTTTACCAAGTATGAAGATAGAAACCTGAAGAAGGCCAGAGGCTACAACAACCGAAACATTGTGAGTATAACCGTATTTAATAATGATACTTTCTCAACTGAAAAAGTTCTGACAAAAATTGCAAAAGAAATAGTATTATTCAACAGAGAACACAAAAATTAGCCATGTTCATTCGTAACTTTCTGTATTTGACCATGCTTCAACAACAACAAAAAAAGCTTTCTTTCTTCCTATTTCAGATGAGCACGTTGTTTAGTGGTTTTAGTCATAAAAAAATGGGAATGGCATGCTAAGTTCAAGTCCCATCCAAACCATTAGCTTTCCCACAAATTCTCTTGGGAAAGTTACAAAACCATCTCTTTTCTCTGCCTCACCTAGAGATTAATAGCATAGCAAATTTTGTTCTTTAGCCTTAGTTGGCAGCCAGTCTAGGAGAAAGACAACTGTGAATCCAAAACCAGTTGGACATAAACTAGCAATTCTACCCTGTAAAAAGGTATTTGCTATGGCAACCACAACAGTAACACCTGCCATTGTGAGGCTGTGGCCCTATAATCCACAGTTAACATACATTGATTATTTTAATATTTGCATTTTTCAAATCAGTTGTGCAAACAGGAATTTTATTTAATATTTCATTGGATATTGTTCACTAATTGAACCCATATCCTCCTGATGTCAGTTAAAACTTACACCTTTTTTTCCATATATCTAAACTATAATTGTGAACTAAAATTTTGGAGAGGGAAATTTTTGCTGGAATATGTTTTAAAATTTCTAAGTTTTTATCTGAAGATCAAAACTTTAAGCAAAATTGATAGAATATATGAAAGAAGTTATTAGTTTAACCCATATCTTCCTGTGGTCAGTTTAAACTGATACCTTTTTTATGTTTGAAATATAATTCGGGAAATTGAAAATTTCACTCAAAAAATGCCTATTGTCTGGTTAGGATTAGTTTTCCAGTTCCCTCTAAAGTCTTTTCCTTCTCTTCCACTTCTTGCTGCCCCTTGTATCTTGGTGGCATTATCACCTTGTTTGGGGTAGTACCTCTTACTCTGTAACACTCTACCTCGAGTGGCTCTTGGGTTTTGTACAGGGTTAGCATCATTGTAAGTGAAATCTCTCTGAGGGTGGATCAATAATTTCATAGACTGATGATACATGGTGATTAGTGGAAATATTTATAGTATAAATATTTGAGGAGATTAATATTCACCAGTGAATTAAGTGCATTGGCAGTCTGTTTAAAAATAAATATTTGACATATAAAATGAATAATTTTTATCATGGCATTTTAGACTTATTGGTGTATCTAAAGAGAGATGTATATATGTATATGAGGATGTGTTCATAATAAGGTTTAAAAATCAAAGAAAAAAAAAAGTCTTTGAACAGAATTATAGGTTTATCTCTTGCTTCCTGTATAGAATTGGGTTTCTGGTTCCTTCTAAAATGTTTTTTTCTTTCTCATTCACTTCCAGTAGCCTCTTGCATCTTAGTGTTCTTATTGCCTTTTTGGGGGTAAATTGACTAAAAAAAAAAATGGTGAAAAAATCCCAATTTTTCATTTGAAATCCCAAAAATATGAACTTTAAACAAAATGGTCACAATATATGGAAACAAAGAGGCATCAATTTAAACTGTCACAAGGTCAAAAAGCAATTATCACATTAATGATATTATGACAATTTAAATGATTGATTATATATTTTCCACTAATTTTCTTTTGGGCTTTCCACTTGTATATTACTCTTGCTTAAGACATTGTTTAAAAATAATATATCTATTAAGTTTTATAAATATCATTGTTATATATATATATATATATATATATTAATCGCATCACCCCATGCAGAGCAATAATGCCACTAAGACACACGGGTTTGCCGAGTGTGAAAAGAATAAGAAAAAAAGAGAAACATTATTAAGGAGTAAGAACATGGAAGAAGAGTAATTAAGAAGACAGTAAATAACAATTGACATTGCATTTAAATTTTTAAAGATGAAAGTTGGCTGGAAAGTATGGATCTGGAAGAGAGTTCCACAAGTAAGAAGTGTGACAGAAGAAACTGTTAGCATAGAACTTACAGTTATTCCAATTGTGAATTGATGAAATCTTTCCACCAGTCTAGTACTAAAGTCCATGTACCATAGTGAAGAGTTCATCCAAACAATTATCATGAAATTATTTACAGAAAAGGCATAGATAAGCTACATTACGGTGGTGGGAAAGTGACTGAAGCCAAGATGTCAGGTCAGGACCAATAACATTGCTGATTCTTCTCAAGAATCTCTAAATATACAGCAGGAACACTGGACCATATGTGGCAGCAATATTCAAGGCATGGATGAATGGTAGACTTCTAAATATGTAAGATAGATTCTGGAGAGAAAATTTGTCTAGTGCAACACAGTCAGCCAACTTTCTCAGCAGCTGACCTAGCAATGGATTCAATATAATCTTTCCACTTCATGTCAACCGAGAATGTTAGCCTAAGAAGTCACAATGAGTCACTGTCCTGGATGTTAGCATCAGCCATACAGATGAAAGTCAGATGTTAGATATCAATAGAAGTTTCTATTGATAAGTCAATGTTTTTGCTATAAAATTGAAATTGTCCAACTAAATGTAGGAAAATTTTCAATATATATTTTCATTAAATATCAATAAAAGTTTCTAGTGGACATAAAGTGGGAGGTCGGTTTTCTATTGCTATTAAGTAATAAATTGATCCCCCTAAAATTATTATGCAATATCAGATTTTATGATTTAAACCAATATTTTAGCTAGAAAATTGATATTGTCTAACTGATGCATGTCAATGTTTTTAGAATAAAATTAGTACCATGAAAATATTTATAGAAAAGGCACAGGGAAGCTACATTATGACGATGGGAAAGTGGCTGAAGCCAAGATGCCAGGTCAGGACCAACAATATTACTGTTTCTTTGGATTTTATCAAGAATCTCTAAATGTACAACAGGAGCACCAGACCAAATTTGGCAGCAATATTCAAAGAATGGGCAAATGATAGACTTGTAAAAATGTAAGATAGATTGAGGAAATAAAAATTGTCTAGCATGACACATTGAACCAACTTTCTTAGCAGCAAACCCAGCAATGGATTTAATATAATCTTTCCAATTCATGTCAGCCAAGAATGTAAGCCTGAGAAGGAGGTTAGTATCAGTCATGCTGATCAAAATTTTCTCATATTGTCTCCTTTAAATATTTGATATTTCAGTCACTGTCATTGGAGTTAGAACATAAATAATTTTCTTTCATGAAGTTTTAGATTTAATAATCTTCTGAGTATTCATTTCCTAAGTTAAGGAAAAGTTGAGTTTAGATATTGTCCCTTCTTTAACCTTAAGTTAGCTTACTTAATCTTCAAGGCCTCTTGTTATATTATTCCTTTTTTATACTGTCATTCACTCAATACCAGGCCCAAGAGCCACTCAAAATGGAGGCTGACTGAATGAGGTTGTTGAAAGTAAATAACAGTTGACTATAGACTTGAAGAGATTAAGGTTGTAATGATTGGGGAGGCATCATCTCGAGAGTCTGTTCTCCAATGTAATGGTTACTGGGAAGAATCCATTCGAGTGGAACTTCCTTACTAATGGAATATGAAAGGAATGAGGTGGGTTCAAACCTGTGGACCTGACACGGCAGGTGTTAGCTGTAAAGGTCTGAAGAGGTGAAACTAAAGAATGCAGTTTGTCCGAACATTTGTTATAGAAATAGCAATAGAATAGTGTGAGGGTTGTGATATTTTGGCTGTGGGAAAGTGGTAGAATGTTGGAAAATGATTCATCTTTGAACTCTGTCAAGGCTGAAAAGTGATGATTGGTCTCTGCTAGTGCAGATGTGGCAGATATTAAATGACAAATATCATTTAAATTTAATCATTTTTTTAATATTTCATTTAAATGATATTTATTAATTAATAGTACTTTAAAAAAATATTTTGCCCCAAGCAAGGCAATAAAGCCACTAAGACTGTGGGGAAATAGTTATGAGGGTGGAAAACAATTCATCTACCTCAAGGCCAGAAAGTGAAGATTGGGCAACTCTGACTTTGACAGATGCTCCATTTTTGGCCTGATCTTACTCTTGTAAAGTCAAGTATGAATTATAAACCTAATGTCTCAGCAACCATTTTTACCAGTGCTCATATTGCAATTTTTGCTGTTATCATTGCATGTTTTTACTAGAGCTCATATTGCAACTTTTTGTTGTTATTATTGCTTTTTTCTGGCACTCCTTATTACTGGTTCCCATATTGTATTTATTTCTATGCTTGCTCAGCTCAGGAGATTTTTGTGGCCTAGCATGGCAAGTGGAACTAGAACAGTCTACCTCAGTGAACGAAATAAAGGGTTCAGTTCGACATTCCAACCACCAGAAGAAGGCCAGAGTGTACAAAGGCCGAAACGTTGTGATAAATATGGCAACAAAGATGAGGACAATAGTCCAAATAATGTAAATAATGTACATAATACCTCATCTCAGAAATATAGACAAAATTTTTTTAGATTGTAAGAATTTTTTTAAAGATAATACTGATTTCCTGATACAATTCTTACTAATTAACCCATAGCAGGAGGAGAAGAGGTGAATTCATGTCTTTCCCAATGCTATTTGCACACAAGTGAATATAACGAACTCAATGGGAATTGCAACTCAGCTCTCTGATTAACAATTTGGAGCCATTAGACATTATACAACCTGCACCTATTTATTTATCATCTCTCAATTGCGTCTCTGTCTTTGGACAGAGTATGTTCAGTGGCGGCTCCATCAAGGTTACAGAGTCGCAACTGAGTAAAATTATACTGAGAGGTGCCCACCCCTAGCTTCCCCAAGGCTGTGCCCTCTCATTGCACCAGAGAGAGAGATTGGTGCTTGCATCGAGGCTAGCACAACCGATGGTTGTGGGGACTCGGGCAATTTTTGTTCCTAGCCTGGGTGTACGCACTCAGGCTCCCCACATTAAACTGACCTTGTGTAACAATCTGACCTCATAGAGGGTGGGTGAGTAAATACAAATTACTATAAAGTAGAGCTGGGGCGTTTTAATCTCAGAATTCATTGGATAATTGAGCTCCAATTTTGTATTTCTTCATATAGACTCCATAATATAGGTTTTACTTAGTTATTATGTTACTCTAACTCTTCAAATGTTGAATGTATAACTAATTCTAATTTCTATTTTCTCATCTTTACACTATATTAATTTTATCATATAAATTGTCCCCTGTTCTGTCACCCATGAAATAAAGATAATTGTTTGTATGGAAAATAAAGACCTACGTACATCAAATTGTCTGGCAGTAGAATTATCACTGAACTTTTAAAAGGTAAATTTAAACATTAATTCAATACTTAAATACAGCGATCAATTTTGAGTTCTTTTTTAGTTTATTGATGGCTATCGCATCTACTCCTTCCTAGCTGTTATTATGATGGCCAAACCAAGAATCCTCAATAGTCTGGCAGCATTTAAGCTAGTTTATAATAAAACATGCACTGTAATCTTTAATACAAAAGGAAAATAGGAGTTACTCCTCTTGAACCATGTAAGCAATGATAATGGCTAATATAATATATTAATATATATTTTGAACCTCACATAATCTGGCAACCCTGAATCTGAGCTCAATGAAAATCGTTCCTGCATCTAAATTTTTCTAGGGCTTTTGAATAAGCTATGAATCATTGAAGTCAGACCAGTGTGAGCGGAAGAGTTGCTTGGACACACACACACACACACACAAAACACACACACACACATACACTGTATTTTATACATGATTAAATTTTTTTTTGCATTTTCAAGTGAATAAATTAGAAATGAATCACATGAAGCAGCATTTGTTAATCACATTTGTCATCTGTGCTAATATTTTACCAAATTTTTAATTCTAGAAAAGTTTTTTTCTCCAAAGAAAAAAAATTCAATTTTCCCCATTTCTGAGGAAGATGATGATGTATATGGTCTTCTGTATTAAAAAATGGCTGAGTCGCCTCAAAAAATTACCTTGAAATCATTTTAGTAGTTCGGTCCACTTTGTGATGAGCCGTTTTTCATGAGGTCCACTGCTCAGAAAATGTTTCCCATGCTTGTGCTAGAAATTTTTCTCACTAAAATATGTATTAAACATTTATAAGTCTACTATTTGTGCATATATTGAATATTGCTGTCACATCTGCTCTGGTCCTTATTTAGAGACTGTTATGATGTTGATTTGGGGTCAGTAGAGACAAACGCCAAATAACACGTAACAATAAAAAGGGTTTTAATAGGTTGGTAAAAAGGTACAGAAATCGCCTGAGTAGTCAATAACTAGCTCAGCTAAGAACTTCTCTGTCTATCTGTCTTCCTGACATGCCACTATTTAAAGTCTTTGTTCGCAGACAAGTTCATCTTCAAGAGGAGTGGTAGGTTTTCGACATAACAGAGACATTTTGTAAAATCCCAAGTAGTATCAGCAATTTATGACCTTACCTGTCATCTCGGCTCCAGTCACTTTCACATCACTATGACGTAATTTCTCTGTGCCGTTCTATAAATATTTTCATGATAATTGTTCTGTTCATCTATTTTCTTTTGTACCTCAACTTTATGATTTTAAGAGCAGTACTAGATTGGTAGTTAGGTCTCATCATTTTATAGTTGAAATGGCTAGATGTAACCGTAGGTTCTATTCTAACAGCTTCTTCTCTCGCACTTTTGGCTTGTGCAAATCTCTTTCATCTTCTTGCTTTCCAGTCAATTTTGATCTTCAAAAATTTAAATGCAATGTCAATTTTAATCTTCTATCTCCTTAATTTCTGTTCTTTTATCAGCCTATCTCTTTAATAAGGATTTTCTTTTTCTCATATTCTTTCACACTCAGTAACCCCTTGCGTCTTAGTAGCTTTATCCCTTGCTTGAGGTGAAATGATTAAAAATAAATGTCTGTCTCATTTAATTTTAAGATAAAGGAAAGATAATTCTCTCTTATGAAAGAATTCGTCACGAGTTGTGTCCCTTGAATTTAAAATTTACATTGGATTTGAAAGTCCGCATTATTCCGAGACGAAATAATTTGTACTCTTGATATTTTTTTTTGAATAATTGTGTAATAATTTTATTTAGATATTACGATGTTTTATGTGTTTTCTTCAGCTTTTATTTAATGTTGATATTTATCAAAATAATCTTTCGTTATCTGTCTATATCTGCGAGTTGAGGTATTATGATTACAGATTACTTGTATTATAATTATTTATTATTTGGGCTGTTATCCTTATTTTCATTGACATATTCACAACGTTTCGGCCGTTGTACGCCTCGGCCTTCTTTCAAGGTAAAATAATTGACACATCCGGAAGAGGCATGGCACGTGGAACTAGAACAATCTACCTCGGTGGACGAAATAAATGGGTTCGGTTCGAAATTCCAATCATTGTTGTGAATATGACAATGAAGATGAGGATAACAGACCGAATAATGTAAATAATACCAATCTTTTGTTAATATTTTGCAACGATATACACAACGTTCAATGACATGTTGCGGATGGTATATTGGCCCATAAAAAGCAGATCATGAATGACAGACGATAGCAACAAACAAGACTTGAGTAAAAAAAAATATATTGACAACTCAGTAAATAATAAATTTACTTTTTAACGCCCGCACTAAATATCACTTAAAATTTTCCCAAATCGTCATAATTCCATATTGTAAAAAAAAAAAAGGAAAAAAAAAAAAAAAAAAGAAAATTACATTTCTTTACGGTAGTGCGTAGTGATTTTCTGCAACAAAAATCTGTAAAAGAAGTAAATAGACCAAAATTTTGCTTACGCCAGCGGAAGTACTCAGCATTGAATTGCTGAACATTATGGCAGTAATGGGGGACGAATGACTAACAAGAAGACCGATTTTTTTTTGGCGATAACTCCAAAATGGTAGGCTTCTTCATAATTTAATTGTTAATTCTAGTTCAGCATGTACATTTGCACGGAATTATGACGATTTGGGAAAATTTTAAGAGATATTTAGCGCGGGCGTTAAAAAGCAAATTTACCGACAACTCTTGTTCTTTTCAGGGCAACACTCTTTGTTTCCAACGATCACCAAAACTGTCCTTCTCAGGACAATTCTCTTCTCACCCTCTACAATACATTTTTTTTACCTCCCTAATGCACTATAACCTTATTTTTTTTTATGTATTTTCTTTAACGAAAATAAACTTAGTAATAATTAAAAAAAATATATTGCCATATTTATTTTCGTTACAGAAAATACAAAAAATAAAATAAAAATTGGAAATTATAAAGAAACAAGAAAAATTGAATGTTTTTTGTTTACTAAATTTAATCTGTAGCATTCCGCTACCATTTCCTTGTCAATGTATAATTTTGTACATTTTTGTTTTGTGCAAAAAAAAGTGGACCAGAGAGCCCCAGAGTAAATATTTGTTGTGATATACTTATAGTTCTTTTGTATTCATTCATTTGATACCTTCTACTTATCTGCATACGAACTGTTGTGTGATTTTCGCGTTGGTTCACGTCACGTGATCTTGTGTTTATAAATAATGGTGGGAGGCCTCTTTCCTTCTCTCTGGCGTCCGTTCGTCCATATCTTCTAACTATGTAACTGGTAACTATGTATGCTTTTTTTTCATGTTGAATAAAACCTTAATATTCAACTTTTTAAAAAGGTCTCTTTTCATTACAATTTATTCAACATAAAAAAATGGATACCATTTTGAGACCTGGTTGATTTGAGGGATCGTCGGAGACAACCGCTGATGAATGGAATCACTGGTACCGTACCCTTGTCAATTGCATCGACTCTCTGACAGTAGCTCACCCTAACAACCCTCCTAACAAGCTCAGCATACTAATTAATTATATATCACCTAGAGTCTATTCCCTGATATCAAACTGCACGACATTCGAGAACGCCATTAGTATTCTTCAATCTACTTATGTCAAACCAGTTAATTCTGTATTTGCTCGTCATCTGCTTACCACTAGAAAACAGCAGCCAGGTGAATCTATTGATCAATTCCTTCTAACTTTAAAACATCTTTCCAAGGATTGCAAATTTGAAGACGTCACTGCTTCTCAGCATGCCGAACAAGCAATAAGGGATGCTTTTAGTTTTATCACAGGCCTCACTTCCCCAGTGATACGCCAGAGATTACTAGAAAGCTGTGAAATTAATTTGAATAATGCGGTATCAACCGCGAGAAGTCTCGAAAAGGGCCAACACAATGCCGCAGCTTATGCCACTTCGTCAGTTGTAGCAAAAGCATCAATTTATCCAGAAGAATCCAGTAATAATTCTACAGATGAATTAACTAAAGAACGTGCTGCTGCTAACAGAACTAATCAAGCAGTTCGCTACGCCAAATGTCAATTCTGCGGGCGTGAAAATCATTCTCGATACAATTGCCCTGCAAGAAATGCTGTCTTTCGTGTGGAAAAAGAGGCCACTCTAAAGTCTGCCGGTCTAAAAGAAGAGAGACGTCACCTAATATAAAAACCAGCACTGCTTTTATTGTTCTCACAGCTTCATCCCAATGCACACCCCGCACACAATACTCCATAGTAGTTGCAACTATAAACAACACTCGTCTGAAAGCCATGGTAGACAGCAGAAGCACTCATAATTTCATAAAGTTGAACGTCGTGAAATCACTTGGCCTTTCTATACTACCTTCCAGTGACACAGTAAGTATGGCTTCCTCTAATCTCACGAGCAAAACCCAAGGTCACTGTATTGCATCTATCGCAATTAACGGACAAACATACCCTGATATGCATCTGTCTGTTCTGCCCAACTTATGTACTCCTTTCATACTTGGACAAGAATTCATGCAGCTACACAACCGTGTGGAATTCCTTTTTAACCGAGATATACCTCCTTTACAAATCTGTAACACCGCTCAGATAAAAATAGATCCACCTGCTCTTTTTGCCAATTTATCAGATGACTGTAAGCCAATTGCAAAAAAGAGCAGGAATTACTCTGCATCTGATCGTGAATTTATTCGGAACGAAGTACAGAAGCTCTTAAAAGAAGGGATAATAATTAACTCTAATTCCCCATGGCGAGCGCAAGTCTTGGTGACTCATAATGAAAGGCATAAGCATCGCATGGTCATTGACTATTCTGCCACTATCAATCGTTATACTTTTCTCGATGCATTCCCTCTTCCAAAAATGTCAAACATTATACGCCATCTATCTCAATATAAGATTTTCAACAAGTTAGATTTGAAGTCTGCATATCACCAATGCCCTATCCGTGAGGAGGAAAGAATTTATACAGCCTTCGAAGCTGACGGAGGACTGTACGAATTTTCTCGGTTACCCTTTGGATTAACAAACTCTGTAGCTGTATTCCAACGTATCATGCATAATATAATCCGAGAACACGAACTTAAAGGCACCTTCGCCCATATTGATGATTCGGGTGAAAGACAAATAAAGAATTGAATGAAAATATGAAGGCATTCAAAGAAGTTGCTGATCGTCTCAATTTGCAACTGAACCCTGATAAATGTGAGTATGGCATCACCAAACTTAAGTTTCTAGGGCACCTGTTGGAGAATGGAACAATCAGTCCTGACCCAGACAGACTTACACCATTCAAAGAACTACCGACTCCGAACTGTGGTAAGTCACTCAAACGAGCTTTGGGTCTCTTCTCATACTATTCACCATGGGTAGAGAATTTCTCTGACCGCATTTCGCCTTTGCTAAATATCTCCTCATTTCCTATTGTCGAAGAACTCAAGAGTCAATTTCAGGCAATAAAAGATGAAATTTGCAAGGCTTCGGTTGCGGCCATTGAGGATGAAATTCCATTCACAATAGAAACGGATGCATCTGTGACGGCATTGGCAGACTGCCTCTCTCAGAATGGACACCCAGTAGCATATTTTTCTAGAACTCTTACGCAATCTGAGCGTCGACACTCAGCAGTGGAGCGTGAATCAGCAGCTATTGTAGAATCTGTTCGTGATCTTTTACTTGGCCGATATTTTACTATCCTTACAGACCAACAGGCCGCCTCATATATGTTCAACACACGGACACCAAACCGTATTAAACGCGATAAGCTACTTGGATGGAGACTTGAACTTTCTAACTACTCTTATGATATTGTATACCGACCAGGTTCACTTAATAGCTCTGCAGATACTCTTTCCCGTTCATGCTCTGCTTCGTGTTCATTATCACTAAAAGATCTTCACGCAGCACTATCATCCAGGAGTAGCGAGAATGTATCCTTTTGTTAAACAAAAGAATCTGCCTTTCTCTATGGAAGATGTTAAACATTACTGTGCTGAATGCCAAATATGTGCTGAACTAAAACCAAGGTTTTTTCAGACCTCCCAACTGGTCGCTTAATCCATTCTAGATCCCCTTTTGAACGCCTTGCTATTGATTTTATGGGCCCCAAACCATCAACAAATAGTTTTAAATATCTACTCGTGATCGTAGATGAATACTTGTGCTATCCTTTCGTCTATCCATGCCAAGACATCTCAACAGGAACAGTAATAAAATTTCTCCAAAATCTCTTTACCTTCTTTGGCTGCCCAGATTCAATCCATAGTGACTGAGGGAGCCAGTTCGTATCATCTGAACTGAAAGAGTTTCTCTGGCAACATGGCGTTGTAATTACCCACTCAACACCATACCATCCAATCGGCAATGGACAATGCGAGAGGGCAAACGGAACAATATGGAAAACAATCAAACTTTGCACTCAAGACGAGACAACTGGATGAACGTCATTGGCAAGCTCGACATTGCTCTGCACTCAATTCGATCTCTCCTTTGCACAGCAACTAACACAACACCACATGAAAGATTGTTCAATTTTTCGAGAAGGTCGGGTACCGGATACACGCAAGGAGGTCCGGCGCTGCTAAGAAAGTTTGTCCGTCAACACAAGTCTGACCCACTAGTGGAACCGGTGGAAATGATATCAGCAACTCCCAATTTTGCGAGAATTCGTTTCCCTGGCGGCCGTCAGTCAACAGTCTCAACAGAAGACCTTGCCCTCGCACCTGTTACTGTCCCATCGTTTGTAGATTCGGATTCTTCTGTCTTCACCGATCACTGTGAGTCATCGAGTTCTACTCCATCAAATAACAATGAACCGGAAATGTCTACTGACCAACAAGAAACTACAACAAATGGTGAAAACAGTTGGCGAAACGAAGTCTCGGGATTTAGAACAGCAGCAGCGGTCGCACTTAGGGAAGGATGCTCTGGGATTTCTTCCCGAATCATCAAGATGAGGACGAAAGATCATCCGTAACCCGAAGTATCAATAAAATGTAGCGGAGAGTGTTGTGATATACTTATAATTCTTTTGTATTCATTCATTTAATACCTTCTACTTATCTCCATACGAACTGTTGTGTGATTTCGCGTTGGTTCTCTTTTCATTACAATATTTTCAGGAAATGTCAGCTTCTAATTGGCCAGTAAACACACAAGTGGACGTTGCAATCCACCTACTTACAAATATTTTTTCCAGCGCGTGACCAAGTCAAGTTTTCCGCCATTTACTGTGATCCTATCTGTAGAAAAATCACGTGGTAGAGATAAACACTCAGTTGTGAAGTAATCCAACCTTTAGAAAGAGAGCTATTTATGTTGCCATGGAGCATCTCATTGTGCTAAAGTGGGATAGTCCATTGCTTGGGCTGTGATTGGCTGCTGCTACCTGAGTGGATGTATTTCTATATAAATACCAGCTTGATTCATCAGTTAGTTTGCAGGGTTTGTATTAAGTTACAACCTGCGTCTGCCAGCTGGACGCTAGCTGGGACCTTTACACCGGTAAGTGCTGTTTATTATTGTTATTCTACACTATCACGTGATTACATTATCTATAAATAGCAGACACAAGCTTGCTTCTCTCTCTCCTTTCTTCATTCGCCTAAGATGCGATCTTCAGGATTCTCGTCTAGACCATGGACGGCCAGATGTTAAAATCATATCCACGCATGCACGTACGTACGAACTTTTCCAACCCACATTACAAACATACAGAACATTTCAAAACATGCAACAAGAACTTTTCTCTTTGAAATATTCTTCTAAAACTATAGTTTATTCATCATTTCTCAGCTTTATAATTAACTAGCAGTAGAGCCCGGCGTTGCCCGGGGATGTAACAGTAAGAGATAGATCAAGTATCGAGCATCATATGACTGAAAAATAAAATTGACAAAGATTATTGTTTAAGGTTGACGGACACGCATGTCTTAATTAGTTTTTTGTTTTGTTTTGTTTTTTGGCGTTTTTTTTACGAATTGGTCAAACCCAAACTCAAACAAAAACATTGTTTTCAATCGTTATAACTTCTGAGTCTATCGATTGAATAGAATTTTATTATAAACAATTGTCTTGAAATGGAATTTTTAAAGCATTCTGAATGTAAAAATAAAGAAAAAAGTGTGCAAGACAATAAGAAACACTACCTGACAAAAAAGTGAAGTTTTGTTGAAATCGGTTGAAAATGTAGGAAATGATCCCATATATAAACGAACACAACACAACACACACACACACACACACACACACACACACACACACACACACACACACAACCAGAGAGCCCCAGAGTAAATATTTGTTGTGATATACTTATAGTTCTTTTGTATTCATTCATTTGATACCTTCTACTTATCTGCATACGAACTGTTGTGTGATTTTCGCGTTGGTTCACGTCACGTGATCTTGTGTTTATAAATAAATAATAAGTATAACTCGATATGAGTTCCCCCCCTTTCATTCTGGCGACAGAATCGTGTTTTATCGTGTTTTCAAATTGATTTTGTGCAAAAACAGTTGTGTTTTTCCAATTGTGTTTTTTTTTTGGCGCTGTCAGAACCACCGCAAGGTAATTTTACGCAGTCCTGTGAAGTTTTGTTGAAATCGGTTGAAAAATGTAGGAAATCCGATCCAATATATAAACGTACTGACACACAAACACACACACACACACACACACACACAATCTGCGTTTTATAATAAGTAAGATTCAACTTTTGTGGACTCAGATAAAAATATTTCACAGTCTAAGAGACATAACTCCAATAGATCATTAACTTCTACGCATGTACATCAACACACAAATAAATACAAATGTTATGTTTGTTTTAAAACCATTTTTGTTCCTTCTTGTATTTCATGTTTTGTGGTATTTTACGTTTAATATAAATTGTGTGGTCATGTTATTCACGCAGCCATAAACAAACATCTACAATTGTCCATTCTTATTACCAAGTCACTACATTATGGTGACTTCGACGTTTGACACGGGGCGAGAGAAACAACTAGGCCACTACAAACCCAATACAATACTTGAGAGCCACTCAAGGAAAAGCATTACAGTTCAATGGTAATGAATGGAAGAGAAGATGGTAGGAAGTGAAGATTATGAGCATAAAGAGGAAAGACTAACGGTTGACCCTTGACTTGAGATTAAGTTTGTAGTGTTCAGTAATAATAATAGTAAATCTGATCACTCCAATAAAGTCAAATTCGCGGCTGATCTAAAAAAAAAAAAAGACCTATTGTTGTCGACTAGGGCGAGGAATGGTTTGTTAATTTTAACGCCTTGTAGAAATCCTTCTACTCAGGTTTTTGTTAAATGTCAAAATTCGGAATGTCGGGATTCGATACAATAACATAAAATAGTGTTGCGGGTTTACTCGTAATTTGGTCGTTTTGAATAATCCAACGATTTTCATTGAAAGAATAAAATCCAGTAGAAAAAGAAAGATAACGTAGTATCAACAAATAGACATTAATTTAACATAACGACAAGAATACAAGTTGGTTGAATATATTGAATGAGAAATGTCTTTTATTGTTTTGTTGTTAAGAGTTCAAGGATAAAAATATAAACTGTATTGCGTACGTATGTGAGAACGGTGAAATGTTGTTATATGTGTATGTTTGTGTGAAAGAGTCAATACGTGTATGCGTGCTTAGTATTAACGGCGAATACAAGAGATAGTTAGAATTTAGTTCTTACTGTGAATTGTTGTGCCGTAGTCTGAGTCTGTGTCTTTTTAGTTTGTCAGCGCTGTTGTTTTTTTGCGTGTGTGTACGTGAATGGGGTCTTGCAGTTAGAGTGACGTGGACCTTGGTGACATTTGTGCGTCTAATTTTAGGGGGTCAGACTTCGTAGGTTTTATACACTTTTTCGTAAGACCACCGGCTCCAGTATTATATTATTTATTTCTTCCTAATTGGCCCTAAAAAGACACGTGGTATATCTTCTACTACGTCCGCACGATATAATTAAATCATGATGAAATATTTTATTAAATATTTTAGTGGACACGACAGCCTACAAAACGGAACTTCTCTTTGTTAATCACCCGAGGGACCTCTTCCTGCCCCCACCCCTCATCAGTATGGCTGATGCTAACCTCCAAAAGAGTGACTTGTTGCGCCTTCTCGGACAAACGTTTTCGGCTGACATCAACTGGAGAGATTAAATTAAATCAATTGCTAGGTCTGCTGCTAGGAAACTTGGTTTGCTGTGTCGTGCTGGACAATTTTCTCGCCAGAATTTATCTTGCATATTTATAAGTCTACCATTCGTCCATCAATTGAATATTTCTGCCACATCTGGTCTGGTGCTTCTGCTATGTATTTAGAGATTCTTGATAAAATTTAAAGAAGACTCTATAATGTTATTAGTCCTAACTTGTCATCTCAGCTTCAGCCACTTTCCCACCGCCGTAACGTCGCTTCTCTGTAACTTTTCTATAAATACTTTCATGGTAATTGTTCTGTGATGAACTTTCCTCTGTGTTACCTAGACTTTACGAATTTAAGTGCAGTACTAGATTGGCAGTAAGGTCTCATCTTACTGTTAAAATGGCTAGATGTAACCGAAAGTTCTATGCTAACAATTTCTTCAGTCACACTTCTCATTTGTGAAACACCTTTTCAGCTTGTTGCTTTCCAATCAACTTTGATATCCAAAACTTTAAATGCAATGTCAATCGTTATCTTCTGTCTTCTTAATTCCTGTTCTTTTATTGTTTCCCCCTTAATAATTTTTTATCGCATATTCTCTGACATTCAATAATTCCTTCTTAGTGGCTTTATTGCCTTCCTTGGAATGAAATGATTAAAACAAAACAAACAAAAACGAAATATCATAAGACTCTTCCGATATCAGAATTATTTCTTTTTTTGTACACCCATACCAAAAATAATCTAACAATTGCTAAAAGGAAAAAAAAATCTTTTAAAATGGGTTCACACTCGAAAATGACATTAAACTTCACATTTTTTGAATCTTCAAACATCTTTTTTATTTAATTAAGGAAATTCTTGTGGCAAACAGCAATCAGATGAATTTTAAAATCGAACTGAAAATTACGAGTCATTTTTTAAAATAAATGTTATACGTAGATTTTTTTTTTTTCTGTCCAGTCTGAAAGAAAATAATGTGTTTTATTAAATTATGCAAGCACCAAGTTTTTAAAAAATATTATTTTTTTTATTTTCATTGAATTATTTTTGGCAAAATACGGGACGAATTTTCCGTATGTTCACACTTGATATTGCATAATTCTTTTTACTGAAATAACACAAAGTATGCACGAGCTATCGAAAATGGGGTGGGTACCCGTCAAACATTTACTCACAGTATTTCAATAAAATGGCCTACTCAGTAAAAGTTATTATTCATTAATGGATAAATAGTTAGAATTTCGTTTGAATCGGATAATTCCTTGATTTTTGGCAATATTTTAATGCAGTGGATAGCGAATTTTTGTTTTATTTCGAAAAATTCCTATCGATTCTGGTGGCACCTATAATACTCGGGATAAGAGATTGAACGTTCTCTCTTCCCCACCCCCAATCCTTTTAACATTGAAGAACATATTCTATTAATGAATCAGTTTCTGACAAAAAACAAAGATTTCCTTTTATTGGAGATTATTAATAAAATAATATACGATATTACGACTAAGTGAACAGTGACTTAAAATAAAATTTAATTATATCTTACGGCGAAAGACAAAATAATACAACAGCTTAAAGCATATATCATATTATTAATCTGTAATGTTAAATCTTTTATGCCAATAAAAGTAGTTTTCATCTCGATTTATTGTTTTTTGAAACTAAAGCCTCGTGTTGTAAAAAGCAATGGACAGATATGATTTCACTGTTTTGCCACTGTTGCGTGAGCTTGTGGCAATAGAGAAATAAATAGGTAACAAGAAAATCAAAATTTCACCATCTCTAAAAATAGACGGATAATAAAATCGCCAGGCAAACAATGCCATGGTTCGACCAACCAACCAGAAATCTTTCTCAACCAGTATTTAAGAAAATAAACAAACAAATAATAACAAGGAGATCAAAACTTCCCCATTTCAAAATAGTCCGACAAACCAATCGGAAAGCTTTCACGACCAGGATATAAATCCGCATGCCAATGAAAAGCAAATAATCTTTTCAAAGCGGATCTAAACAGATGAAAAAGCAACCAAAATCAGAGTCGATAAATTAAATTTTTGTCCCTTCTCCGATGATGCCCTCATTGTAGCGTACTCAGAGACGAAACACGACATTGGCACCACTATTTGGCGGCCTTATTCGGCTAAACCGATCTTTGCTACATTATAAACAAAATACGTTCTTTTACCACGTGGTCAAGCGACTGCTACTACATTTGGATACATGCATCTCTCTCTCTCTCTCTCTCTCTATATATATATATATATATATATATATATATATATATATATATATATGATAATCTCGCCCCAGACTCTTTCTCTGTATCGCTATTATGTGTATGTGCCAGAAATTTTACACTTGAAGCTTTTGAAACTTCAACGTTCACCTTATTTTTCTGTAGTATTATATTGTGATATATAAAGATCTTGGATTTATCAACACACTGTTCATTTTCTTTTAATCATTACACAAGGCCACTGTACCCAGATCAATTATACTGATATATAGTGGCAGTGCCGGGGCAAGGGTCTCATGCCTCCCCGAATCTATGATACGTTCTCTCCTTGAATCTATGATACTGGGCCCCCAATCTATTACATCTCAATTTTCAGGTTAATATTCATATAAAATATAACTTTGACTGTAACCTAATTATGTACAATAATGGATCATATGCAATATAGGTGAACAATTCAACTAGAAAAATTGAAAATAAACACAATAAATACAAATTACAGACATGTCATAATAGATTTAATTCCATCTTAAATAAATCAACAATGTTTTGCGGCAATTTTTATCATCAACTTGAGATTTTCCTTTTAAAAATTGAAGAGTTTTAAAACATTCAGCATTATAGGTGAAAAATAGTGAATTTTATATTCCGTGTTTTTTTGAGACATAGCATAAGCAAATCAAATTCAAGGATTTAGACGAGGTAAAAAAATAACCCCAGAATGACGTCAAAATGCGTGGAAATTGTTCATCCTTCAGTTGTGCTTAATTTAATTTGTAACGTATATAAATGTAGATAGTGTCATAGTTAGCTCTTCCTTAATTCACAAATTGTCACCAGGAGTCTCTCTCCCCATACTATAAATACTGGGCGACTTCTTGCCTCGATTTCTTTTTCCCTCAGGCCTCGTGCGGCATCCCACATCGTGTGGAGGTGAGGTAATTCTTTCTCTTCCTTCATTTCAGCGAACACCGCTACTACGTGAGCTCTCACAAAAGAAAGCGTTTCCCACTTCTGGGAAGACGCTGTAAACATTACAAACATACACGTACGTACGAACATTCACCAAAGAACAAACACAAATGTTCACACACAAACAATGTTAACTGTCTATGTGCTTTGTAATTGTTTTGTTTAATACATATATTTGTTTATCAGTCTTGTTTGTCATCTTTATCTTCAGTTGGACTTAATTCAGGTCCGCAATTTTCTTGTATCTGGAACTTCTTCTCGCAGGAAACTTAAACGCACGTGTTTTCTTTTCATCTTCACCCCACCCGGTCCACTACAATAGAAAGAATCAGATGTTGATAAGATAGCGAGTTTATCTATTGGAATGGCCGACAAAAGGTAAATAATAAGGATTTCCTTATAACTGGTTCACATATTTTAATGTAGCCAGTTTCTTCTTGCTTGGAATAAAGTTCCCTAATTCGTTTCTTTCACCAAACAGCGTAGCGTAAGTCAACCATTCCAACAGCGTGTCTCCTGTTTGCTATAACAGTCGCACGTCTCTGTCATCTCGCTAAGCAGTTTTTATAGATTGTGTGACAAGTCAAATTTTCACAGGTGCAAAAAAAGAGTCTAGCCAAAGTATCCGACTATCTTTTCTTCAATAGACGACTCGTAAAGCCGCCATTTTCTCTTTTTGGGGATACTTTACACGCGAGACACGTCCGAATCCGTTCGCTGTCAAGGGGTAAGCCATTTTATCACGTGTTACTACAGTAAATGTTTATAAATTCATGAATAAAAAGTATCTTTTTTATTTTTTTATAAATTAATAACCGATAAATATTGCGTTGGATTAGTTTTTAGAATGTTGTAAATATAAAATTATTCTTGTAAATAAACAATCTTGTAAATAAATAATGTTTAATATTTTTGCTGTAAATTCTCAAGAACAAAAACATGTATAAATTCACTTTCATCATATGTTTAGGTTTTATTACAATTCTAATAGTCGCTTTTATAAACAATAAACGTTGCTGAGGAGTGAAGGTAGATAAAATAGTAGCGGTGTCACGGGAAAAACATCCTTTTGACACTACGTTTTTTTGCGGACATGAAGGTGCAAATCTGTCATTTTTTGTATTTCAATTACTTTGTTTTATTGTTATTTTCTGCTTTAACCATGGACGTATTGCATGGAATCATTTTGAAATAGTAAAAATATTTACCAAAAGTTGTTTCTGTCCTATTCCCACCGCCGTAAGAAACATTCCCTGTGTCTTTTCCATAATTATTTCCATGGTAATTGCTTTGACGAACTTGTAATGATCATCATCATCACACACATACATACATACTTACTCAAATTCAAATTATACAACAACAAGCATTCATTGGATAATAAATCAACACTACTGTGTAATGGACAATTTATAAATCGCAGCTATGCGACAGTTTTATAATCGCTATATTTTTCTGTAGTCGATTTCGTGCACTTTTGGGAGAATCGGATCCCAAGAGACTTCTTAACTTAGTAAATATTTTTCAGGAAATATCAGCTTCTAATTGGTCAATAAACACACAAGTGGGAGTTGCAATCCACCAACGCACAATATATTTTTCCAGCGCTTGACTAAGTCAAGTTTCCCGCCAAGTTCTTTTGATCCTGTCACGGGATTACATTATTTATAAATAGCAAACACGAGTTTGCCTTTTTCTCTATTTTTCTCTCTTCTTGCTACAAAATGTAGTCCCAGAGAATTATCGTCTCGACCATTCGGTCAGACGTTAAATAATATTTCACGCATACACGTACGTACGAACTCTTACGAACTTTTCCAAAATACGAACGTTCACACACACGCACACAAATGTTCACACACAAACACAATGTTATTCGTCTATGTGCTTTGTAATTGTTTTGTTTAATACATATATTTGTTTATATATATATATCGGTCTTGTTTGTCTTCTTTATATTCAGTTGGACTTAATTCAAGTCCAACATTCTCTTGTAGCCGGACCTTATTCTAGCAGGAAATTTAAACGCATGTGTTTTCTTTTCATCTTCACCCCTCGGTCCTCCACAAACATTCCACAATGCTACCTTGACTATGAATTTAAGCGCACTACTAGATTTGCGGCTCGGTTTCATCATTTTTACAATGGAAATGGTTAGATATAACCGTAATTTCAATGATAACAGTTTCTTCTCTCACACTTCACGTTTGTAGAACTCTCTCCCGGCTTCTTGTTTGCCAGCCAACTTTGATCTTTAAAAATTTAAATGCAATGCCAATCATTATCTTCTGTCTTCTTAATTCCTATTCATTTATAGTTCTCTCTCCTTGTTTTCTTTTTTTGTTTGTTTTATATTCTTTCACCACTGCGGCTTAGTTGCCTTGTTTGGGATGAAATGATTACACACATACACACAGAGGGTTTTATTAGGTCCTTTTGGAGCCGCTAGACTAATAAAATGATGGGCCTTCCTTCAGAATGACCCCTCCCACTCAAACTCACCCACACACGTCTTGAATACTTTTACTCGTGATATATTTTAGCGACATTAACACAATTTTTTAAAACTAAACTAGAATAGCCATCTTTTGTTTGTCAATAAAAATATTTTTAAGAAATACCTTCACTATTTTATTATTTATTGCAAATCAAATTAGCACATATTTCAACACAACCGTAGTAAAAAAAAAAAACAGAGTTTTTGCAACCAGCATTAAAAAAAAAGGAAACGGAATTTAGAAAGAAAAACAAAGCCGGCCGACAGATGGTGGCCATAAAAAATTTTCGGCTTGAGACGACCGCGATACAGGCAGAGAGAATCAATATTAATTATCTTTCAGAGATATCATTTAATTTTGATTCCTGGGTCCAACGAAGGGAAATCATCTGGTATGTGTTAGAAGTTTGGCATGAGGAAGAAAATCGTGGAGGAAATTATTATTATTATTTTTTCAAACTGTTGGCGTCAGACACAGCGTCGTCAAAAATGGGCATCTGGTGATAAGAGGATTTTAAGGCATGAGAAAAATAAAGAATTTGATTCTCAGGTAAACATGGACCGCCAGTTAAAAGTTGACTTAGCAGAGAAGCCAGATTTCGGGTTTTGACAGTGATTGATGAGTCGGTAGAGAGACCTGACTAAGTGAATTTTGATGTGATAAGAATTATTTGGCAATCTGGGGTTTGTGAAAAAGATGTTTTGGCCGATGAGAAAAAGAAAAAAAAACATTTTTTAAAACAAAAATTCTGGATAATAATTTTAAGAAGTCCAGTCTAGCCCCACCCACACTGCCGAGAGATCATTGGTCAAGTGGTAGCATGGGTGATAGGCGGAGGTGAATGTATGAGAAAGGCAGAGAAGTTGTTAACACTCACTGAGGGGATTGATATGAGATACCAATGTGAGAGAGGAAGAGTCTAGGAGGATAACTTTTCTCCGACCTTCCCTCACGGACGAGGGAGAAACCCCCGAAATGGAAAGTGATTAATCTTCCAAAAAATGGGAAGTAATTAATTTTACTGGCCTAAGAACAAAGAGAATTCTTGTTGGGAATTGAGAATTATCGAGGAACCTAAACCACATCCGGCCCCACATTGGGTTTTGGTCGGTATCCCTATAAACGAACGTCTCCAGGCAGTTTCAGTTGGAGTTCAGTTCCGGATAGAGTCAGAGTGTTGCCTCGCAGAAGCTGACCGAGAGATTCCACGTCCTTTCGACTTCGCCTTCCTACCAAAAGCAAGTTAGATTGACGAACGACTTAAGATACCAAAACTCGCTTAAGAAACACAAAAGTGTCACAAATCCATAGAAACGGGCTGAGAGAGAAACACACTCCTGTATATAACAGACGGATAAAGATAATTTGTTATTTCTCAACATACTTGAATCTCTTGAGTTTTATTTTATTGTTTCTTTTACTTACGCTTGTGCGATATCACCTTCACCCCGGATTCAGCTTGCACTATGGCCCAACGCCTGATTGATTTCGTCTACCTAAGATCAAAGTCACAACGTGGATAGGTTAGACTTGAGATCAAAGTAGTTACTTCGGTAACCAGACGTTGGAAGTGAGCTGGGAACGATAAAGCTGGTATCGAACCGGGAACGACCAGATCGACCGGGACACAGGCTGCTGGCAGCGACAAGGTGTCAACCCCAAACGGTGGTGGAAGAAACCTTACTGGGAGTTGACCACGGGCCGAAAGCGCAGTGTCACATATTGGCGTCGCGACCAGAGGATGTCACATATTGGCGCTGCAACCACAAGAGGGTGTCACAGTGTAAATATATAGAAAAGCTAGCAGCATGCTTGATTAAAAAATCTTACGACTCATACAGCAATCACTATCATTTGACTTAAAATATTTTTGCCCTTCCTTGCCTTTAAAGGAGTGCCCTTTTCCGTGCTGATGTTGCTACATGCCTTACTTCTTGCCTATCTCACACTGTGAATTTTTTCTAAGCTCTATACTAAACATTAAATCTGTTACAAAAAAGAACTAAACAAAATGAACACAAAGCGATCAGCTTTAAAAAAGCACTCGTAACTGGAAAAACTGAATGAAAAAAAGAATGTTAACAACAAATACTTTTTCACACCCAACCCAGTTCTGCGGAATCAGAATCAACGTTGAGTTTAAGCAAGCGAATGAGCCAATTGGAGTAAAGTGCCATGCAAATTTAAAACTACATGAAAACTGCCGTAGAAGCATGAAAAAATCGATTATTTCCACTATCGATGGGAGTTGGGAAATGCAATGTCAATCTTGGCCTTCCCACTAACTTGGAGCATGTGCATGTAAATTTTGGTGCAAATCCGTCGAAAATTGCGGCCGTGCATTCGTTACACACACACACACACACAGACACACACACAGACACACAGACACACAGACACACATAGCCTGCCTTTTATAGATAGAGATAGGAAAGAAAACGTTAGGTAAATAATCCGGAGTTCTTTAGTATTTTTGTTTTTATTTTTAAAAAACAGTAACATATAAAAGTAGTGATTTAATTATAATCATTTTTTTGTGAAGGAATCATATTTTTAAAAAAATAATTACACACACACACACACACATATATATATATATGAAGAAAGAAAAAAGGAAAAACTTTTCTTTGCCTACGTGTGTCTCTGATGGACATTATCAAAAGTCTTTGCTGATAAAGTCGATTAGAGGACGAAACACATCGGCAAAGATAAATTTTCCTTTTCTCTTTAATCATATTGTCTTTTTTTAAAGATATAGTTTTAGTTGCATCTTAATTTTTATACACTAGCACACACACACACACACACACACACACACTATTTAGGTAGCAAGTATTAAACCAAAAAATCTTCCGAATTGTCTGGACTTCGATGGCCTCTAAGATGACTCTTGAGGCAAGCATTCAATTTCATAGGTATCAAGCATATATTACAGATCAAGTCTGTATCCTTGATTGGGTTGATTGAATTTACATGACCTACAACTCTCCTGTGTATTATCAAGTGCCTCCTCAGTCCAAAGGATGACGTGAAAACCTTGTTGCAAACAACACAGATATTGCTGGAAGGACAACGAGGCAGGTTAGCATAGCAGACTAGAGTCTGGTTATTTGAATGACCTTTCAGATGGTTTCATAGGCATCAAGCATTTTTGACACATCAACTGTGTATCCTTGATTGGGTTGATTTGGAAACAACAAAGATATTGCTGGAAGGACAACGAGGCAGGTTGGCATAGCAGACGTGCTTCTGGCCATTAAGATGACCTTTCAGATACTTTCATAGGTATCAAGTATATATGACAGGTCAAGTGTGTATCATTGATTGGGTTGATTGGATTTACATGAACTACAACTCTCCTGGGTATTATAATGTGCCTCCTTCGTCCAGACGATGACCTGAAAAACTTGTTGCAAAACATATTTTATAATTGTAGGTTACTAGTAATTTAATATTAGCGTATTCACGTCCAGCCTGTAACTGACCACTGGTCTCAATGAAAAAGGAACATAGTAACAAACATCTGTACTAAATTTGTTTCACGCGTTATAGCATTGATTATCATATGTTATAATTGTAGGTTACTAGTAATTTAGGAGTAAATGTAATACTATGGACACCCACGTAGAGGATAAGTGATGTTTTTTTTCACAATCAGAAGCGTTTCTGTTTGATAGCGAATCGTTTTGTTGTTCGACTTTCTAAGCGGCATTCACTTTAACCTAAGAGCAATGGGAAGTAAAGTGATTTTCAGCGATCAAGTGACCAAAAATCATGGAATAGACTTTATCCGGATGCTGGATTATATTAACAGTCATGTTTGGGATCGGGAAGTATTCTGGTTTGTCCCTTTTGGCGGGAGAAGGACGTGTCCGTATCGTGATTCCGAGGCTTCCATTTCGTATTGCTCCTCGAATTTGAACTAATCTTCACAAGATATTCACTCAAAATCGTCCTTTTAAAGACTTTTTGCAATCATTAAAAAATCAATTTCATGAATTAAAGTATATTGATTAGATCCTATTTGCTTCTATGACACTACGGACACCCACATAGAAAGGCAAGAGGTGGTTTTATATAGATATCAAGCGTTTCTGTTTGATGGACCAGCGGATGGGTCTTTTTGAAGCTCGGTCTTCAAAGTTGCGTCCACTTTCACCGAAGTGCAACGGTAATAAAAAAGTGGATGTGGGCTTTGGAGATCAAGCGGCAACACAACCGGAAACAGTGTACATCCGAGTGCTTGTTTATATTAATATTTATGCTTGGGTTAGGGGAGAATTCTTCTTGGGAAACGAACGTGTCCGTGGCGTGGTTCCGAAGCCCCCATTTTCGTATTGCTATCTACCACATCGGGATGAGGAGTTGGTAGGGAGCAAAGCTGAGATAGCACAAGTTGTCCCCAGTATCAGCTACCTAGCCACCTGGACAAGCAGGCAAAACCCTGAATAAAACATCTACATATAATATCGAAAAAATAAGTGTTTGCGTTCACATTGATCGACGTGTATTTTTTCATTCATCGTGCTACCAAGAGAGCATGCAGCGCACCCTTCCGCAGTTTTCGAGGATTGAAATGAAGCGTGGGTAATCATTGGCCGGTTTGTGGAAAACTTGAGCGAGAGTCATGTTGTATGTTAGTACTCTACTGTCTTCTCTTCTAGTTAGATATATTAGCCCTTTGAGCCTTGTGTTCCTGAACAGATTCGCAAATACTTGGTATGTAATGTTTCACAGTAGATATAAAAATAGTTACAAAAAATATAAGTTCTTTTCTCGTACGTTTTGTCCCCGATTGCTTCTCTGACGCTCCAGGGGAAGACTCTGTACGTTTCATGGTAAAACCGATCTTTTTTTTTTTTTTTTTCAAAACACAATGAAAAGGAGCGGATATGTTGGCATAACGTTCGATGAAAATATTACGGCTTTTCTGATTGGCTCTTCAAAATACGACAACCAATAGCAAAACACGACGCATTTACCCACCGTTCAACTGGTGGCTGGACATTAAGTCATTTTTCTCAACTACTGTTCAACCGGTGGCTGGGCATTAAGTCATTTTTCTCTACCACTGTTCAATCGGTGGCTGGGCATTACGTCATTTTTCTCTACCACCGTTCAACCGGTGACTGGACATTACGCCATTTTTCTCTACCACCGGTAAATCGGTGGTCAGGGCTTAAAGGGTTAATAAATGCGTGCTAGGTTTGTGTGTATTCTGTTCAGACATTTTCATATTTGCAGTTTTTTACGACTTTGCAAATGTTTCAGTGTGCAGATTTTCCACATATCAACAGGTGTCATTATTGTGTGTATATTTATTAAATTTAGGTTTGTTTAATACAAGTTTAAACAGTGAAAGTAAAGATGGAGTATGTGCGAAGATTGTATTGTCTCAAAAAAAAAAAAAAAGAAAAAAGAAAAAAAAGAGGATGCCAACTTATATGTGTTAACTGGTTCCGAATAATTCATTTGTTTTTCAGAAAAGCAATACTGGCATATGCGTGTACACATTCCAGATAAACAGAAATTCTGTTAAAAATAAAATTTATTCATCGTTTTTATGTGTTACGATTTGCATTTCGTTGTACACAAATAAATATGATAATAAAGGCTGCTATAAATTGCTTCAAAGTTCGACAGTTCTGATTGGACAAGATATGGCCTTAAAAGTAAGTTGTCAAGCAAGAGTCAACTCAATGACCTTCGTAGGTAAAACTATTTTCAACCTAAATTTCTCTATTCCCATGCAAAAAAGAGAAATCTGTGACATTTTTATAAAAAAAGATTATTAGAAACATAGAAATTTAGGTTGAAAATAGTTTTACCTACGAAGGTCATTGAGTTGGCTCTTGCCTGACAACTGGTTAGGCTATTCAGACTATAGACTTGTTTGTGCCCAGGTGGCGTTAGACTCTAGGCTTAAAATGGCTGGATACTGGAAATTCAACATGTCTTTACTGGACAGGCGGGACTTCCGGCAACAGCTGATTAGCGTACTGCAACGAGAACAAGTGAGGGTGGTTATCGGGAATAGGTGGTGGGAGAGGCTTAAAGATAGGATTGGGTCCTTCAACACCGAATATAGCTGGCTGCTCGTACTAGACAAGGATAACAAGGTAAAAGCTATTAAGGAAAATCTTTCCAGAGCGGTGGCTGCGGGGGGGATCCCCTAGAGATAGACCTAGTTAGAGAGGTCCTGCGACGGGCGGCTAGGTTACCAGTGTCAGGTTGTTAGGCATAGGTTAAACAAGATGTCAGGCGAAGCTGTGAATAATGGCGCAGAATTGCGTAAGGAAAAGATCCGTCGGGGTTCCGATGGATACATTCGGGAAGTCGATACCCCAGAAAAGTGTACTCTGAGGACGGTCGATGTCATGTGTGAGGTGTTTCGGCATTTCGAGAGCCGGTTTACCAGGGAGCCTGGTCTCTGTGACGAAGAGTTTCGCAGTTATTTGTCTGACTTTCATCGCCTTCGCCGACTGAAGTGGCGAGCTGCGAGGGTGAGATCACGGAGGGTGAAGTTTACGCGGCATTGAAGAGGGTTGGGACTTGATGGTTTACCATTTGAATTGTACTTGAGGATGTCGAACATCATTGTTCCGATTTTGACTGTCGTGTTCAACAACTGGTTTCCCTAGGGGTCCGTCCCTGACCGGATCACTGTTGAAAAAGGACATTGGGCACGATTTAGATAATTATAGGCCCATAACTCTACTAAACAAAGAGTTTAAGATTATGGCCGAACATTTCAGAGCAACCTGCATCTGATCGGCACGACACTAGAAGGTGTAAAGGACGACGAGCAAGCCGCACTGAGCAATTTGGATCAGTCCAAGGCATTTGATATGGTCGACCATCGGTACCTGGCTGATGTTCTGCAGGTCGCCCGATTCGAACCCGACTTCTGCCGGAGGATTAGCCTCTTGTATCGCTCCCCCAGTGCTGTGGTGCAGATGAACGGAAAGCTGTCGCGCATCTTTGCGTTATCTCGGTCGCTTCGTTCGGGTTGCCCGCCGTCGACTCTACTTTACGCTTTGGCGTTGGGGTCTCTTCTTCGCCGACTGAAGGACAGGGCGTGCAGTCCGGTCAAACGTAGAATCGCTGTCCATGGTGGGGATCGATGTAGGGTTTTCGCGATCGCCGATGACGTATCCAGTTTCGTGTCGTCCCTCAGCGACATTGAGGTGGTGCTTAAGGCACTTGAACAGCACGGAAATGTCATGGTGCCAAGATTAACCGCGACAAGTCTTCTGACTTGCAGTTAGGTGCTTCGGAGGATGTCGATCTTCTTTTTGGCTGGAATGAAGGGCCCGTCCGCATTCTCGGAGTGTGGTTCGGGCCCGGACTCTAGCTGGAGAAAAATTGATCAGAAGTACAGGCAAAGGTCGGCACGTTGGTAGAGATTTGGCACCAAAGGTGGTTGTCCTTGAAGGGTAGGCCTGAGACGTGTGTCACTTATGTCTTTCCTCTCATCCTTTACCGGCTGGCTGTACTTTCTCTCTATAAGGAATGTAAGAATGCGATCGAACGCTTGCTCTCCTTCCTCTTGTGTGGTGGTCGCTAGCATTACGTCGACAGAAATGTGTGTCCCCAATGTCCGTGTAATGGGGGCCTGGGACTCCATACTTGGCAAGTCACCGAACGCCTCGAAATTGGCTTTCCTCCGCCGCGCGTTGACAGAGGATTCAATATTGAAGGGGTGTGTGAGGGCCGCATTCCCCCGCCTTACCATCACTCTTCCTGTTTCTAAGGTTGAGGGCCATCGTAGACCCCGGGATCAGTCGGATTTCCTCGACGAGCGTCGATCGGCCTTGAGGGTCATTCCTCGGTCCAGTGACTTTTCTCGGCCCAGGAGAGTCTTGTATCGTGAATTAGTGGTCGGGCTCTGCGACCTGTTTGGTTTGTCGGCGACTGAGTTGCGCTTTTTCTGTTTTTTTATGATGTATGGTGGCCGTTAATAATTAAGCATAACTCCTCAAGACTTCAATGTTAAAATAAAAGGGTATTTAATTACAACCGCAAATAAATACTTAACAAGAACAAAGAAGTAAAAGTCAATCAAAGATAATTAACCATTTCAGTGAATACCTTGTTAGTAGAGCGACTCGGCTTAACGCCCGGTAAACCCTAAATCAAAATCCAATTAATCGTCGCACAATAATTCACACTAATTCGACTGGATAGTTCCACTCAATAATCACTCCAGTCAGTAGCCTGACACCACTATTTATACACCTGGCGAAAAGCATATATTCATAAGTCCAGAGTGTCACGCTCGAACCTCGGTGGGAGTAGTTACTCATTTTCTTCCTATATGACACTGGTCTTGGGCGGATTGTCTCAGCAAACCTGAGTTTCCGCTTATCTGGTGATTGGTTCGGAATAGGCTACCTCTCAATGACGTAGTCTTCAGATGGGGCTTGGCGGATGTGCCTGTCATCGGTGTGACCTTGGCTTAAAGGAAACGGATGCGCACGTCTTCTACTATTGTCGTTGGGCGCGCTCCCTCTGTCGGCGAGTTGACGGCTCGTATCGCTTCCGAAAATCTCGTGTTCATTGATCACGTGCACGTGTTTCTGACACTGCTGATCACGTCTAGAATGGTGGTTTGGACGACACGTATCAAGTTAAATTTTGTGATGCGATCGCTATTCTCATCAGGATCTGATCAGCTCAGGATGAAAATTAGAACTGATAGAAAGCGTACTTACATTATGTACATAATTCAGACTGTTATCCTCATCTTCATTGCCATATTTACAACGTACCGGTCGTTGTACACTCCGGCCTTCTTCAGGTGATTGGAACTCAACTCTGCAAGTTTTGATTCACCACAGCTGTAGCCTGGTATTCACTGGATCTAACCAACGCCTTTATCCACTGAGCCATGTGTCCTGAAGTGAACCAAAACTTGGAGAGTTGAGTAAAAGGGAAATAACTGAGACATTCGGAAGAGGCATGGCACGTGAAACTAGAACAATCTCCCCCAGTGGACAAAATAAAGGGTTCGGTTCGATTTTCCAATCGCCCGAAGAAGGCTGGAGCGTACAACAGCCGAAACTTTGTGAATATGGCACTGAAGGATAATAGTCCGAATAATGTAAATAATGTAAATAATCATAATACTTAATTTCAGAGATATAGACAGAAAACGGTTGGTACAGAGAGATTTCAGCGAAAGGTGGGTAAGTATGACGAGCCTGTTTCGCGTGAACGGGTCTTGCCTTGATTTTCTTTTTTTTTAAGTCCCCCTAAGTCAAACGAGTTGATTCCCCGTGGAGACCCTCCTTCCTGGTTAATGTAAGTGACGTTTCCGGCCTGTGTCCTGCTTCTCCCTACAATCGAAGTTGAGATTCCTAACCTCCCCAATTCATCTCGGCCGGGTCATTTTTTTTTGAGAGAGAGATAGAGAGAGAGAGAGAGAGAGAGGATTTTGTCGGAAGACAAGACAAAATACAGAGGCAACCATTATCTTTGAAGGGTGGACGGGTTTTTTAACAACGAACATCAACTTCAACAACCAACAGCGATCATCCCGGCAACGATCAACTTCAACAACCAACAGCCATCATCCCGGCAACGACCAACATCAACTTCAACAACCAACAGCCATCATCCCGGCAACAACCAACATCAACTTCAACAACCAACAGCGATCATCCTGGCAACAACCAACTTCAACTTCAACAACCAACAGCGATCATCCCGGCAACAACCAACATCAACCAACAACAACCAACAGCGACATCCCGGCAACGATCAACTTCAACAACCAACAGCGATCATCCTGGCAACAACCAACATCAACTTCAACTTCAACAACCAACAGCGATCATCCCGGCAACAACCAACATCAACTTCAACAACCAACAGCGATCATCCCGGCAACGATCAACTTCAACAACCAACAGCGATCATCCCGGCAACGACCAACTTCAACTTCAACAACCAACAGCGATCATCCCGGCAACAACCAACTTCAACTTCAACAACCAACAGCGATCATCCCGGCAACAACTAACATCAACTTCAACAACCAACAGCGATCATCCCGGCAACGATCAACTTCAACAACCAACGGCGATCATCCTGGCAACAACCAACATCAACTTCAACAACCAACAGCGATCATCCCGGCAACGATCAACTTCAACAACCAACAGCGATCATCCTGGCAACAACCAACATCAACTTCAACTTCAACAACCAACAGCGATCATCCCGGCAACAACCAACATCAACTTCAACTTCAACAACCAACAGCGATCATCCCGGCAACAACCAACATCAACTTCAACTTCAACAACCAACAGCGATCATCCCGCAACGACCAACATCAACTTCAACTTCAACAACCAACAGCGATCATCCCGGCAACCGATCCAACATCATCTTCAACATTTTTTCAACAGCGATCATCCCGCAACGACCAACATCAACCTCAACAACCAACAGCGATCATCCCGGCAACAACCAACATCAACTTTGAAGGGTTTTTACAACCAATTTTTTTTTTTCCCGGCAACAACCAACATCATCCCGGCAACAATCTTCAACAACCAACAGCGATCATCCTGGCAACAACCAACATCATCTTCAACTTCAACAACCAACAGCGATCATCCCGCAACGACCAACATCAATTTCAACAACCAACAGCGATCATCCCGGCAACGATCAACTTCAACAACCAACAGCGATCATCCTGGCAACAACCAACATCAACTTCAACTTCAACAACCAACAGCAATCATCCCGGCAACAACCAACATCATCTTCAACTTCAACAACCAACAGCGATCATCCCGCAACGACCAACATCAACTTCAACAACCAACAGCGATCATCCCGGCAACAACCAACATCAACTTCAACAACCAACAGCGATCATCCCGGCAACGATCAACTTCAACAACCAACAGCGATCATCCTGGCAACAACCAACATCAATAGTTCAACTTCAACAACCAACAGCGATCATCCCGCAACGACCAACATCAACTTCAACAACCAACAGCGATCATCCCGGCAACAACCAACATCAACTTCAACAACAACCATCCTCATCCCGCAACGACCAACATCAACTTCCCATTCAACAACCAACAGCGATCATCCCGGCAACGATCATCATCTTCAACAACCAACAGCGATCATCCCGCAACGACCAACATCAACTTCAACAAACCAACAGCGATCATCCCGGCAACAACTAACATCAACTTCAACAACCCAACAGCGATCATCCCGGCAACAATCAACTTCAACTTCAAAAACCAACAGCGATCATCCCGGCAACAACCAACATCAACTTCAACTTCAACAACCAACAGCGATCATCCCGGCAACAACCAACATCAACTTCAACAACCAACAGTGATCATCCCGGCAACAACCAACTTCAACTTCAACAACCAACAGCGATCATCCCGGCAACGATCAACTTCAACAACCAAAAACAAGACGATCATCCTGGCAACAACCAACATCAACTTCAACTTCAACAACCAACAGCGATCATCCCGCAACGACCAACATCAACTTCAACAACCAACAGCGATCATCCTGGCAACAACCAACATCAACTTCAACTTCAACAACCAACAGCGATCATCCCGGCAAATACCAACATCAAAAAACTTGAACAACCAACAGCGATCATCCCGGCAACAACCAACATCAACTTCAACTTCAACAACCAACAGCGATCATCCCGGCAACAACCAACATCAACTTCAACAACCAACAGCGACATCCCGGCAACAACCAACATCAACTTCAACAACCAACAGCGATCATCCCGGCAACAACCAACTTCAACTTCAACAACCAACAGCGATCATCCCGGCAACGATCAACTTCAGCAACCAACAGCGATCATCCCGGCAACAACCAACATCAACTTCAACTTCAACAACCAACAGCGATCATCCCGGCAACAACCAACATCATCTTCAACTTCAACAACCAACAGCGATCATCCCAACAACGATCAACTTCAACAACCAACAGCGATCATCCCGGCAACGATCAACATCAACAAACAACCAACAGCGATCATCCCGGCAACGATCAACTTTAACAACCAACAGCGATCGTCCCGGCAACGACCAACATCAACTACAGCGATCACCTGCAACGACCAGCAGCGACCACCTGCATGACCAGCAGCGATCATCTGTAACGCGGCAACGACCAACATCAACTACAGCGATCATCTCTGCAGCGACCACCTGCATGACCAACAGCGATCACCCGTAACGACCAAACCTCGACCATCAATGCCTGCACCGGAACATCTCTTCCGTTCCGACCACCTTATTTTCTTTTCTAGAATAAATCAGCATATATCATACATATCCTAGTTCTGTCGTCTATGTTGTTTCACCGTCAGATTTAACGTCTTCAAAAATGTTATCAGGCCTCTTGTGACCTCATTCACCCTTTTGTGATACGGGGCGCACGAGGGGTCCGCTACAAAGGTTACGCTTATGTTCCCACATTTGTCCCTATATCATCTACGTCATTTTGCCAATCCGTTTTTTTATAACACCGTCTTCCCAGAATTCTTTTCCACGTTGGTAAATTTAAAAAAAAAACACTTTATCTCCAGGTTTGAAATATTTAATTATTCTTGTTTCTTGATGTTCTCGTCTTACGTTCTGGCGATAATTTATTAATTTATTAAATACGGACTTAATCTTCCTAGTAAATAAACATCAACTATGCAGGCGACATTCCAGACACGGTGTTCGGGTTTGATGTTATTCCGAAAACGCCCAGAAATTGTTGAAGCATTACTTCATTTGCCTCTTCTCAATCCAACTTTTTTAGTGAACCTTTAAACGTATCGACAAACCGTTAAGCCTGTCCGTTACTTCTTGGGTGATAAGGGGGCGTTGTAATGTCTTCTATTGTTAATGATTCACAGAAAAAAAAAAAGCCTAAATTCACTAGCCGTGAATTATGTGCCGTTCTGTAACGATCTTTTTTGGGTACAGCGAATGTTGCAAAAATCTCGTATAAAAAATTTATAGTTTTCGTGGAAGTCGGTTTTCTACATTTTAATATTTCTGACCATTTAGTGTAACTATTTACTACCACTAGATAGTATGCTTCGTTTAACGGCCCTGCGAAGTCTATATGCATTCTGGGCTATGTTATATCGGATTTTGGTCAAGGTTGAAATTTCATAGGTGTTGACTTCGCTGCCAGAGCGCAAAATAAAACCTAAACATACATATTTTACATAGATAGGGAGTGAGTTGTACTAGTGAGAACCATTTGTTCTGTTTCTTTAAGTCATACATTGCCAGGGATCCATTAATTGTCTCTATCAGAACACTTTCCAAACAAACCATTCTTCTTCTTTTATATATATACTAGCAGTAGAGCCCGGCGTTGCCCGGGGATGTAACAGTAAGAGATAGATCAAGTATCGACCATCATAAAGACTGAAAAATAAAATTGACAAAGATTATTGTTTAAGGTTGACGGACACGCATGTCTTAATTATTTTTTTTTTTTTTTTTTAATTTTTTTTTACGAATTGGTCAAACCCAAACTCAAACAAAAACATTGTTTTCAATCGTTATGAGTCTACCAATTGAATAGAATTTTATTATAAACAATTGTCTTGTAAATGGAATTTTTAAAGCATTCTAATGTAAAAATAAAGAAAAAAGTGTGCAAGATAATAAGAAACACTACCTACTAAAAAAAAGTGAAGTTTTGTTGAAATCGGTTGAAAAATGTAGGAAATCCGATCCTATATATAAACGAACACACACACACACACACACACACACACACACACACACACACACAAACTGGGTTTTATAATAAGTATAACTCGATATGAGTTGTCCCCCTTTCATTCTCGTGATGATTCTTAATCGTGTTTTCAAATTGATTTCGTGCAAAAACAATTGTTTTTCCAATTTTTGGCGCTGTCAGAACCAGCGCAAGGTAATTTTATGTAGTCCTGTGAAGTTTTTTTGAAATTGGTTGAAAAATGTAGGAAGTCCGATCCAATATATAAACGTACAGACACACACAACTTGGGTTTTATAATAAGTATGATGCTGTAATATATTTTCTTTTACTTATCACCCTTGACTTTTTATTGATAAACTCCCTTGGCTGTTTCCGGTGGTGAGCTAAGGGGGGGCGGGGGGTACCGCCCCGGGTGCCAGCACAGGAGGGGTGACACAATGTCACCCCCAACAAAATGTTTCAACCAGGCTAAGGTGCCAAAAATAGTCTGAAAACAGTGGTGGAGACACAGGGTTTCGCAGGCGGGCATATGACCCCACAGAATTAATTTATGACCCCCCAATTTATACCCCCCGTCAGAAATTTTCTAATAAATTGTCGGGAAATTTGTGAGTACGAAAAATAGCAATGTTTTCAGCTTTCACGTGTTTCAGTTGCTACAATCTAGGTTAGTAACAAGAGACATTGTTGTAACATTTTATCGGATGATATGGTGTTTTAACTCTGCATCATTAATAACAACAAAGCAAAATACGAAGCCAAAAGTGCAACAATTTCAGTCTTGCCTGTGTATCAATTCGCTGAGATACAATTTTCCATTGAGTGAGCGATATACTTTTGAATATATCTACTAGTGTTGGGACGATTAATCGGAATCGGAAAAATCGGAACTTTTTGGGGTATCGGAAACGGTATCGGAAAAAATGATGCCTATTTTCCGATTCCAAAAAACAAACAAACAAAAAAAAAACGATTCTTTTAACTTAATTTTCCATTTTCCATTGGTACTAATGATAAATATTTATTGTTTTTAAATTATCACTAAAACTAAAATCATATTAACATCAAAATTCGATGTAAATTTATTTTACTTGTATAAAGATAAACAAAAATATATACTCTGCATAAATTCTCTAGGTAACCTTTAAAAGAATGCAGTTGATTTACAATGTTCCGAAAAATGCTTAAAAATTAAATAGAACATTTTTGTCAAGAAAAATACTTTCAAACATCATTGATAATTAAATGGTACCCAGAAAATGATGCAACGAAAAATTGGACACCGGAAAATTACGTCAACCATGAGCCAGTCGAGACTGTCGGATCTGGCTGTGCTGCCCATTGAAAAAAAGACAAACAGATTTTGACGATGTCATTGACCAGTTTACCACAATGAAAACAAGAAAACATTCATTCTAAGACCATAGTATCGAATGTCATTCTTTTGTGCATTGCCGCGTTTTATATTTAGTTGTTCTGAAAGTGAACAGTTGCATTTTAAAAATCTTTTGATTTGAACTGATTATTTTGTGGTATTGGATTTTGTCTTGGATCATACATGTAAACAGTAACGTACCGGTCAGTAGAGTAAAGTAGAGATAGAGCATGTATGAAAATTTAGCTACAGCTAACCATTCAGCATAGGGTGAATCGGGGTCATTGGGGTGACATTTGAGCGGACCGCCCCCAGGTGACGTTTACTCTAGCTTCGCCACTGGCTGTTTCTCTCCTGTTATGTAAAATATGGCCATCTTGTTTGTTCATTAAAAATTTTTCAAACGTCTCACGTCTTCTTGACATCGTTTCAATTATTATTTATCAAAAGTATTTTTACAGACTTTTACTCCTAAGCTTATTTCATGTATACATCTAAAACATTCTATAACTCTACAACATTATTAATGTTGTTAATTAGGGTATATCAAATGTCTTTTCGTTTTTTTTACCGACCTTTAATGCAAAGCTTCTTTTATGATGTACGCATATCAAGACTATCTATGACTCCTCTTTATAATTATTATTATTGCTTATAAAAACTATTTTTAGCTGCCTTATTTCATGTACGCATTTGAAGACTATGAATCAATAACAGACTAATTAACTGATATAGATTGCTTTATGGCTAAGATAGTTGCGTATTTTCAATGATGTCCGTTATCGTGCTAAAAATTATGAATATTTTGAATGCAGATATGAAAAGCGGTCAGGCTCTACTCACGCAGAAGACTGGTGCAACACAATCTTCCTAGCACAACTTCCCCTAATTTAACCCTTACTGAACCAAGGCAAGCTTCTTCTTCTTCTTCTTTGTTCTGTGCCCCTTCAGGACGTAGGCGATCATGGCTCTCCAAAATTTCCTGTCCCTTGTAGCTTTTAATAAATTTTTGTTATGTCGCCTAAATCTTGCTCCGTCATCCATTTATTCAAGCTCGCTGTCCTGTGAGTACAAAATTTCCAGGCCCTCTTTCCTCATCATACAAATAGCAGACAGAAGTATCCGTCTATGTCGGGTAAGCGGTCAAGACGTAGGATGTATTTGGTTAGAATGGCAGGAGAATAATTCCTTTATATTGTAATGGTGAGTTATTAAGACTCTATCGTAATCATGTTATATGATACTACTTGAAATATGGTAGACGCCCTCCCCTTGGATGACAAATGAGGGTTTAGTAAAATAAAAAGGTACTCAACTTCGATAGACATGCATGTGTTTCCCGAGACCTGTATGCATTTTGCAAACTTTTAGACGGTTGGGGCATGTGATTGAACTGTTTTGGTTCAAGCGGTTGAGGATAAATTACTACGTGTTCCCGCGAGTGGTCAGCATGGCCTGCCTTACTGCGCGCGACAAAGCCACAATGGCAGACAAAAGGCAGGGAGCAACATGCTGCCAACTTGCTTTAATACTCGATGCTGCAGTTGATCCCTATGTATGTCAGTCTCACTTTTGTATAGATGAGAAGCAGGACAGGCGCCCTACTCCTTCGCTCTGATGCATTGATTTCTCAGGAAGAAAAGGGGATGCTGATTGCTTCAGATTCTCATTAAGTCTTTGTAATGTAACTGACCTTCCTGTTAGAATCTGACCAAAGAGGAGTTGTTTTGGAAGTCTGCTATCGCTCATACGAGAAAAATGTCCTGCCCACCTATGTTAAATTTTCATTAGGCTGGCTTCAATATCCGCCATGTTGCATTTAGTCAGAACTTCACTGTTTTTAATGCGATCACCCATTTTTCTCTTGCAGATCGTACGTAGGAAACACATGTGGAAGACAAACTGACATATCGTCGGTACAGACTCTATGGTTCCGTAGCATAGAATAGTGATATCAGTACTACTGACTTGTACACATCAATTTTCAACTTTAACAAAACATCACAGACATTGCAAAATCATACTTATTATAAAACCCAGGTTGTGTGTGTGTGTGTGTGTGTGTGTGTGTCTGTACGTTTATATATTGGATCGGATTTCCTACATTTTTCAACCGATTTCAACAAAACTTCACAGGACTACGTAAAATTACCTTGCGCTGGTTCTGACAGCGCCAAAAATTGGAAAAAAACACAATTGTTTTTGCACGAAATCAATTTGAAAACACGATTAAGAATCATCGCTATCGCGAGAATGAAAGAGGGACAACTCATATTGAGTTATACTTATTATAAAACCCAGGTTGTGTGTGTGTGTGTGTGTGTGTGTGTGTGTGTGTGTGTGTGTGTGTGTGTGTGTTTATATATGGGATCGGATTTCCTATATTTTCAACCGATTTCAACAAAACTTCACTTTTTTTGCAGGTAGTGTTTCTTATTGTCTTGCACACTTTTTTCTTTATTTTTACATTCAGAATGCTTTAAAAATTCCATTTACAAGACAATTGTTTATAATAAAATTCTATTCAATCGGTCGGCTCATAACGATTGAAAACAATGTTTTTGTTTGAGTTTGACCAATTCGTAAAAAAACCCAAAACAAAACAAAACAAAACAAAAACTAATTAAGACATGCGTGTCCGTCGACCTTCAACAATAATCTTTGTCAATTTTATTTTTCAGTCTTTATGATGGTCGATACTTGATCTATCTCTTACTGTTACATCCCCGGGCAACGCCGGGCTCTATTGCTAGTCTGTGATAAAGATTATCGAAGGTAGAACTGGCCTTTCCAATCCTGCACCTAAGTTCTTTGTCCATTTTAGCATTGTTAAGCATTGTATTTTAATTGTCAGTTGGTAAACAGACATATTATATCTCAATTATTTAACTAAACCTGTTTGAATATATATATATATATATATATATATATATATATATATATATATATATATATATATATTATGGACAAACGCACCCGTTTTCGTTAATTTCCGTGAATTCCCGTCGAATTAAATTTTGACCATGTGACCATTAGGATATAGGTCAGCCCATCGGTCTCCCCCTTCCCTCCCTGCTACCCTGGCTCTCCTACCTCCATAATATGATTCCAGTAACGATGCCTTCTTCTCTTCACCCCCTCTTACCACCCAATAGATATCCAATTATACATCCTCTCTCTTTCTTTCTCCAAATAAACAGTACACTACAAACTGATACCAGAAACAGTTTGAAAATTCCTGCGAATTTTAAAATTAAAATTCCTAGGTTACATCGCAATTCCAATCGTAAAGAAAATTTTGCACTGTTGAATAAAAATAAACATTGAGTGCTCAGTGCTCTTTTCTGAGTCAGTTTTACCATATTTCAAATTCTATGTTGTTTTATAGGACTTGCCTGGATTATACCAACGGATTACTACCTACCTAAAAGTGAACATAGAAGTCAACACTCAGAGGCGACAGGCGATGTCCTGATGATTGCGTCTAGCATGAAACAGACTGTCGCCTCTAAGTGTCAACTGCAATGTTCACTTTTATATTTACACACGCTCTATCTCTGATATATATATATATATATATATATATATATATATATATATATATATATATATATACACTGTCGAGTGAAGATGGAACAGTGGTAGAAGCTCCGACTGATTGGGTTTCGATCAGGGCTTGACTTGAGGCATTCAGTTGTCTAATTGCACTGAGGAGCTGCGAAACAGTACTGCCTGCGAATGATATATATATATATATATATATATATATAATAAATTTAAAAACGCTTTAGACGTTCTTCTTATAATTTTCCTTTAGAATTCTATCGACCATCATCAGGAATCGTTGGCTTAATTTGGGACGATATAGAAAGTGATATTCATCAGAATTAGAAAGAAGAGGGAAACTTAATTAGGGAAAACGACTAAAACAATTTATTAGTGAAATAATTACCGAATAAAATATAACAATTCCAGTGACTATATAAGAGATAAGTATTACTCACTCTCTCCAAATAACTAGAGTACATGGGGGAATTGCTCTTTTTGCTCGCATATACTCGGTTTGTGTATTTTAATATACACTCCTCAAATGAAGAGCAGAACGAGTTCTATTATTTTTATTATGCCTCTTGATTCATTGAGGAACATAGGGTCGTAACAATACCTCCCCAACGGACGCGGTTCTGGGAGATCCTCTTCAGTTCGGCCCATGTCGTGCCGGCTGCCTTCACCTCTGCGTCAACACTTCTGCGACAAGTCTGTTTTGGTCGACCGACTTTTCGCTTCCCTTGTGGATTCCAGTCAAGGGCCTGCTTGGTGACACTAGAAGGAGGCTTGCGCAGTGTGTAGCCGATCCATCCCCATTTTCTTTTTTCTTGATATCAATCTTGAATGGGGCTTGTCTGGTTCTGTCCCACAGTTGGTCGTTTGAGACGACTTCCGGCCACCTGGTACTGAACATATTTCTGAGACATCGGTTGTTAAATGTCTGAAGTTTCTGGGCGTTGGTCTTGGTTACCCGCCAGGTTTCTGAGCCGTAAAATAGAACCGACTTGACGTTGGTGTTGAAGATCCGGATCTTGTTGTAAAGTGAGAGGGTTGTTGATCTCCAGATTGGCCGCAGAGTGTTGAAAGCGAGTCGGACTTGAACAAGCTCTATGCAAGATGGAAAAACAGTCATCAGTATATTGATGTAAGCAGTTATGATTATGTAAAAGGTGCTGACCACTAGTTGAGTCATGCACTGCTTGGGTCATCCGAAAAGATCGACTGAGTTTATAGTATACTAGCAGGATCGTGCTGGCCGATACCCAGTCTCTGATTGGTTCGTCCTATATATGCAGCATCACACTGATATTTAAAATTGTATATTACGGAATTGCTTTGTAAAGAGGACAGACCATCATTAACGATAGAGGAGAACACCGAACGGGTCTCAAAGATGACACGTAACTTCACAGTCTAAAAACTTGAACGACAGATGCGCATATATTTCAGTGAGTAATTGAGCTTTGGTTTTGCTGTGAGGTCTCCCAAAGTTGAGTAGTTAAAAGCTTATCTAGCTTAATGGTGTTCTTTACAGCTTAGAAGTGATGGAGGTTCGATTTCTGTCGAAAGACAAATGTTTTTTTTTGTTTTTAAATCATTTTCCATGGAGTGAAATAGAATAAGAACTCTATAGTGAGGAGAAGAGAGGAAAAATGAATAGATGAACAGAATTTAGAAAAACAGAAAATGACGATTGATGTTGCATTTATATTTTTGAAGATTCTAGGTAATAGGTTAAGCCAGAAGTCGAAAGGGAGTTCCACAGGTGAGTAGTCCGAGAAAAGAAACTATTAGAACTGACGGTTGCATGTAGCTAGTTTAGAAGTAAAATGGTGAGACCTAATTGCCAATCAAGTAGCACATGCAGTCGAGGTAACAAGGAGAACGGTTTATCAAAACAATTCCCATGAACATCTTTGCAGAAAAGACAGAGGGAAAGCAGGTCGCGTCGGTTGAAAAGTGAATGAAGTCGAGATGCCAGGTTAAGACTTTCGATTTTTCAGGCCGGTAGTTTAGTTAGCATCCACTAAATATAATACTTATAGTAATATATATATATATATATATATATATATATATATATATATATATATATATAAATTTTGAAGATACGAAATGTTATTAGGACTTTAAAAAATGACATTTAAAATTATATATAAATATATACAAAAATATATAAACCAAAAGAGGGTAGAAAGAACAAGGATAAGAAAAATACTCACTGTAAAATGGGGGATCAAAAAAAAAAGTAGCAACAAAAATGGTTATCGCTCCTCGCTCTTCAGAGCCAACCGTGGACAAAAACAAATATGTGCATAACGTTTAAAAAAGGGTGCAATTACTGC
Source organism: Acanthosepion pharaonis (assembly GCA_903632075.3). Classification (NCBI taxonomy): domain Eukaryota; kingdom Metazoa; phylum Mollusca; class Cephalopoda; order Sepiida; family Sepiidae; genus Acanthosepion; species Acanthosepion pharaonis. Next base: position 1,361,559 of record CAHIKZ030005480.1, on the reverse strand, counting down.
CAGAGAATCAGCAATATAAATCACATAGAGGTTATATTAAGATCCAGCAGCCATTCCTTCTGCTTACAGAAAGAAGGCTGCTTAGAATTAATATAAATGGTTTTACAATTTTTCAGATGGTTATCCGAATGCGACCAGCTGATTACTGTAAAATAATTCCTGATTACTAACGATTGTAGAATGATGTATCTGAGATTTGTGGTAAGAAAGTAGCAGGAATTAAGATAAAAGAAATGCCAGACCAAAATTAATAATAAATGACTGTGTTTTATCTGAAACATTCAAATCATATTACAACCATTACTTCTATGTGCCGCGTCCCTTTAGGACATGAATAATCACGCCTCTGCAAAAATTTCTATCACTCGTGGTGCTTAGCAGTTTTCCTTCTTTATCAATGCTCCGTCACCTTGTCAGCCATTCACACAAGCTTATCGATGTGGCCCTCAACCTTCTATCTCTCTTCCCCTCAATATGCCCCGTGTTTCTGTTTTCTTGCAGTTGACATTTAGTCCTTTTTTCTCGCTTTCTTTTAACTACCCTGTCTAAGAGATCGTTTATTTTTCTTTCTGTGTCAGCCATCAACACAGCATCATCTTCATACCTTGTATTGTTAAGATTACGCCCCACCACTAGTAACTCCTGGTAGGGTGTCCAGTTCCCTTATTATAGAACTGCTTTATAGGTTGAATAAATTTGGAGAGAAGATACATCCTTGTCTTACGCCCCTTTCTATTTTTCTTCTATCCGTACTAAAATAAACCCCGGAAAGATATGATGAACTAGCCTACTGAACTAGGTTGGTAATCTGTCCCTGATTATCTTTAAGTCACATAAACTAAACATGATATCAATGACGCACCTGCAGAACTACTCTATGGTACCAAGTTGACCTTGACTGGCCAGTATGTCAAAGAAAACAACTTATAGTCAATAACGTCATTTTCCCAGGATCTTAAAAGAAAAATGTCCGATCTCTAATTTGTAACGACGAAAATAGTAACTAAATAAATATACATCCGTAAGGACTTGGTGAAAATGCGACAATGAAATCGAAACGCGCAGTGAATTAGAGAAAGATGCCTTCCAAAAGCTAAACAAAGTATTAAGAAACAGGAAAATTTTGTTAGAAACAAAGAAAAGTCCTGAAATGCTATGTGATATATATCTTCTTATTTAAGGCATAATTTTTTCAGGTTTATACGTTCTTTTTATAGATACAAATATTTAAGTAAATGCTCTGTTTATAATAAACAGCATTAACAACATTTACTGGCCTGAATGTCCGAGAAATTTTCATAGAAAATATGCGTTCTCCGACAGGAATCGAACCTGTGTCCTATATTTATTTTCGTTATTTTATACGCATTGAGCAGATATGAATGAATAAGAGGAAATTATGTTTAAAAACAGTAAAATCGACCTTGCTCCTCTGTGGCTCAATCGGTTAAGGCACGTCAGGCTATATGACGGTTCCGTATAGGATACAAGTTTGATTTCTGTCGGATGACGCATATTTTCTATAAAAATTTCTCGGACATTCATGCCGGTAAATGTTGTTAATACTGTAATATTTGTATCTATTAAAAGAACGTATAAACATAAAAAATGTCTTAAAATTTATAGCAGAAAAGGAAGAGGAAGGCTTAGGAAAAAATTAAAAACGACGTCGACGACGACGAAGAAGAAGAAGAAAAAGAAGAAGACGCGTTATCTTCCGTGAGTACCTATGTTCGCAAAAATGTCTCGTTATTTTCGTTAAGCAGTGAGACTGTCAACTACCGGCCTGGATATCGAAAGACGGTGATGTAAACTTAGACTTGTCCGGGCAGATTCAGAGACCAGATTCTGGAAATTTCGTTAACGTCCTGTTAAGGCTGACCGAACGTCCAGTCTGATGGTCCTGTTACAAATATATCGTCCCGATAAACGCCATCAAGTGTTCATTTGCTGACAGATTGTCGATATAGCTCCTTTTCTGTATCCTTCCGAGTCAAACAAGTTGGTGACATGTGACCAATTTAGGTGACAACAGTTTAAAGAGGCTTTTTTTTGTAAGCGGAGAACGTATTTGATTTTACATATTGAACATACACCTTCATCTAAAATACTTGTACTTAACATATCTTAACTCCCTAACCAGATAGAGAACGGATATACCCAAGAGACACAGGGGACTTTGCTTCACTACAGTCATCCTAAAAAGAAGAAACGTCCGTAGAAGAAACTCAAGTTTTTGTATTATTTAATCTTGTTTAGTTACATATTGAACACGCACCTTCAACTAAAATACACACAAATTCGCAAACTTCTGATATCCATAAGTGTACCTATAGAAACTGAATCCTTAAACGTCAACGAGCATTTTGCTGTATTTAGTGTAACGAATGTTTCTTGGAAGCCTCGAGACTGTTGAACATAGTGAATTCATTTATTAATGACAATATTCCAACCACGCAAGCGAAAAGAATGTCGTCTGTCTTCTTTGAATCATTAAATGTGATTACCTTAAAATAATATTCCAGTTCGTTTGATTTAATTGCAGTCTCTTCCTCGACACAATCAAGAGATGTCATGATGAGGTTTGCGTCTCTATAAACAGGAACGGTGCTACAAGACGTGCCCCACTTCTTTACTAGATCTCCATTTTCAGAAGGTCGGATAGTATTCATCTAAAATGCAAATTTTATTGTAACCTGAATGTGTAATTAGACACACAGAAAAAACATTCAAAATTATTTTTAAAATATGGGGTTGCGGCGCTAAATTGTAGTAAACTTTTTCATTTATGATTAATAAATATAGGATTTTTACTTTATAACAATATCACCTACCAGATTAATACAGAATTTTAAAAGATTTTAAGTTTATCAATTAATCTAATTAAAATACCGTAGTCGGCCTAACGGTATTCTTAACGTTAGAACACACATATATATATATATATATATATATATATATATATATATATATATATAGATAACTAGACTCGTTTCGAAAAACCGTAGAGCAAACCTAGATACACCTAGTGAGCCAGACAAACCTACCTAGGTTTCACCTAAACGGATCGTCAGGGAAAGTTTGGCTAACGAGGCAAGGAGAAACACATATTTATAGGTGATAGCTAAAATCATACCACGTGACAAAATAAAAAACAAAAAAACCTAAGTGGGGGGGGGGAAATATTTATTCAACAAAAAAAAAAAAACCTCAGTGGAATGTCTATAACGGGAAAACGTCTAATTTAGTAGCCAAGATTTTTTATGTCTACATACATTGAGAATTTCAGTTTTAGAGTTTAATAGTTGGTTGGGTTGATCATATAAAGCTATGGCTAATTTCTCCTCAGCACATAATTTGCAAAATTTATGGCCTACTTTATATTTTGGGCATTTTTTTAATATTTCCCATTTAAGGATGGGGTCTATATTATCTTCTTGTTTGGTTTTCCATACTTAGGTAGATAGCGTGGTACTATGTTTAATTTTTGCATTCTTAAAACTACTCGTGTGGTTATAATATCTTTTTTAAAATTTATCCTGAGTAGCACCTATGTATGTTTTAGGGTTAGTATGCTCAGTATTTTTGTAAATTTTCACTTGATACACCACGCATTCCTGCTGGCATTTTCCCTGTAATGGACAGATGTTTTTGTTTCTACAATTACAAGTAGGAGGATTACTACGTGGATCATTCCTAGTTTTTTTCTTATTCAATCCATTTATAATAGTCCCTACGTTCGGCATACAACAATAACTAAGTTTTACATTGTTTTTGTTAAATATTTTATGTAACTCAGTTTTTTTTGGGAAATGTTGTTCCAGTAAATTAAAAAATATCTTACCAATTTTAGTTTTTACCGCTAAATTGAAAGGGGGATTAAACCACAAAATTTTTCTTTGCCTATTATGTTTATTCCGAGTAATATTGTGGTTGTCTATATATTCTAATTTATTTTTATGTCCACTCTTAGCCAAACTTTCCCTGACGATCCGTTTAGGTGAAACCTAGGTAGGTTTGTCTGGCTCACTAGGTGTATCTATATATATATATATATATATATATATATATATATATATATATATATATATATATATATATATATAGTCTTTTTTCACTTAGAATGTATCTAAAGACATGTCCTAAAAGATCATTCCATCTTAAATACATCAACAATGTTTTGCGTCAATTTTTAACATCAACTTGAGATTACTCTTGTTATAAAGTTAAACAATTTTAACACATACAACATTATGGATTTAAAAATAGTGAATTTTATTTTTGTTTTTTCGAAACTTAGCAAAAGCAAAACAAATTCACGGATTTGGACAAAAAAAAAAAAGACCCGCAGAATGACGTCAAAGTCTGCAAAAATCTTTCATCCTTTAATAGTTGTGCTTAGTTTAATTTGTAACATATATAAATGTAGATAGAAAAGAAGCAAATGCTGATAAGATAGCGAAGGTCACGAAGCAATGCCCGGGACCTCTATTCAGACTTTCCTCCACCGGTCGGAGAGGGGTCGGGGGTAGTACGCACCGGCGCTACCTATAGGCACAGTCGTACAGAATATATACTATCACTTCTCATTCTTATCTTCTTATCTCAACTATTCTGTGAAAACTTATATCCTGCACGACGAAAGTTCCTTTTTACGACCATTATGGCAACAATTATACACACAGTGACATAATTCACCGATACATATCACTCAATGATTCTAACAAACACTTAAGATTTATCATCTATCATAAAAAGTTAAAAAAAACAAACAAAACAAATCTAATTACAGTGATACCTCCGCTTATGTCGTTTCGAGTTAAGTCATTTTCGAAGATACGTCGGTTTTTCTTAAATATTATATGGAAAAATAAAACTCACCTTACGTCGTTTTACTAGAGTTTACGTCGGCCGTCAAAATACTAAAATAACAATAAACACATCTAAAATCATATTTAAATAGATTCTAAAATAATATTATGTGTACCACACACACACACACACACACACACACACACACACACACACACATATATATATATATATATATATATATATAACATAAAATCACCAAAACAACAACAAAAATAGCATAATAAAGTATGTTCGGCAGATGTTCTTATTTCAAATTCCTGCCATCCTTTCATATTCACGAATATTTTTCTGTATATTATAATCAAATGAGGCAAGAAATGTACTGTAACAGTGAAAATCATTTTTATTTCCCAAGTAGTTTTCATTTCTTTCTGAGATCATCATCAGGGGTGCAAATTCCATAATGGATAATATTCATGTTCTAATGAACGCTAAAGCATAACTGTCAGCCGTTGTATTTAAACGCAAAAGAAAACAAAATTACAGCGCATTTCTTGCCTCATTTGATTGTAATATATGGAAAAAATATTCGTGAGTATGAAAGGATTATGATAAAAATAAGCAGACATAATGTTTGTAATATATATATATTCTAATACGACATATTCCTTATAGAATGATGATTATTCCGGATTTTATTTTGTTGTTATGGTGAGAATAAAAATTTATGAGATCATTTTTATTAGTTGATTTGCAATGGACACTTAGTTTTTGGCTATTAACAATGCGGCGTAACATGATATCTAGGAAAGGCAAAGTATTGTTTCTATTTCATAAGTAATTTCTGTCGTATGTTCAACTTTGTTTACTTTATCTATTTTATTTTGTATATATTTTCTTAGAATTTCTTGAACCTGGTCCTTTCCAAAATATTTTACCTAAACAGTCAATATACTTCCCATATATATATATATATATATATATATATATATATATATATATATATATATATAATCCAAGAAAGTCAGAAGCAAAAAATTTTACTTTTTTTACCCGCAGGTTGTTTCCCTATTTTTATTCTCTAAGCCGTCTGAGGATCACTTCATATCGTGAAACTTAAAGACTAAGTGATGTTTTTGGTCTCTAACTTTCTTGAGTTGGATTGCTGATCTATTCTGTTTTTTTTTTTTTATGTCCCCGAAAATGAATACTCTGGATTATTGAGCACTTTAGATACGTTATTTAACGTTTTATTTTCCTTTTGCCTCTTAGGCTCATTATTTTTGTTACTTACTTCATTTTATTTATTTATTACCTAGTTTTTTTTTTTTTTTTTTAAGAGTTTCACCCCAAGCAAGGCGGGAAGCCACTAGGACGCAAGGGGTTACAGAAGATTTGGGGCAAGAGCAGATAGGAGTGATAGAAGAAAGGATGAGGAGAAGGATAGTGGATAGATCAAGACAACTGGAGATGTCGATTGGCATTACATTTGAATAGTTGGAAATTATAGCACTCAGGGAAACTGGACTAGAGAAGGGAGTTCCACATGCGAGAGGTGCGAGATATGAAGCTATTGGAGTAGAAGAGACGGCTACATTTAATAGTTTCGACAGTGAAAGTGTGAGAGCGGGATGCCAGCCTCGTAGGGCGCTTGAATTCATGAAGTCTGGGAACCAGTGAAATCAGCTCCTCGGAGCAATTACCATGAAAGTATTTGTAAAAAAGACAGAGAGAGGCGACGGTGCGTCTGTAGGAGAGCGACTGTAGACGAGATGGCAGAACAGGGCCAATTATATTGCATATCCGTCACTGGATCTTATCAAGAACCCCGAGGCAAACAGAAGGGGCTCCAGACCATATATGGCAGCAATACTCTATGCAAGAGCGAATTGTTGATTTGTAGATCTGAAGGATCGATTCCGGGGAGAAAAATTTCCTGGCGCGGCACAGGGAGCCAACTTTCCTTGCGGTGGACGAAGCAATTGACTCAATGTATTTGTTCCATCCCAGGTCAGTAGACAGCGTGAGACCGAGCAGCCGTAGAGAGGTGCTCTCGGGAAGCTGAGCGTCAGACGTTCTAATGGAGGACAGGGAAGGATCTCTGTGGTGATTAATAGAGAGCAGTTTTGTTTTTGAGGCATTGCATCGATTTTGGTTATATATATATATATATATATATATATATATATATATATATATATAATATGATAAAGAATAAATAGGAAATGTTTATAAATTTAACATGTTTCGCTTTTATTAAAACTTCACCAGAGAATGAAATATGGAGAAGAGAAAGAACATTCTGCTATTTATAACTTTTGTGTTGTTTGTTTCTCATTGCTTAAACAGACTTCATGAGACTCTGTCTTATCAAGCAGTATTCGTTTGCACAATTCATGTGTGTATGAGTATCATAATTCTCGTTTGTTTATCAAAAGCGAGAGATATTAGATTTTTAAACGTTTCCTATTTGTTCCTTATCTTATCATTCTGTCTAATGCGAACAATATATATATATATATATATATATATATATATATATATATATATATGTGTGTGTGTGTGTGTAGGGCGCGATGGATAAATTTTCATCTAAATTACGTAAAAATGAAAATAACACTGACATTTCATAAAGAGTAAATTTATTCAATAACATCGTCATTGGCTTCAACCACGGCTTGCAGATGACTTCGGAATCTCTTGTAACTCTTTTGGACAATCTCCTTGTTTAAGAGGGTGAATGCTGCCATAGTCCTTGCCTTCAGTTCATCTTTGGTGTTACAAGGAGTTTTGTTGGTCTCTTACTGTAACCCACACATAATAATCAAGGGGGTTGCAGTCTGGAGAGTTAGGTGGGCAGATATAAAGAGTGGTGTGGTCAAAGAAATTGTCTGACAGCCATGATTGTGCGGCATGATGCAGAGTCTTGTTGACAGATATAGAGTCATCCAGCAGCCACCCTCTTGACCCACGGCAGTACTATCTCATCAAAGCACATGGTGTGGGCCTCTGTGTTGAGTTTGAGACCCTCACTAACAAATTCAGGAGTTCTTTTCTCATCAGAATGATCAGAGTCAGTTTTCCGAGCTGCTGTACATTCGTAATCACCATTAGACTCATCCAGCTTTTTCCGAATCCTCTACACTCCCCTCAGATTGACACACAAATACTCTGAAATGTTCGTACTGTAGCTTTTGGCGTGAATACCAAGCCGTACATTATGCCGTTTCCAAATTTCTGGCAGAGTCAATTGCGTCATGGTGTATTTTTTTCTCACAAATGGTACCCAACTATCCCTATCATACTGTGCAGACGATAAAATCAAAATCAAACAATGCGCATGCTCGAAACTAAAAATATAAAATGGTGACAATTTACCCATCGCACCTATACACGAGGTATATATACTTACCTGGCTTATGTCAGAGGCTATTCCTCAGACGAGGCTCTGCCGAGGGGCGGAGTCTCGTCTCGGGGGAAACTGACTCCGTTTTTACGTGGTCTATAGGGAATTTTTGCCCGCGCCTACGGGCTCGGTTACCGCACTTTAAACTCGCCCATTTGCCACATCTTGCTGCGTGGGGCAGAGGGTAAATAATTATACACGAGGTGCATTCCAGAAGTTATCAACATTTGCTTTTTTTTCTATTTACATATACATACATTACAAAAGGAAACTAAGAAGCATAACTGAAAATTAAAGGATGAAACGTTTTCCGAGGATTTTGAAAATCTGCGAATGTATTTTGCTCATGCTATGTCTTGAAAAAACATGGAATGTAAAATTCACTATTTTTAATACATAATGTTGAATGTGTTAAAAAAAAAAATTCGACATTTTAACAAGATCTCCAGTTGATGATAAAATTGCCGCAAAACATTGTTGATTTATTTCAGATGGAATGATCTATTATGACGTGTCTCTAATTTGTAGTTAGATGCATTGTATTTATTTGATAGAATTGTTCATCCATATTGCACATGATACATTTTTGTACATAATGAGGTCAAAATAAAATTTGTATTTTATATGAATGCTAGCTTATGAAAATTGAGATGCAGAAGAGTGGGTGCCCGATATCATACATTTTGGAGGTGCCATATCATAGATTTGATCGGACCTCACGAAAGCCTTGCATAGACACTGGTGATTGGTGAAGGTAGTAGCAGATCTACAATAAAATTTATATTTTATATGAATGCCATCTTAATAAAATTGAGATGCAATAGTGTGGGTTCCCGATATCATACATTTTGGAGACCCCATATCATAGATTTGGTCGGACCTCACGAAACCCTTGCATAGACACTGGTGATTTGTGAAGGTTGTAGCAGATCTACTATGTAGCTTTAGCTTCAGGGTCGCTAATCCCAGTGGGGCCCAAATGACAACATTTCTTTACCAAGTGAATCTTTCAAACAACTTCTATTTTTTAAAAGGTTTTATTATTAAAATAGGGCCATTTTAGTGATAGAATAATAAGCTAATTGTTTGAAGTTTTGTAAAGTTAACCTTGGAATATGCTTTATTACACTCTTCATATGATCTAAAAATTGCGTTAGTTATTACTTTTGAGAAATTAAGAAATTTTCCTGGGGGTTGCAACGCCTGACCCCTCAGCTCTACGGACTCGCTAGAATTTGTTCATAGCCTACACTTTGGCAGTTAGATTATCGAATATGCTGTTGCTAGCTGCAAAGGGGCCACTATATCTGTCCAAGCTTCAAGTCCCCAAAAATGTATGACAACTTCCGCTGCCAATATATATCTATTTTGACCTAGGGCACCTCGGCGTGGTGTAATGGTTAGCAAGCTTGTGTGGCTAGAACAAGTAGTGCGTTCGATCCTCACTGGTTGCTCTCTACTTTCGACCTTGTGCCACACCTAAGCAGCGCTTAGAAAATAACTATATCTATTATGACTTTGTAAAAAGTTTGAAAGAAAACGCAGTGTTAATATATACAAAATACAATGTTTATAGCACAATATGTATACAGAAAGATAGAATGATGAGTTGAAGGTTCATGAGTTCAAATGTCGATATCCAGGTGCAAGAGAGAGAGAGAGAGAGAGAGAGAGAGAGAGAGAGAGAGAGAGGAGTGGTGGGGAGACTTCAGAAGAATGTCGATATATGTATATATGTATATGTATATATGGATGTTGGTGTGCGTTTTGGTGTAATGGATATCGGCTCGGAATTAGACAGCGGAGAGCAGAGTTCGAATTCCAGTCGGGTTCGTTACATTCTCTCTCCCCCTCCAACTATAACAGGACAAATTGTTGGTTGTCAACCAGTCTATTGCAGAAAGGAACGACAGCCTATAGCGGGAAAATCTTCTGCCTAGGCAATCATGAATCAAAAGGGACATGATCGCCTTAGCGTGTAGAACGAATGGCACTTAACTGATATATCGATGCATTCAAATGTTGAAGTCACCTTAAAATAGTCGGAGAAGATATATATGTTTTAGTTTCAACGTAAAACTGCGAGAACCTCTTAGTCACAATTGATAAAAGGAGGTAGGTGTTATCTATATCTATAATTCTCAAAATGAATGTGTCTGTGATCGGATGTTGTTTATGTATTGCCACAGTTTTCATCCGATTTCGATGAATTTTTTTTTGTTTGATAGATAATTCTTCAGTGACGGTTTTGAGTCCAAATTGGCTGGAAAAATTATAACCTTGAAGGTAAAAAATTAAAAAAAAAAACTGATTTTTTACACAATGCGCAAAAATCAAAGGCAACATTTAATAATGTCTTTAAAAAAAACAGCGTACAATCAATTTTGAGAGTTGAAATCTAACGCAAAAGGTTATTAGAATGATAAAAAAAATTATCGTATATTATTATGACGGTCCATGGAAAAGATTGCATGATTGAGAAAGCAAAAACGCCCCCCATTCAAATTGTTAATCCCACACATTTGGGGGATGTGTCTCAGTTGCACCCAATTGTTGTTACTAATATTGATTTTCGGGTGGGCTGTCTTTAAACTGCTCCAACTGAACAGCAAAAATTCTCACTAATGAAACACCCAATCGAAGACGGGTTATACTGCTAGTATGTGTCTATGCAAGACTGTCTGGTTCGCTTAAAAGTGACATATTTCGGGTCTGCGTATGTCACGAAGACATCGGAGAATGTATAAAATTATAAAATTAGTTCATCGTTTCTGATTAGTTAACATTTCATCTAGTTATATATATATATATATATATATATATATATATATATATATATATATATATATATATATATCCGCTTCAGTGATTTTATATCCTCGTTTGGAACTGATCTTCTTTTTTATTTGCTAGCAAGACTATGATGTTCGTATGCGAGTCGAGACCGTTTTTTGTTAGTTCATCAAACTATGACTTCATAAACTAGTCAACGTAAATATAATTCCATTGAAAGTGCGAAATAATAATAACACCCTTCACCCACTCCACCGGACAAAAATTACTAAACATTCTAGGGATTAACGTACAACCTTTTGAACTGCCTTCTAATTTTTTTCAGATAGTGCATATGGTTATTGTGGGTCCACTACCACCATAAAAAACGAACCGTAACATATCCCTATTTTTCACCATATCGGTATCTTTTAACTAGGATTGACAGGGCTATTAGATAAATTGAGGCAGGCCCTCTAACTGAAATAACTGCACAGAACGTGTCTATTGCTTGCATTAACACATGGATATCCAGATTCGGAGTACCCCTTATATATCACCACCGATAGAGGTAGTCAATTTAAGTCGGAGTTGTTTTCAGAACTATCAAGGATCATAGGTTTTCATAGACTAAGAACAACTTCCTACCATCTGAAGAGGAATAGATTGATGGAATGCACACACAGGACGCAAAAATACAGCGATAATTGCAAGGAAGGAATCATCGCTGCCAGACCTACATATTGTACGCTTAAGTACCAGAATTACACCAACCGAATCAACTTACACCCCATATACAGCAGTGACAGGGTGTAATCCACAAGTTTCGAGACTATTACTAGACCTATGTAAGAAGAGTAACGATGAAGAATCAAACTTGACAATAAGAAATCTGTTGAGTGAAACGCGAAAATTTGACATGACGAATCCGTCCACCGGACACTTACATTCATCACGAAAACACTATACCCCGAAGGACGTAAACAATTTTAAATTTGTATGGCTTAGGAGTGACAGAGTTTGGAAATCTCTGGAAGCAGCGTAGAGAGGTCCATATAAAGTAGTTAAACGCAATAGTAAGTACTTCACTATTACAATTGTGATGATGTGAATAGCAATGATTTCATAGACAGATTGAAACCAACAGTTGTCTCAGAAACGCTGAAAATATCAATGATTGATAAAGAGAATCACCAAATATCGACAGGACTATGGAGACAAGACATAAAAACACAACAAGAACTAAGTCTGGCAGATCGGTTACTAGAAAAAAAAAGACAATACATACCACTACTATTAAAGGATTTCGCCAAATCGGGAAAAGGAAGTGATGAAGGGAGTGCGAAGTAATAATAATAATAATAATGATAATAACTTCCTTCACCCCCTTCCCCTTCAAACTGGGAAAACTGAGGAAGAAGAAGGAAAGAAATTTGCGAGCTTTTGTGAGATTTTTGCCTTTTACAGAAAGTAACCGGTCAGCCGAGAAGAAGAAGAAGGAAATAAATTCGCGAGCCTATATGAAATTTGTTTTCGCGAGCCGAGAAAAAGAAGGAAAGAAAGTAGCAAGCCTACGCGAAGTCGTTTTTGATATAAAATGAGGAAAAAAATTAAATTAAAGAGAAAGGTGTCTAAAGTTATGTGAAAGATTTCGCTTCTGTTCTTCACAACTATCGTTGAAATAGTCACCAGTGTAAAATTATTCGCCAATTATATTATCGGCTTCTAACTATCACGAGGCACTTTCTCTCAACAATCCAAGAAAGCTAAGTATTTCAAATTATCTCTCTTTGTCTACTTTTGAACGTATGCAAACCATATATCCCTACAGTGAGCATCGAACTTTCTAAACTTTGTTTTAAACATTTTTGAATATGATTTTTGGTCAGATCATTTAATCTGTTGTATGAACATTTCCTCTTCGTGACAATACATTAAAACTGTGCACTTTAAGAATTCTGATTTATTTTCCTGAAAAGTACTACTGACACTAGTTTAAGCGTGTAACTTCATGAATGAAATTCCTTATCTTCCTTTGCCAAAATTATCCATGTATTTCCTTGTTATTATCACCCTTCATTAATCCTCTTGATGTGGGTAAATCAATTGTTCATTTTAATCCCTAATCCGCACGCTACTATACATTTACTTTTTGAGATGGTGAAATTTTCGCCTCCTTTTTGTTATTTGTTTCTTTTTTATTTATTTATGTTTCTATCACTACAGTATCTTCGCATGACCACATCCACCGAGACATAGGCAATCATGGCTCCTTAAAATTTCCTTAATATATTATGTATTTTTGTTATTTCTCCTAAACCCTGTTCCGTCAGACATTTACACAAGCTCACTATTTGATTCGTTGTTTTTCTCTGCAATTTCTATATATTTGTTTCGAACTTAACCTCTTTACCAATGCTGAAAATTTTATATTAGCTTCGTATTTTTTTGTCAATGTGCTTTATGTGAATTATAACACATTAATATTGCATTGCCCATGCATGTAAAAAATATTTCAGTGTTTATCTGCTATGTAATATTTGTTCATAATATATCTGATTAAGGCCTCCGAAGGTAGCTGTTAAGCGCAATGTCAATCAATTTCCAAATTACAGAATGCACATTATAATTATTTGCAAATAAATAAGGGGAGACTACTTTGTAATTACAAAAATTCAAACTACATTTGAAAAATAAAGTTAGCTTTACTTGTATTTCTATTAATCCCTAATCAGCACACGTCGGGTACTTAATGATTTTCCAACATAAATGCTTACAAATTAGAAAAATATTTTTGCAATATAATGTGGAAAAGGAAAATAAAAATAAAATAATTTGATATAAAATAAACATATCTGAGAAATAAGGATACTTATTTTCTAAAAAAAATTATAATATATATATATATGTTTCATTAAATAATATAGACGTATTATGTCTATATTATTTAATGAAACATGCTTGAATGAAGATGTGCTGTACGTATATGTGTGTGTGTAAAATTTCAGAAATAGCTAAAACTAATACTGTAAAAGGAAAATAAGAATAAATCTTTAAAGCTAAGAGAAAACTGCCCTTGTTTATTTAAAAAAATCATATATATATATATATATATATGTGTGTGTGTGTGTGTGTGTGTGTATATATATATATATATATAGATAGATAGATAGATAAATAGATAGATAGATGGTTTATATGTATGGAAATAGTTCAGAAAATAATTACATAAACAAGATGTTGACATTACCCACTTCTTCAAATAAAAGGTTAGGAAGGAAACCTCCATCAATACTGGAAAGAATGATAACAGCTACTGGGATTGAAAGGAGAAAATAATGACATAATCAAGATGTTGACATTCCACACTACTTGAAATAAAAGGTTAGGAAGGAAACCTCCATCAATACTGGAAATAATGATAACAGCTACTGGGATTGAAAGGAGAAAATAATGACATAATCAAGATGTTGACATTCCACACTACTTGAAATAAAAGGTTAGGAAGGAAACCTCCATCAATACTGGAAAGAGTGATAACAGCTACTGGGATTGAAAGGAGAAAATAATGACATAATCAAGATGTTGATATTCCACACTACTTGAAATAAAAGGTTAGGAAGGAAACCTCCATCAATACTGGAAAGAGTGATAACAGCTACTGGGCTTGAGAAGAGAAAATAATGACATAATCAAGATGTTGATATTCCACACTACTTGAAATAAAAGGTTAGGAAGGAAACCTCCATCAATACTGGAAAGAGTGATAACAGCTACTGGGCTTGAGAAGAGAAAATAATGACATAATCAAGATGTTGACATTCCACACTACTTGAAATAAAAGGTTAGGAAGGAAACCCCATCAATATTGGAAAAGAGTGATAACAGCTACTGGGCTTGAGAAGAGAAAATAATGACATAATCAAGATGTTGATATTCCACACTACTTGAAATAAAAGGTTAGGAAGGAAACCTCCATCAATACTGGAAAGAGTGATAACAGCTACTGGGATTGAAAGGAGAAAATAATGACATAATCAAGATGTTGACATTCCACACTACTTGAAATAAAAGGTTAGGAAGGAAACCTCCATCAATACTGGAAAGAGTGATAACAGCTACTGGGATTGAAAGGTGAAAATAATGACATAATCAAGATGTTGACATTCCACACTACTTGAAATAAAAGGTTAGGAAGGAAACCCCCATCAATACTGGAAAGAGTGATAACAGCTACTGGGCTTGAGAAGAGAAAATAATGACATAATCAAGATGTTGACATTCCACACTACTTGAAATAAAAGGTTAGGAAGGAAACCTCCATCAATACTGGAAAGAGTGATAACAGCTACTGGGATTGAAAAGAGAAAATAATGACATAATCAAGATGTTGATATTCCACACTACTTGAAATAAAAAGGTTAGGAAGGAAACCCCATCAATACTGGAAAGAGTGATAACAGCTACTGGGATTGAAAAGAGAAAATAATGACATAATCAAGATGTTGACATTCCACACTACTTGAAATAAAAAGGTTAGGAAGGAAACCCCATCAATACTGGAAAGAGTGATAACAGCTACTGGGATTGAGAAGAGAAAATAATGACATAATCAAGATGTTGACATTCCACACTACTTTGAAATAAAAAATGGTTAGGAAGGAAACCTCCATCAATACTGGAAACAGTGATAACAGATACTGGGCTTGAGAAGAGAAAATAATGACATAATCAAGATGTTGACATTCCACATTACTTGAAATAAAAAGGTTAGGAAGGAAACCTCCATCAATACTGGAAAGAGTGATAACAGCTACTGGGATTGAGAAAGAGAAAATAATGACATAATCAAGATGTTGACATTCCACACTACTTGAAATAAAAGGTTAGGAAGGAAACCTCCATCAATACTGGAAAAGAGTGATAACAGCTACTGGGATTGAAAGAGAAAATAATGACATAATCAAGATGTTGACATTCCACACTACTTGAAATAAAAGGTTAGGAAGGAAACCCCCATCAATACTGGAAAGAGTGATAACAGCTACTGGGCTTGAGAAGAGAAAATAATGACATAATCAAGATGTTGACATTCCACACTACTTGAAATAAAAGGTTAGGAAGGAAACCTCCATCAATACTGGAAAAGAGATGATAACAGCTACTGGGATTGAAAAGAGAAAATAATGACATAATCAAGATGTTGACATTCCACACTACTTGAAATAAAAGGTTAAATAAAAAAGAGGTTAGGAAGGAAAAATAATGACATAATCAAGATCCATCAAATACTGGAAAGAGTGATAACAGCTACTGGGCTTGAGAAGAGAAAATAATGACATAATCAAGATGTTGACATTCCACACTACTTGAAATAAAAGGTTAGGAAGGAAACCTCCATCAATACTGGAAAGAGTGATAACAGCTACTGGGCTTGAAAGAGAAAATAATGACATAATCAAGATGTTGACATTCCACACTACTTGAAATAAAAAGGTTAGGAAGGAAAATAATGACCTCCATCAATACTGGAAAGAGTGATAACAGCTACTGGGATTGAGAAGAAAATAATGACATAATCAAGATGTTGACATTCCACACTACTTGAAATAAAAGGTTAGGAAGGAAACCCCATCAATACTGGAAAGAGTGATAACAGCTACTGGGATTGAGAAGAGAAAATAATGACATAATCAAGATGTTGACATTCCACACTACTTGAAATAAAAGGTTAAAAGAGTGATAACAGCTACTGGGCTTGAGAAGAGAAAATAATGACATAATCAAGATGTTGACATTCCACACTACTTGAAATAAAAAAGGTTAGGAAGGAAACCTCCATCAATACTGGAAAGAGTGATAACAGCTACTGGGATTGAAAGAGAAAATAATGACATAATCAAGATGTTGACATTCCACACTACTTGAAATAAAAGGTTAGGAAGGAAACCTCCATCAATACTGGAAAAGAGTGATAACAGCTACTGGGATTGAAAAGAAAAAATAATGACATAATCAAGATGTTGACATTCCACACTACTTCAAATAAAAGGTTAGGAAGGAAACCTCCATCAATACTGGAAAGAGTGATAACAGCTACTGGGATTGAGAAGAGAAAATAATGACATAATCAAGATGTTGACATTCCACACTACTTGAAATAAAAGGTTAGGAAGGAAACCTCCATCAATACTGGAAAAAGAGTGATAACAGCTACTGGGCTTGAGAAGAGAAAAATAATGACATAATCAAGATGTTGACATTCCACACTACTTGAAATAAAAAAGTTTAGGAAGGAAACCTCCATCAATACTGGAAAAGAGTGATAACAGCTACTGGGATTGAGAAGAGAAAATAATGACATAATCAAGATGTTGACATTCCACACTACTTGAAATAAAAAGGTTAGGAAGGAAACCTCCATCAATACTGGAAAGAGTGATAACAGCTACTGGGATTGAAAGAGAAAATAATGACATAATCAAGATGTTGACATTCCACACTACTTCAAATAAAAAGGTTAGGAAGGAAACCTCCATCAATACTGGAAAGAGTGATAACAGCTACTGGGATTGAAAGAGAAAATAATGACATAATCAAGATGTTGACATTCCACACTACTTCAAATAAAAAGTTAGGAAGGAAACCCCATCAATACTGGAAAGAGTGATAACAGCTACTGGGATTGAGAAGAGAAAAATAATGACATAATCAAGATGTTGATATTCCACATTACTTCAAATAAAAGGTTAGGAAGGAAACCCCTATCAATACTGGAAAGAGTGATAACAGCTACTGGGATTGAGAAGAGAAAATAATGACATAATCAAGATGTTGACATTCCACATTACTTCAAATAAAAGGTTAGGAAGGAAACCCCCATCAATACTGGAAAAGAGTGATAACAGCTACTGGGATTGAGAAGAGAAAATAATGACATAATCAAGATGTTGACATTCCACATTACTTCAAATAAAAGGTTAGGAAGGAAACCCCTATCAATACTGGAAAGAGTGATAACAGCTACTGGGATTGAGAAGAGAAAATAATGACATAATCAAGATGTTGACATTCCACACTACTTCAAATAAAAGGTTAGGAAGGAAACCCCCTTCAATACTGGAAAAGAGTGATAACAGCTACTGGGCTTGAGAAAAGAAAATAATGACATAATCAAGATGTTGACATTCCACACTACTTCAAATAAAAGGTTAGGAAGGAAACCCCCTTCAATACTGGAAAGAGTGATAACAGCTACTTGGATTGAGAAGAGAAAATAATGACATAATCAAGATGTTGACATTCCACACTACTTCAAATAAAAAGGTTAGGAAGGAAACCCATCAATACTGGAAAAGAGTGATAACAGCTACTGGGATTGAAAGAGAAAATAATGACATAATCAAGATGTTGACATTCCACACTACTTGAAATAAAAAGGTTAGGAAGGAAACCCCATCAATACTGGAAAGAGTGATAACAGCTACTGGGCTTGAGAAGAAAAATAATGACATAATCAAGATGTTGACATTCCACACTACTTGAAATAAAAGGTTAGGAAGGAAACCCCATCAATACTGGAAAAGAGTGATAACAGCTACTGGGCTTGAGAAGAGAAAATAATGACATAATCAAGATGTTGACATTCCACACTACTTCAAATAAAAGGTTAGGAAGGAAACCCCCTTCAATACTGGAAAAGAGTGATAACAGCTACTGGGCTTGAGAAGAGAAAAATAATGACATAATCAAGATGTTGACATTCCACACTACTTGAAATAAAAAGGTTAGGAAGGAAACCTCCATCAATACTGGAAAGAGTGATAACAGCTACTGGGATTGAGAAGAGAAAAATAATGACATAATCAAGATGTTGACATTCCACACTACTTGAAATAAAAAGGTTAGGAAGGAAACCTCCATCAATACTGGAAAGAGTGATAACAGCTACTGGGATTGAGAAGAGAAAATAATGACATAATCAAGATGTTGACATTCCACACTACTTGAAATAAAAGGTTAGGAAGGAAACCTCCATCAATACTGGAAAGAGTGATAACAGCTACTGGGATTGAGAAGAGAAAATAATGACATAATCAAGATGTTGACATTCCACACTACTTGAAATAAAAAGTTAGGAAGGAAACCTCCATCAATACTGGAAAGAGTGATAACAGCTACTGGGCTTGAGAAGAGAAAAATAATGACATAATCAAGATGTTGACATTCCACACTACTTGAAATAAAAGGTTAGGAAGGAAACCCCCATCAATACTGGAAAAGAGTGATAACAGCTACTGGGCTTGAGAAGAGAAAATAATGACATAATCAAGATGTTGATATTCCACACTACTTGAAATAAAAAGGTTAGGAAGGAAACCTCCATCAATACTGGAAAAGAGTGATAACAGCTACTGGGATTGAGAAGAGAAAATAATGACATAATCAAGATGTTGACATTCCACACTACTTCAAATAAAAGGTTAGGAAGGAAACCCCATCAATACTGGAAAGAGTGATAACAGCTACTGGGATTGAAAGAGAAAAATAATGACATAATCAAGATGTTGACATTCCACACTACTTGAAATAAAAGGTTAGGAAGGAAACCTCCATCAATACTGGAAAGAGTGATAACAGCTACTGGGATTGAGAAGAGAAAATAATGACATAATCAAGATGTTGACATTCCACACTACTTCAAATAAAAAGGTTAGGAAGGAAACCCCATCAATACTGGAAAGAGTGATAACAGCTACTGGGAAACCACTATCAATACTGAGAAGAGAAAATAATGACATAATCAAGATGTTGACATTCCACACTACTTGAAATAAAAGCTTAGGAAGGAAACCTCCATCAATACTGGAAAGAGTGATAACAGCTACTGGGATTGAGAAGAGAAAATAATGACATAATCAAGATGTTGATATTCCACACTACTTGAAATAAAAGGTTAGGAAGGAAACCTCCATCAATACTGGAAAGAGTGATAACAGCTACTGGGATTGAAAGGAGAAAATAATGACATAATCAAGATGTTGACATTCCACACTACTTGAAATAAAAAGGTTAGGAAGGAAACCTCCATCAATACTGGAAAGAGTGATAACAGCTACTGGGATTGAGAAGAGAAAATAATGACATAATCAAGATGTTGACATTCCACACTACTTGAAATAAAAAGGTTAGGAAGGAAACCTCCATCAATACTGGAAAGAGTGATAACAGCTACTGGGCTTGAGAAGAGAAAATAATGACATAATCAAGATGTTGACATTCCACACTACTTGAAATAAAAAAAGGTTAGGAAGGAAACCTCCATCAATACTGGAAAGAGTGATAACAGCTACTGGGATTGAAAAGAAAAATAATGACATAATCAAGATGTTGACATTCCACACTACTTGAAATAAAAGGTTAGGAAGGAAACCTCCATCAATACTGGAAAGAGTGATAACAGCTACTGGGATTGAGAAGAGAAAATAATGACATAATCAAGATGTTGACATTCCACACTACTTGAAATAAAAGGTTAGGAAGGAAACCTCCATCAATACTGGAAAGAGTGATAACAGCTACTGGGATTGAGAAGAGAAAATAATGACATAATCAAGATGTTGACATTCCACACTACTTGAAATAAAAGGTTAGGAAGGAAACCTCCATCAATACTGGAAAGAGTGATAACAGCTACTGGGATTGAGAAGAAAAAATAATGACATAATCAAGATGTTGACATTCCACACTACTTGAAATAAAAGGTTAGGAAGGAAACCTCCATCAATACTGGAAAAAAGTGATAACAGCTACTGGGATTGAGAAGAGAAAATAATGACATAATCAAGATGTTGACATTCCACACTACTTGAAATAAAAGGTTAGGAAGGAAACCTCCATCAATACTGGAAAGAGTGATAACAGCTACTGGGCTTGAGAAGAGAAAATAATGACATAATCAAGATGTTGACATTCCACACTACTTCAAATAAAAGGTTAGGAAGGAAACCCCATCAATACTGGAAAGAGTGATAACAGCTACTGGGTTTGAGAAGAGAAAATAATGACATAATCAAGATGTTGACATTCCACACTACTTCAAATAAAAGGTTAGGAAGGAAACCTCCATCAATACTGGAAAAGAGTGATAACAGCTACTGGGATTGAGAAGAGAAAATAATGACATAATCAAGATGTTGACATTCCACACTACTTGAAATAAAAGGTTAGGAAGGAAACCCCATCAATACTGGAAAAAGAGTGATAACAGCTACTGGGATTGAGAAGAGAAAATAATGACATAATCAAGATGTTGACATTCCACACTACTTGAAATAAAAGGTTAGGAAGGAAACCCCATCAATACTGGAAAGAGTGATAACAGCTACTGGGCTTGAGAAGAGAAAATAATGACATAATCAAGATGTTGACATTCCACACTACTTGAAATAAAAGGTTAGGAAGGAAACCTCCATCAATACTGGAAAAGAGTGATAACAGCTACTGGGATTGAAAGAGAAAATAATGACATAATCAAGATGTTGACATTCCACACTACTTGAAATAAAAAGGTTAGGAAGGAAACCTCCATCAATACTGGAAAGAGTGATAACAGCTACTGGGATTGAAAGGAGAAAATAATGACATAATCAAGATGTTGACATTCCACACTACTTGAAATAAAAGGTTAGGAAGGAAACCTCCATCAATACTGGAAAGAGTGATAACAGCTACTGGGCTTGAGAAGAGAAAATAATGACATAATCAAGATGTTGACATTCCACACTACTTGAAATAAAAGGTTAGGAAGGAAACCCCATCAATACTGGAAAAGAGTGATAACAGCTACTGGGATTGAGAAGAGAAAATAATGACATAATCAAGATGTTGACATTCCACACACTTGAAATAAAAGGTTAGGAAGGAAACCTCCATCAATACTGGAAAGAGTGATAACAGCTACTGGGATTGAGAAGAGAAAAATAATGACATAATCAAGATGTTGACATTCCACACTACTTGAAATAAAAGGTTAGGAAGGAAACCCCATCAATACTGGAAAAGAGTGATAACAGCTACTGGGATTGAGAAGAGAAAATAATGACATAATCAAGATGTTGACATTCCACACTACTTGAAATAAAAAAAGGTTAGGAAGGAAACCTCCATCAATACTGGAAAGAGTGATAACAGCTACTGGGATTGAGAAGAGAAAATAATGACATAATCAAGATGTTGACATTCCACACTACTTGAAATAAAAGGTTAGGAAGGAAACCCCATCAATACTGGAAAGAGTGATAACAGCTACTGGGATTGAGAAGAGAAAATAATGACATAATCAAGATGTTGACATTCCACACTACTTGAAATAAAAGGTTAGGAAGGAAACCCCATCAATACTGGAAAGAGTGATAACAGCTACTGGGCTTGAGAAGAGAAAATAATGACATAATCAAGATGTTGACATTCCACACTACTTGAAATAAAAGGTTAGGAAGGAAACCCCATCAATACTGGAAAGAGTGATAACAGCTACTGGGATTGAAAAGAGAAAATAATGACATAATCAAGATGTTGACATTCCACACTACTTGAAATAAAAGGTTAGGAAGGAAACCCCATCAATACTGGAAAGAGTGATAACAGCTACTGGGATTGAAAGAGAAAATAATGACATAATCAAGATGTTGACATTCCACACTACTTGAAATAAAAAAGTTAGGAAGGAAACCCCCATCAATACTGGAAAGAGTGATAACAGCTACTGGGATTGAGAAGAGAAAATAATGACATAATCAAGATGTTGACATTCCACACTACTTGAAATAAAAGGTTAGGAAGGAAACCTCCATCAATACTGGAAAGAGTGATAACAGCTACTGGGATTGAGAAGAGAAAATAATGACATAATCAAGATGTTGACATTCCACACTACTTGAAATAAAAGGTTAGGAAGGAAACCCCATCAATACTGGAAAGAGTGATAACAGCTACTGGGATTGAGAAGAGAAAATAATGACATAATCAAGATGTTGACATTCCACACTACTTGAAATAAAAGGTTAGGAAGGAAACCTCCATCAATACTGGAAAGAGTGATAACAGCTACTGGGATTGAAAGAGAAAAAATAATGACATAATCAAGATGTTGACATTCCACACTACTTGAAATAAAAGGTTAGGAAGGAAACCCCATCAATACTGGAAAAGAGTGATAACAGCTACTGGGATTGAGAAGAGAAAATAATGACATAATCAAGATGTTGACATTCCACACTACTTGAAATAAAAGGTTAGGAAGGAAACCCCCATCAATACTGGAAAGAGTGATAACAGCTACTGGGCTTGAGAAGAGAAAATAATGACATAATCAAGATGTTGACATTCCACACTACTTGAAATAAAAGGTTAGGAAGGAAACCTCCATCAATACTGGAAAGAGTGATAACAGCTACTGGGATTGAAAGGAGAAAATAATGACATAATCAAGATGTTGACATTCCACACTACTTGAAATAAAAGGTTAGAAGGAAACCCCATCAATACTGGAAAGAGTGATAACAGCTACTGGGATTGAAAGGAGAAAATAATGACATAATCAAGATGTTGACATTCCACACTACTTGAAATAAAAGGTTAGGAAGGAAACCTCCATCAATACTGGAAAGAGTGATAACAGCTACTGGGCTTGAGAAGAGAAAATAATGACATAATCAAGATGTTGACATTCCACACTACTTGAAATAAAAGGTTAGGAAGGAAACCTCCATCAATACTGGAAAGAGTGATAACAGCTACTGGGCTTGAGAAGAGAAAATAATGACATAATCAAGATGTTGACATTCCACACTACTTGAAATAAAAGGTTAGGAAGGAAACCCCATCAATACTGGAAAGAGTGATAACAGCTACTGGGATTGAGAAGAGAAAATAATGACATAATCAAGATGTTGACATTCCACACTACTTGAAATAAAAAGTTAGGAAGGAAACCTCCATCAATACTGGAAAGAGTGATAACAGCTACTGGGATTGAGAAGAAAAATAATGACATAATCAAGATGTTGACATTCCACACTACTTCAAATAAAAGGTTAGGAAGGAAACCTCCATCAATACTGGAAAGAGTGATAACAGCTACTGGGCTTGAAAGAGAAAATAATGACATAATCAAGATGTTGACATTCCACACTACTTGAAATAAAAGGTTAGGAAGGAAACCCCATCAATATCAAAGAGTAACAGCTACTGGGCTTGAGAAGAAAAAATAATGACATAATCAAGATGTTGACATTCCACACTAAAATAAAAAGGTTAGGAAGGAAACCCAATCAATACTGGAAAGAGTGATAACAGCTACTGGGAAGAGAAGAGAAAATAATGACATAATCAAGATGTTGACATTCCACACTACTTGAAATAAATAAAAGGTTAGGAAGGAAACCCTCCATCAATACTGGAAAAGAGTGATAACAGCTACTGGGATTGAAAGAGAAAATAATGACATAATCAAGATGTTGACATTCCACACTACTTCAAATAAAAGGTTAGGAAGGAAACCCCATCAATACTGGAAAGAGTGATAACAGCTACTGGGATTGAGAAGAGAAAATAATGACATAATCAAGATGTTGACATTCCACACTACTTGAAATAAAAGGTTAGGAAGGAAACCCCATCAATACTGGAAAAGAGTGATAACAGCTACTGGGATTGAAAAGAGAAAATAATGACATAATCAAGATGTTGACATTCCACACTACTTCAAATAAAAGGTTAGGAAGGAAACCTCCATCAATACTAACAGGAAAAGGAAAATAATGACATAATCAAGATGTTGATTCCAACAGCTTACTGGGCTGGAAAGAGTGAGAAGAGAAAATAATGACATAATCATGATGTTGACATTCCACACTACTTCAAATAAAAGGTTAGGAAGGAAACCCCTTCAATACTGGAAAAGAGTGATAACAGCTACTGGGATTGAGAAGAGAAAATAATGACATAATCAAGATGTTGACATTCCACATTACTTTAAATAAAAGGTTAGGAAGGAAACCCCCTTCAATACTGGAAAGAGTGATAACAGTTACTGGGATTGAGAAGAGAAAATAATGACATAATCAAGATGTTGACATTCCACACTACTTCAAATAAAAGGTTAGGAAGGAAACCCCCTTCAATACTGGAAAAGAGTGATAACAGCTACTGGGAATGAGAAGAGAAAATAATGACATAATCAAGATGTTGACATTCCACACTACTTCAAATAAAAGGTTAGGAAGGAAACCCCCTTCAATACTGGAAAAGAGTGATAACAGCTACTGGGATTGAGAAGAGAAAATAATGACATAATCAAGATGTTGACATTCCACACTACTTGAAATAAAAAAGGTTAGGAAGGAAACCCATCAATACTGGAAAGAGTGATAACAGCTACTGGGATTGAGAAGAGAAAATAATGACATAATCAAGATGTTTACATTCCACACTACTTCAAATAAAAGGTTAGGAAGGAAACCCCTTAAATACTGGAAAGAGTGATAACAGCTACTGGGATTGAGAAGAGAAAATAATGACATAATCAAGATGTTGACATTCCACACTACTTCAAATAAAAGGTTAGGAAGGAAACCCCCATCAATACTGGAAAGAGTGATAACAGCTACTGGGATTGAGAAGAGAAAATAATGACATAATCAAGATGTTGACATTCCACACTACTTCAAATAAAAGGTTAGGAAGGAAACCCCCATCAATACTGGAAAGAGTGATAACAGCTACTGGGATTGAGAAGAGAAAATAATGACATAATCAAGATGTTGACATTCCACACTACTTCAAATAAAAGGTTAGGAAGGAAACCCCTTCAATACTGGAAAAGAGTGATAACAGCTACTGGGATTGAGAAGAGAAAATAATGACATAATCAAGATGTTGACATTCCACACTACTTCAAATAAAAGGTTAGGAAGGAAACCCCCTTCAATACTGGAAAAGAGTGATAACAGCTACTGGGATTGAGAAGAGAAAATAATGACATAATCAAGATGTTGACATTCCACACTACTTCAAATAAAAGGTTAGGAAGGAAACCTCCATCAATACTGGAAAGAGTGATAACAGCTACTGGGATTGAGAAGAGAAAATAATGACATAATCAAGATGTTGACATTCCACACTACTTCAAATAAAAGGTTAGGAAGGAAACCCCCTTCAATACTGGAAAAGAGTGATAACAGCTACTGGGAATGAGAAGAGAAAATAATGACATAATCAAGATGTTGACATTCCACATTACTTCAAATAAAAGGTTAGGAAGGAAACTCCCATCAATACTGGAAAGAGTGATAACAGCTACTGGGATTGAGAAGAGAAAATAATGACATAATCAAGATGTTGACATTCCACACTACTTCAAATAAAAGGTTAGGAAGGAAACCCCCATCAATACTGGAAAGAGTGATAACAGCTACTGGGCTTGAGAAGAGAAAATAATGACATAATCAAGATGTTGACATTCCACACTACTTCAAATAAAAGGTTAGGAAGGAAACCTCCATCAATACTGGAAAGAGTGATAACAGCTACTGGGATTGAGAAGAGAAAATAATGACATAATCAAGATGTTGACATTCCACATGACTTCAAATAAAAGGTTAGGAAGGAAACCCCTATCAATCCCGGAAAGAGTGATAACAGCTACTGGGAATGAGAAGCGAAAATAATGACATAATCAAGATGTTGACATTCCACACTACTTCAAATAAAAGGTTAGGAAGGAAACCCCCTTCAATACTGGAAAAGAGTGATAACAGCTACTGGGATTGAGAAGAGAAAATAATGACATAATCATGATGTTGACATTCCATATTACTTCAAATAAAAGGTTAGGAAGGAAACCCCAATCAATACTGGAAAGAGTGATAACAGCTACTGGGCTTGAGAAGAGAAAATAATGACATAATCAAGATGTTGACATTCCACATTACTTCAAATAAAAGGTTAGGAAGGAAACCCCCATCAATACTGGAAAAGAGTGATAACAGCTACTGGGATTGAGAAGAGAAAATAATGACATAATCAAGATGTTGACATTCCACACTACTTCAAATAAAAGGTTAGGAAGGAAACCCCCATCAATACTGGAAAAGAGTGATAACAGCTACTGGGATTGAGAAGAAAATAATGACATAATCAAGATGTTGACATTCCACACTACTTGAAAAAAAAAGGTTAGGAAGGAAACCCCATCAATACTGGAAAAGAGTGATAACAGCTACTGGGATTGAGAAGAGAAAATAATGACATAATCAAGATGTTGACATTCCACACTACTTGAAATAAAAGCTTAGGAAGGAAACCTCCATCAATACTGGAAAGAGTGATAACAGCTACTGGGATTGAAAGGAGAAAATAATGACATAATCAAGATGTTGACATTCCACACTACTTCAAATAAAAGGTTAGGAAGGAAACCCCCATCAATACTGGAAAAGAGGATAACAGCTACTGGGATTGAAAAGAAAAATAATGACATAATCAAGATGTTGACATTCCACACTACTTCAAATAAAAGGTTAGGAAGGAAACCCCATCAATACTGGAAAGAGTGATAACAGCTACTGGGCTTGAGAAGAGAAAATAATGACATAATCAAGATGTTGACATTCCACACTACTTGAAATAAAAGGTTAGGAAGGAAACCCATCAATACTGGAAAGAGTGATAACAGCTACTGGGATTGAGAAGAAAAATAATGACATAATCAAGATGTTGATATTCCACACTACTTCAAATAAAAGGTTAGGAAGGAAACCCCATCAATACTGGAAAGAGTGATAACAGCTACTGGGATTGAAAGGAGAAAATAATGACATAATCAAGATGTTGACATTCCACACTACTTCAAATAAAAGGTTAGGAAGGAAACCCCATCAATACTGGAAAGAGTGATAACAGCTACTGGGATTGAGAAGAGAAAATAATGACATAATCAAGATGTTGACATTCCACACTACTTGAAATAAAAGGTTAGGAAGGAAACCCCATCAATACTGGAAAGAGTGATAACAGCTACTGGGCTTGAGAAGAGAAAATAATGACATAATCAAGATGTTGACATTCCACACTACTTCAAATAAAAGGTTAGGAAGGAAACCTCCATCAATACTGGAAAGAGTGATAACAGCTACTGGGATTGAGAAGAGAAAATAATGACATAATCAAGATGTTGACATTCCACATTACTTCAAATAAAAGGTTAGGAAGGAAACTCCCATCAATACTGGAAAGAGTGATAACAGCTACTGGGCTTGAGAAGAGAAAATAATGACATAATCAAGATGTTGACATTCCACACTACTTCAAATAAAAGGTTAGGAAGGAAACCCCCTTCAATACTGGAAAGAGTGATAACAGCTACTGGGATTGAGAAGAGAAAATAATGACATAATCAAGATGTTGACATTCCACACTACTTCAAATAAAAGGTTAGGAAGGAAACCCCCTTCAATACTGGAAAAGAGTGATAACAGCTACTGGGAATGAAAAGAGAAAATAATGACATAATCAAGATGTTGACATTCCACATTACTTTAAATAAAAGGTTAGGAAGGAAACCCCCTTCAATACTGGAAAAGAGTGATAATAGCTACTGGGATTGAGAAGAGAAAATAATGACATAATCAAGATGTTGACATTCCACACTACTTACAATAAAAGGTTAGGAAGGAAACCCCTATCAATACTGGAAAAGAGTGATAACAGCTACTGGGCTTGAGAAAAGAAAATAATGAAATAATCAAGATGTTGACATTCCACACTACTTCAAATAAAAGGTTAGGAAGGAAACCCCCTTCAATACTGGAAAGAGTGATAACAGCTACTTGGATTGAGAAGAGAAAATAATGACATAATCAAGATGTTGACATTCCACACTACTTCAAATAAAAGGTTAGGAAGGAAACCCCATCAATACTGGAAAGAGTGATAACAGCTACTGGGATTGAAAAGAGAAAATAATGACATAATCAAGATGTTGACATTCCACACTACTTGAAATAAAAGGTTAGGAAGGAAACCTCCATCAATACTGGAAAGAGTGATAACAGCTACTGGGATTGAGAAGAGAAAAATAATGACATAATCAAGATGTTGACATTCCACACTACTTGAAATAAAAGGTTAGGAAGGAAACCCCCATCAATACTGGAAAGAGTGATAACAGCTACTGGGATTGAGAAGAGAAAATAATGACATAATCAAGATGTTGACATTCCACACTACTTGAAATAAAAGGTTAGGAAGGAAACCCCATCAATACTGGAAAGAGTGATAACAGCTACTGGGATTGAGAAGAGAAAATAATGACATAATCAAGATGTTGACATTCCACACTACTTGAAATAAAAAAAAGGTTAGGAAGGAAACCTCCATCAATACTGGAAAGAGTGATAACAGCTACTGGGATTGAGAAGAGAAAATAATGACATAATCAAGATGTTGACATTCCACACTACTTGAAATAAAAGGTTAGGAAGGAAACCCCATCAATACTGGAAAGAGTGATAACAGCTACTGGGATTGAAAAGAGAAAATAATGACATAATCAAGATGTTGACATTCCACACTACTTGAAATAAAAGGTTAGGAAGGAAACCCCATCAATACTGGAAAGAGTGATAACAGCTACTGGGATTGAAAGAGAAAATAATGACATAATCAAGATGTTGACATTCCACACTACTTGAAATAAAAGGTTAGGAAGGAAACCCCATCAATACTGGAAAAGAGTGATAACAGCTACTGGGATTGAGAAGAGAAAATAATGACATAATCAAGATGTTGACATTCCACACTACTTGAAATAAAAGGTTAGGAAGGAAACCCCATCAATACTGGAAAGAGTGATAACAGCTACTGGGATTGAGAAGAGAAAATAATGACATAATCAAGATGTTGACATTCCACACTACTTGAAATAAAAGGTTAGGAAGGAAACCCCATCAATACTGGAAAAGAGGATAACAGCTACTGGGAAAAGAGAGAAAATAATGACATAATCAAGATGTTGACATTCCACACTACTTCAAAATAAAAGGGAAGGAAACCCCCAATACTGGAAAAGAGTGATAACAGCTACTGGGATTGAAAGAAAAATACATATAATCAAGATGTTGACATTCCACACTACTTGAAATAAAAGGTTAGGAAGGAAACCTCCATCAATACTGGAAAGAGTGATAACAGCTACTGGGATTGAGAAGAGAAAATAATGACATAATCAAGATGTTGACATTCCACACTACTTGAAATAAAAGGTTAGGAAGGAAACCTCCATCAATACTGGAAAAGAGTGATAACAGCTACTGGGATTGAGAAGAGAAAATAATGACATAATCAAGATGTTGACATTCCACACTACTTGAAATAAAAGGTTAGGAAGGAAACCCCATCAATACTGGAAAGAGTGATAACAGCTACTGGGATTGAGAAGAGAAAATAATGACATAATCAAGATGTTGACATTCCACACTACTTCAAATAAAAGGTTAGGAAGGAAACCCCCATCAATACTGGAAAGAGTGATAACAGCTACTGGGATTGAAAAGAGAAAATAATGACATAATCAAGATGTTGACATTCCACACTACTTGAAATAAAAGGTTAGGAAGGAAACCCCATCAATACTGGAAAAGAGTGATAACAGCTACTGGGATTGAAAAGAGAAAATAATGACATAATCAAGATGTTGACATTCCACACTACTTCAAATAAAAAAGGTTAGGAAGGAAACCCCATCAATACTGGAAAGAGTGATAACAGCTACTGGGATTGAGAAGAAAAATAATGACATAATCAAGATGTTGACATTCCACACTTGACTTCAAATAAAAAAAGGTTAGGAAGGAAACCCCATCAATACTGGAAAAGAGTGATAACAGCTACTGGGATTGAGAAGAGAAAATAATGACATAATCAAGATGTTGACATTCCACACTACTTGAAATAAAAGGTTAGGAAGGAAACCCATCAATACTGGAAAAGAGTGATAACAGCTACTGGGATTGAAAAGAGAAAATAATGACATAATCAAGATGTTGACATTCCACACTACTTGAAATAAAAGGTTAGGAAGGAAACCCCATCAATACTGGAAAAGAGTGATAACAGCTACTGGGCTTGAGAAAAGAAAATAATGAAATAATCAAGATGTTGACATTCCACACTACTTCAAATAAAAGGTTAGGAAGGAAACCCCCTTCAATACTGGAAAGAGTGATAACAGCTACTGGGATTGAGAAGAGAAAATAATGACATAATCAAGATGTTGACATTCCACACTACTTCAAATAAAAGGTTAGTAAGGAAACCCCCTTCAATACTGGAAAGAGTGATAACAGCTACTGGGATTGAGAAGAGAAAATAATGACATAATCAAGATGTTGACATTCCACATTACTTTAAATAAAAGGTTAGGAAGGAAACCCCATCAATACTGGAAAGAGTGATAACAGCTACTGGGATTGAGAAGAGAAAATAATGACATAATCAAGATGTTGACATTCCACACTACTTGAAATAAAAGGTTAGGAAGGAAACCTCCATCAATACTGGAAAGAGTGATAATAGCTACTGGGATTGAGAAGAGAAAATAATGACATAATCAAGATGTTGACATTCCACACTACTTCAAATAAAAGGTTAGGAAGGAAACCCCTATCAATACTGGAAAGAGTGATAACAGCTACTGGGATTGAGAAGAGAAAATAATGACATAATCAAGATGTTGACATTCCACATTACTTCAAATAAAAGGTTAGGAAGGAAACCCCCATCAATACTGGAAAGAGTGATAACAGCTACTGGGATTGAGAAGAGAAAATAATGACATAATCAAGATGTTGACATTCCACACTACTTCAAATAAAAGGTTAGGAAGGAAACCCCCTTCAATACTGGAAAAGAGTGATAACAGCTACTGGGAATGAAAAGAGAAAATAATGACATAATCAAGATGTTGACATTCCACACTACTTGAAATAAAAAGGTTAGGAAGGAAACCCCATCAATACTGGAAAGAGTGATAACAGCTACTGGGATTGAGAAGAGAAAATAATGACATAATCAAGATGTTGACATTCCACACTACTTGAAATAAAAGGTTAGGAAGGAAACCTCCATCAATACTGGAAAAGAGTGATAACAGCTACTGGGATTGAAAAGAGAAAATAATGACATAATCAAGATGTTGACATTCCACACTACTTGAAATAAAAGGTTAGGAAGGAAACCCCATCAATACTGGAAAAGAGTGATAACAGCTACTGGGATTGAAAGAAGAAAAAAATAATGACATAATCAAGATGTTGACATTCCACACTACTTCAAATAAAATGTTAGGAAGGAAACCCCCTTCAATACTGGAAAAGAGTGATAACAGCTACTGGGAATGAAAAGAGAAAATAATGACATAATCAAGATGTTGACATTCCACATTACTTTAAATAAAAGGTTAGGAAGGAAACCCCATCAATACTGGAAAGAGTGATAACAGCTACTGGGATTGAGAAGAGAAAATAATGACATAATCAAGATGTTGACATTCCACATTACTTTAAATGAAAGGTTAGGAAGGAAACCTTAATCAATACTGGAAAGAGTGATAAGAGCTACTGGGCTTGAGAAGAGAAAATAATGACATAATCAAGATGTTGAGATTCCACATTACTTCAAATAAAAGGTTAGGAAGGAAACCCCTATCAATACTGGAAAGAGTGATAACAGCTACTGGGATTGAGAAGAGAAAATAATGACATAATCAAGATGTTGACATTCCACACTACTTCAAATAAAAGGTTAGGAAGGAAACCCCCTTCAATACTGGAAAAGAGTGATAACAGCTACTGGGAATGAGAAGAGAAAATAATGACATAATCAAGATGTTGACATTCCACACTACTTCAAATAAAAGGTTAGGAAGGAAACCCCCATCAATACTGGAAAGAGTGATAACAGCTACTGGGATTGAGAAGAGAAAATAATGACATAATCAAGATGTTGACATTCCACACTACTTCAAATAAAAGGTTAGGAAGGAAACTCCCATCAATACTGGAAAGAGTGATAACAGCTACTCGGATTGAAAAGAGAAAATAATGACATAATCAAGATGTTGACATTCCACACTACTTCAAATAAAAGGTTAGGAAGGAAACCCCCTTCAATACTGGAAAGAGTGATAACAGCTACTGGGATTGAGAAGAGAAAATAATGACATAATCAAGATGTTGACATTCCACATTACTTTAAATAAAAGGTTAGGAAGGAAACTCCCATCAATACTGGAAAGAGTGATAACAGCTACTGGGAATGAGAAGAGAAAATAATGACATAATCAAGATGTTGACATTCCACACTACTTCAAATAAATTGTTAGGAAGGAAACCCCCTTCAATACTGGAAAAGTGTGATAACAGCTACTGGGATTGAGAAGAGAAAATAATGACATAATCAAGATGTTGACATTCCACACTACTTGAAATAAAAGGTTAGGAAGGAAACCTCCATCAATACTGGAAAGAGTGATAACAGCTACTGGGATTGAAAGAAGAAAAATAATGACATAATCAAGATGTTGACATTCCACACTACTTGAAATAAAAGGTTAGGAAGGAAACCCCATCAATACTGGAAAGAGTGATAACAGCTACTGGGATTGAGAAGAGAAAATAATGACATAATCAAGATGTTGACATTCCACACTACTTGAAATAAAAGGTTAGGAAGGAAACCCCATCAATACTGGAAAGAGTGATAACAGCTACTGGGATTGAAAGGAGAAAATAATGACATAATCAAGATGTTGACATTCCACACTACTTGAAATAAAAGGTTAGGAAGGAAACCTCCATCAATACTGGAAAGAGTGATAACAGCTACTGGGATTGAAAGGAGAAAATAATGACATAATCAAGATGTTGACATTCCACACTACTTGAAATAAAAGGTTAGGAAGGAAACCTCCATCAATACTGGAAAGAGTGATAACAGCTACTGGGATTGAGAAGAGAAAATAATGACATAATCAAGATGTTGACATTCCACACTACTTGAAATAAAAGGTTAGGAAGGAAACCTCCATCAATACTGGAAAGAGTGATAACAGCTACTGGGCTTGAGAAGAGAAAATAATGACATAATCAAGATGTTGATATTCCACACTACTTGAAATAAAAGGTTAGGAAGGAAACCTCCATCAATACTGGAAAGAGTGATAACAGCTACTGGGATTGAAAGGAGAAAATAATGACATAATCAAGATGTTGACATTCCACACTACTTGAAATAAAAGGTTAGGAAGGAAACCTCCATCAATACTGGAAAGAGTGATAACAGCTACTGGGATTGAAAGGAGAAAATAATGACATAATCAAGATGTTGACATTCCACACTACTTGAAATAAAAGGTTAGGAAGGAAACCTCCATCAATACTGGAAAGAGTGATAACAGCTACTGGGATTGAGAAGAGAAAATAATGACATAATCAAGATGTTGATATTCCACACTACTTGAAATAAAAGGTTAGGAAGGAAACCTCCATCAATACTGGAAAGAGTGATAACAGCTACTGGGCTTGAGAAGAGAAAATAATGACATAATCAAGATGTTGATATTCCACACTACTTGAAATAAAAGGTTAGGAAGGAAACCTCCATCAATACTGGAAAGAGTGATAACAGCTACTGGGATTGAAAGGAGAAAATAATGACATAATCAAGATGTTGACATTCCACACTACTTGAAATAAAAGCTTAGGAAGGAAACCTCCATCAATACTGGAAAGAGTGATAACAGCTACTGGGATTGAAAGGAGAAAATAATGACATAATCAAGATGTTGACATTCCACACTACTTGAAATAAAAGGTTAGGAAGGAAACCTCCATCAATACTGGAAAGAGCGATAACAGCTACTGGGATTGAGAAGAGAAAATAATGACATAATCAAGATGTTGACATTCCACACTACTTGAAATAAAAGGTTAGGGTGGAAACCTCCATCAATACTGGAAAGAGTGATAACAGCTACTGGGCTTGAGAAGAGAAAATAATGACATAATCAAGATGTTGACATTCCACACTACTTCAAATAAAAGATTAGGAAGGAAACCTCCATCAATACTGGAAAGAGTGATAAAAGCTACTGGGCTTGAGAAGAGAAAATAATGACATAATCAAGATATTGATATTCCACACTACTTCAAATAAATTGTTAGGAAGTAAATCCCCAGCAGTACTGGAAAGAGCGATAACAGTTACTGGCATTGAGAAAATCATTTTCCTGAATATTTTTTTGAAAAGAAAGATTTCATAAATTTCAACCGACAGCATCATTGGCTGGTCAGCTAATGAGATCCGGGTGTCTCCTTATAAGGAATTTCTACTCATAATGAATGTCTCCTTATAAGGAATTTCTACTTATAAAGAATGTCTCCTTATAAGAAAACGGCTAATCACCATCAGAAATGAGGATAACAGATACTACACTTTAATTTCAAACAAGTTGTCGGTGAGTGACTATCACTGGCTGCTTGGTCAATAAATGCTGAATGTTTCCTCACAAGGAAACACTTAATATTACTATTATCATTACTATAATGAAGTCTGTATTTCTGTGTAAAACTTTTAAATTCGAATCAAAGTTACAAGTTTCTAATCTTACGTGGGTGGACTGAAAACTTCATAGGCTGCCCATGAATGGGAGATGTCAGATCTGTGAAATCTTGCATGCATTAATTTCAACTCTTCTTATTAATTCTTTCTTTCCAGTTCAAGACTGTTCATCCTGTTGCTAAAAAAAATCATCAACAACAGGATATGACGTCATCATCACTGCGATAGTTGTTCCCAGCCAAGTGTTTTTTATGTTGGGGAACAGATGATAGTCAAATCAAGGGAACAAGGAGACAGATCAACTAGTCACACACAGCAGCCATTGAAATCAAGAAATTGTGTGCTGGAACATTGTCCTGATAAAATAAGACCCCTTTCATCAGTTTTTTGGGGTGTTTCGTTTTGATAGAATTTCGTAATTGCCTCAGCAAGTTGGCATAGTACTCTCCATTGATGTTGTGGCCTTTTTAAAGATAGTCAATAAAGACAATGCCTTTTGAATCCTAAAATACTGAGGCCGTTTCGTTCCCTGCAGATGAAACGATCTTGTCCTTCTTGGGAGCAAATGAGTAAGGGTATTTCCATTGCATGGATTATCTCTGGCTCAAATTGATGAACCTAACACTCATCCTGGTTTAGAAAACGTTTAAGGAAAACAACTGGTTCTGCCTCAAACAATTTTCCCGTGATAAGATCAGCCTGGTGCGGTTTTGATCAAATGTCAGAAGACGTTTCACGCACAAAGCAGAAACCTTCGTCATACCAAGTTCATTGGGCAGGATATTCTCAACTCTATCACGGGATTTACTAATAGTATTGACTATTTGATTTATAGTCAATCGTCTGTCATCAATCACCATGTGGTAAACAAGAACAATGTTTTACTCGGGGTGGCAGTTGCAGGACGTCCCTGTCCATTGGTCATCTTTCAGGTCTCCTTTCTCGCCTCCTAAATTCAGCGGTCCGCTTTTGCATTGCCGGTAAATCTGGAGCGTCATACCTTGATGTAAGAACCATGTCAACATGAATGTCCTTGGGTGCTAAGCCCATTTTTTACTGCAGGTACTTGATAGCACCACAAATTTAAAGGATTATGTGTTTATGTATATGTGAGGTGGAAGTGCGTGTTCACATGTAAACAATAAAAGAAGAACCCTACAAAACTTCGGTTCCTGCCCACAAACCGTTTATCCTCTTCTTCTTAGATCAGCTTTAATGAAACACATTCTCAATGTCTCTCTGTTTTCTTTTTTTGGCGTCCAGAAATTAGGGAAAGTATAAGCATCGTTAAAATGGTCGCCCTCAAGGCAGCCCTGCGCTGAGTTGGAACAACCAAAGAGAAAGCTTGATTTACTTCATATGCGAAGGTTTTGGAAGACGTGCGAGCGCCATACGTTGAAAGTGAAAAGAGAGTTCAGTCGTCAGTTAAGCGGGGAAATTAACATTTAAATGTCACGGTGTGCTACATCTTGGATCAAAGGAGAGGGGAATAAGGGATGAAATATTTATTTTTTTATAGACTTTATCAGCGCCACTTAACGAAGTCTGATGAAACCAATTGGGGCAATCATATTTCCGGTTCATTTATTCTTAGCATCATGGGAACATGTATTTCTTTTTCTTTTATTATTATTATTTTATTTATCGATTTTATTTCATTTTCACACAATGCCAAATTTTGTCCATTTTCAAGAGAGTTCGCTACTAGTTACTTTTGAATTATTCTTTGAAAAGACAGATGTCAGTTTACCTGGCAAGAAAAAATGCAGTTATTAATAAGAGTTGAAATGAATGCATGCAATGTTTCACATGTCTAGCATCACCCCTTCATAGTTAGGCTAGGAACTTTTCAGCCGACCATCGTACCTAGCATGAAACAATTCAGTTATTAATAAGAAGAGCTCGGTGGTAAACATGATCAATATTTTCCTCGGTGGTTGTAGAAGTAGGGCGTCCAGACCTTGGGACATCTACAAGACTCTCCTTTCCATTACTATAGATTAATCCCTTTTGAACTTTTGATAAAGCTGGAACATCATCCTTTAATGTAGCAACCATGTCAGTATGAATGTCCTTGGGGACTAAAGCCTTTTCTGCAGGTAATTGATAACATAATAATGCCAAAAGTTGTCCATTTTCGAAAGAAGTGTGTGCTAGTTACTTTTGAATTCATTTTTGAAAAGACAGATGTCAGATTCCTCACAAAGAAACAATGAAGGTATCAATAAGAGTTGAAATTAATACAGTAAGATTTCACAGCTCTAGCATCAATCATTCATAGTAACCTTATGAACTTTTTAGCCAACCTTCGAACCTAGAAAGATACAATGCAGTTATTAATAAAAAAGAGTTGAAATGAATGCATGCAATATTTCACAGCTCTGACATCAATCCTTCATAGTGAGCTCATCCTCGGATTTTCAAATTAATATAAATTACAATTTCAGGTAATGTTATTTCTTATATCAGCAGTGATTAAATAAGTCAAATTACTGGGAATGAAGGTAAAATTGAAATTTCTTAGAGTAATGAAAGAGTAACTGGATTTTGTTTGAACAAATAAAGTACTTGTCTGCTGCACAACCAATTTAAAAGTATTTTTCTTTGTTTCTTTGAGAAGGAAATTCTTTTGATTTTGGTAAAATTAATATTCTTTTCTTTTGCTATTGATAAAAATATATCATTATCTAACTGTCTTCTTCTTTCAAAGTTACCTAACTGCGTATCTAAAGATTCAGGGGTAATATACCGAAAATTCAGGGGTAGAAACTGACTTGGCAATTGTGTGAATAATGGGCTTCTGTAGAACATTCCTCTATTTCATTCATGTTATTGCTTTTATGAAATCCATGAATAAATTGGATATTTCATTACAGCCACATATGTATTGATTTGTTTGTGTAATTTTTGTAGAATAAAATCTTTGTGAAATTTTTGGCCAATCAAAGAAAACGTGTCAGTGATTTCAAACGAATCGTCAACAACACAGCAAAAACGGTCAGTGAATCTTCGCTGGCGATCAAGGTCTTTTCTCAACCGTAGAATTTTACTGTGGAGTAACTACTTAAAGTTTTTCTAAATTACAGATTTTCTGTGGACCAACTACCCAAAGACATTAACTCAACTAAAGACTATTTTTTATTCCTTTTTGACTATTTTGAATTCATGTACATATGTTTGTAAATACAAATGATTTATTTAACAGGCATGAGACCATATTTACTTTTATTTTATTATTTGGTATGCGGACGTTTGGATTTTTAAATATAAAAACCCTGGACAACAGAATTTCCTGCATCTTCATATTTAAAAAGTATTGTCTATGCGCTATAAAGTTTGCAATAAATACAAATAATTTTGAGAGTTCGTGGAAAGAGGAAGAATTCATTGGAAAGATTGATAAAAAATTCAGACAAAATAGATAACTATTTTAACTCACAGTTGTTGCTGTCGTTAGTGAGTCATTTCATGTTTCGCTGCTGATTTGCCTCAAAGTGGCAAGGTCAGTAGTCATGTCGCATAGACAAGTAGGCATTCTTGAGTCTTGATAACTTTGTATAGAATCGAATGGCTAGGAAACTTGTAAAGTCAATGAATTTACTTAAATTCTATATCCCTTATTCAATTATTTTTTCATATTACATTACCGCTCTCTGCTACGTCCGTGCCAGTTTTTATTTTTAGGGGTTTTTTCTTGAGCTTATCGAATTAACCTTAATAGCCGGATTAGTCTAATGGATTAGGCAAAAGATTCGTTCACTTATTAAACAGAAAATTTACTCAATAAACCAAACGAACTTTTTGACCAATCAAATATTACGAACCCATTACCATAGTCGTCTAACGGCATAGAACATTTGGGTACTTCGATGTGGTGTAATGATTAGCAAGCTTGTCTTGCTAAATCAGTTATGACTGAGTAATGGGTTCGATCCTCACTAGGTGCTCCATACTTTCGACCTTGTGTCACATCTAAGCTCAGTTTACTAAATTGCTAACGCTTTTCTGGTTCATTTCATCCATCATTCGCCCATGTATTGAATATTGCTGTCACATCTGGTCTGGTGCTTCTGCTTTGTATTTAGAGATTCCTAATAAAATCCAAAGAAGAATCTGTAAGGTTATTGACCCTGAACTGGCATCTCGACTTCAGTTACTTTCCCACCGCCTTAATTTAGTTTCCTTGTGCCTTTTCTATAAATAATTTCATGATAATTGTTCTGATGAACTTTCCTCTTTGGCGCCTAGACTTTATGAATTTAAATGCAGTACTAGATTGGCGGATAGGTCTCATCCTTTAACAGTTAAAATGACTAGAGGTAACCGTTAGTTCTATGCTAACATTTTCTTTTCTTGCATTTCTCGCTTGGGGAACTCGCTTCCGGCTTCTTTCTTTCCAGTCAACTTTGATCTTCAGAAATGTAAATACAATGTCAATCGTGTCTTTGAGGGTGGCAGATTATTTTCCACTCTGCAATCCGTTTCTCACGGACGAAACATCTCAAGTTCCTCGCTTCTCTATCGCTATTTCCATGGAAAGATTTCAGACAAACGACATTCCTTAGTTCCACCAGTTCGAACATTCACGGCTAAGACTCGCTATGCTACGAACATTGTATCGAACCACATACATTCCGTAGTTATTCCACTGGTGAGATGTAAGTTCCACTCGAGTAGATTCTTCCCATTAACCACTTGTCTGTAGAACCGATGGCTAAGAGGATGTTTTCCCATTATTACAATCTTAACCTGGTCAAGTCTAGGGTCAACCGTTATCTTCCCCACATAGCCCCCAAAACTGTGCCTCTTGCTCTGTAACCTTCTACTTTGAATGGTTCGTAAGTCTTGTACAGGTTAGACATCATTGAATAATAAACCTTGGGTTGCAGAATATGATAAACGCCATTCTTTTTTTGCAGCTATATTGGCATTCTCACTTAACTGTTTTAATAGACCGAGAAATGCACCCAGTTTCTCATGGATAATTTTTACTGTCCATTCTTTCAACGATTTTCTGGTTCATTCTTGACAGAAACCTTAAGCTCCCGTTGTCGTCCAACCCATCGCGTTCTTGAATAAGCAAAAAAATTATAAATAGCTTCAAATATATCAATATTAGGATAACTTTATTTCCTTTTCCCTAATTAAGAATCACACATTACCGGTCATGCAACACTTAAATATCAATGAGTGGACATTCCATCACTGCAAGATAGAGGAAAGCCTTTCAATCATGATGTGCTCCTGAGTTGTGAATTTAAATAGCCCTTAAAACATAGCTTCCTAACTGGTGGGTAAAGACAATCCTCTGCAATACGACGGATTCCTGGCTTGTGAGTAGAGGCAGCCATTTGAAACATAATGCGCTCATGACGAATATGACATCCATTTGCAAGATGATATGCTTCTAGCGTGTGGATAGAGGCAAATCACGGCAATATTCTTTACTTTCTATTAGCGAGTCGGGGAGTAAGGCACATAACGCATTTTGATATTTGGTTGGCATATTTTCACTTTTAGAAAATAAAACTTAATTTTTGTTCCTTCCAACCTCTCTCTGTAGTCGTCTTTTTATATTTTTTTAGTTATCTATTTCGACGCACTGATATGACGAAGGCTTCTAACGCCTGAAAGATAAAAAACTGTTCCTTCCTGATTTGAATCAAGAGGACATACTAAATTCATTCTCGGATGTCATAGAAAACAAAGACAATATAAATAGTATACTGTGTTATGAAGGCGGAAATACTGATTGATTGATTTGTTTTTTTAAGCCGTAGAAAATGTGGCAAAATATTCATGAAGATGTTCTCTTTTAGATTTGCAACACCGCTCTGTGAATTTGTCTCTGACAAACTGAAATTTTTTTTCTCGTGTATAAATTATAATGGGACAGAGCACTGTTTCTTAATTGTTTTTTTTTCTTTTTCAAATGAAATAGCATGTCCCAAATCTTTGACTTTGATCTTTTTGCTTCCATAAAAAAAATAGATGCCGGTTTTCTGGTGTCATGACTTCCAGCAAGAAAAGTGTGGGGATACCCCACTTGTTGGCCAAAGAACTTTTGCTAACGATATAAGTATGACAACTATGTATGTAAGGCCAAAAGTCTAGTAAGTCTCTTGGGCTGACAGGAATCTCTCCGTGCCACTATTAAGTGTGGGAATATGGCATGCTTTGGCTACATCACGTGGCATAATAACCTCTGGAAGAACATCGTGCAAGGCACTGTTGAAGGCAGATGCAAATGGAGATGACAATGCAAGAGCTGGTCAGACAACACCAAAGAGTGGACGGACATGACAATGCCAGAACTCTTGGGAGACAGAGCCAAAAGTCATCCTGGAAGAGGTTGTCTGTTTCTTCTATCATTAGTTCTCATCAACAATTGAAGCCATCGAAGGACTAATGGTGACAATAAGTATAAAGGTGTAAAACATCTCATTCCTTTATTTTGCTTTTGATTCACAGGGCGCCTTAGAGATAAGACATGTTTCATTCCCCTCTAGGGGACCATTTCATCTTCAGCAAATGTCATGTCGCATTAAATATAACAGAAGGTAGTACATTGCATACAATGTCCT
Organism: Acanthosepion pharaonis; assembly: GCA_903632075.3. Taxonomy (NCBI): domain Eukaryota; kingdom Metazoa; phylum Mollusca; class Cephalopoda; order Sepiida; family Sepiidae; genus Acanthosepion; species Acanthosepion pharaonis. Next base: position 1,319,301 of record CAHIKZ030005480.1, on the reverse strand, counting down.
TAATTGACTTGACTACACACAGCCATATTTAATAATTCTATGAAAGTGATAAAGAATTCTTATAAAATGTAAATATTTCATAACCTTTTATACGCACAAAAAAAGACATTTTCACACTATGATGGCTGGCTACATGTATGCAAGTATGCCTGTCTAATAAAGAAGCTAGCCAATCCTTGTTGCAGACACCTGCTCAGGTACATTTGTGTTTGTTCAACACACACAGATCCCACCTGTGGTTTATACTGCAACTATGCTGAGCAGATGTAGATTTCTGGAAGAGAGTGCAACATCTGGAGTGATCAAGTCTAAACAAGGACAGTTATGCTCATAACCTCGGCCATGTTGACTTGTGACTTTGTGTTACCACAACCATCAAGCAAGTACATGTAAAAACTAAATTAAGGGAAGCGAGTACATGGAAATAAATTTGCACTGTTAATGATATTTTACAGGCCATTTAATGTCGTAAATTTACTCTTTACTTAGTGCTCTATGTGTTTGGTAAGATGTGTGTCACACGGTTGACTCACTTCAATAAAAACTTTTTTCTCTTAATTCCATTAAGCACAGATCATAAAATGAATATAAACCTACACATTTTTTAACTTACTAATATATTAATTCACCTGCAGACAAATTAGAACATCATATTTAGTGCTAAAAATAACTTTTAGCCAGCTACAAATCATAAGGGATCTAAAGGGCTTCATCTGCCACCTATTGGCAAAACTAAGAACTAAACATAAGATTAAATTTAAATTCACTCTATGACAATGCTGTTGAGCTGAGCTATATCATTCATCTAAAATATGAAATTTTATTTATTAGATTATTTACAAGAATAATTTAATATTTACAATACTCTAAATAAATATGAAAACAATTTTGTATTCTTAAATTTATTTACTAAATTATGTGAACAACTATAAGGAAAATCCTTATTATTTATCATTTTATAAAATCAATTAACAATTAACTGATGTTTTGCCAACCATTCCAATAAATAATCTAATAAACAAACACTGTTTATTATTTTTGTTGTCAATTCTCAAGAACAAGGAAAATGTATAAATTCAGTTTCATCATATGCTTAGGTTTTATTAAAATTCCAATCACCCCTTCTTAAAACAATGAACATTGCTGAAGGGTGAAGGTAGTTAAAATAATAGTGGTGTCAAGGGAAAAAAATGTTCTGTTGACACACAGTTTTTTGCCAGCATGAAGGCTAAATATTACTAATAGAATCAGGAATCTGTAGAAAAAAATTAATAATCTTCTATATGACACTGAATGCTGGATAATCTCCTCACAGATGAAGAAGAGACTTGAATAAACAGAAATGTGGTTCTACAGAAGGATGCTGAGAATACCATGGACTGAACATTTGAGCAACGATGAAGTTCTAGAGAAAATGGAAACAAAAAGGACACTTATACATAACATTGTGAAGAGACAGTTGAAATTTCTAGGACACATAATGAGGAAAGAGGGCTTGGAAAATCTGATACTCACCAGACAGAGTGAAAGCAAGAGGAACAGAAGAGAAAAACTCATAATATATTCAGTGAGCTTGTAATTGTCGGAGTTAACTCCTCCTTAATTGTCCAAATTGTTCACTAGGGGGCACTCTCACTACACTATAAATACTGGGCGATTTCTTGCCTAGTTCTCTTTTTCATTTCTTTTTTTTCAGCGAAGACATCTACAATGTAAGCTCTCGCAGAAGATTGCGTCTTCCCATTTGTGGGAGACACCATGAACATTATACACACATAAATGTATGTACGAACACTCACCAGAATATAAACTCTTTATGTTCACACACAAACATAAATGTTGATGTCTTTGTCCATTGTAAATTTTGTTGTTTAATACATATACTTGTTGATATATATATATATATATATATATATATATATATATATATATATATATATATATCGGCTTGTTGGTTTTCTTTACACTTCTTTATGGTGGATTCAATCTCTGAGTCCACCATGTTCTTGTAGTGGACCTTTTAATATTCTAACAGGAATTACACATGTGTTCCTAATTTAACAACACGTAAACCCACGGGGTCCGCTACATAATGTATGGTGAAACAGGGTTCAGGAGAAATAATGAAAATACAAAATTTATTAAGAGCTCTAAAGGACAGGAGGTTGTGGGGAGCCATAATTGCCAACATTCTGAGAGGACATGACACATAAAGAGGAAGACATTAAAATTATAGGTATTTAATTTACATAAAGTCATATAGAAATTCAAGGTTCACTTTAGCATTATATTTAACATTATAAATTGAATGTTTGATATCAAAACTTTGGACACAAAGTCAGTGTTCAGTTTGGCCTTATATGTACACTACAGGAATAAATTTTTTGGGGGGGGAAACCCTGCATTTCTTTAAGAACCACCTGAAAATGAGATTTTTCAGTTTCAATTTTAGTAAAAGATAGAATTTCAGTATTTTGTTTTCACCATTAGAATTTTAGAAATTAACAAAATGTTCAAGCAAGTAAAATGTTAATACAGGTTCTAAATGTTAACTGATTAGGGCTGGAGATTTGATTCAGGTCAAGGAAATCATGAAAAAAGAAATAATATCATTGGATTTTGCAAAAATATGGTATAACATTTAGTTTATGCATAATTAGAAAAAACTTTGCTGCCTCAATCTTCTGGTTTTTCTTCCATTAGGTGAATTGGATAAGAGAATTCAAAGAGAATACCCAGAGTGAGAGAGATCTTTTTCGGTGCTTGAAAAAATGCTTGAGAAGGTCTGCCATCTGCTTTTTTTCAAAAACTGTTGGAAAGAATGCCAAGAATTTGTAAAACAGTAATTAAGGCAGGTGGTGGTTTTATTGATGAAAACAAACTATGATGCTGTTGTATGATCATTTTTATAGTTAAGCTTATTTTTTGCCAAAATGAAAGCAAATACACTGTAGTTACTGAAATTTTATCTTTTACTTTAAAAAAATACCAAAATATCTCATTATTTTCAGGTGTTTTTTAAAGAAATGCAAGATGGCTCCCAAATGACTGGATTGTAGTGTACATTGTAAATTGAACTTAGATATAAAAAAAGAGAAAAAAAAACAAAAATTCTCCAAAATGTAAAATTTCTTAAAGAAATGAAGATCATTTTCAAAACGAGAAGAAAAAAGTAGACTGGAAAAAAATATTTTTCTACAAAATTATAAATTTTACAAGTTTAACCAAAGCTGAAGAAGATCAGTTTATTAACATTTAATTTTTTTAAACATTTGGCACTTCAAAAACACGGTTGTAAAAACTATGTAGTTTTATTTTAACCTTTTTCATATTTTTCTTATTTTAAACACATTCTATTGTGTATAAAAAAAAGTTAAGGCACTTGTGTGAAAAAAATAGTCACAAGTAAAATGTATTTTGTTTCAGGCTTTTTATTTCAATGTGAATGATATTTTTAAGTACTTTTCAAATATGGCCTAAAAAGTGTTTTCGGTACAGACAGACAGAAAAATACTTAATGAAAAACGTAAAAAAAAATATTTGCTGTCTTGGTATAAAAAGAAGAAAGAAAAATGATCATAAAAGAATAAGTTTTGTGATGAAAGCACCATTATTAATGACATCACTAAACTAAACAGGTTGGTACATTCCAATTGGGACCACTTTTTCAGAAAAGTACCTCCATTGGTAGAATTTTTTTTTTCGCCAACGTTTTTTGCTTAAATGCTGACTTCTTGGAATTTTATATATTGTATATTTTTTTTTTATAGAATCTAGAAACAATTTCTACCAAACAAAAAAAAAAACAAACTAATTAATAAAGTACACAAGTTTTAAATTACATGATTTTTTTAAGCAACTTCTGAATTTGACCAATACTCGTTTTTTCCTTTTTATTTTCATGAAGAATTTGTACTTGAATTAAATTTTTTATGTTTGTGAAAAAACAAAGACATTTCAATTTAACTAAACTCGTAGAATTGGTAGAATTCCTGAATACAGTTATATAACCCACGCATTTATTTACTATTAAATTACTAGTATCTGTTCTTTTTTTTATTTGATAGCCACACTGACGTCAATAGTGGAATTGCTAAGAAAGATGTAGTCAAATCCGCCGAGTAGACTTGCATATAAACGAATGTGTGTATGCTTTTAAAGTTCTCTACTTTGGTTGATTTTTCTTTCATTATTTTTTAGTACACTACACACTAAAGTCACTAAATACTTTTTTTTCTGTGTAAAAAAAAACGATAATATAAAAAATAAAAATATAAATAAAAAAGTTTATTTAATAAACAATATCCTTTTTTTTCTAACATTTTAAAAATCTTAAAAGCAAAAAAAAAAAAAATACTTTGAGATTTTTTCACAGAGAAATATGCAGTTTACCAGTGAACATACACATTCATTCTTGACAGTTTTCCACACGAGTAAGAAGCCGTACATATCTACATTTTAAAAAAACAATGACACATCTCTATTAGTCATTTGTCACCTCCTACCCAACAATAACAAAAATGACACATAGTCACTTGGTTATTTATTTTTTTTTAGTGTACTAGTCTGGACAATTAGTAAGAAACCACCCTATACAGAACTGGACTCAAGGTCGCTTTTTGGTGGGTCGTCAAATAAAAAAAGAAAGAAAGAAAAAGAGATAAAACTAAAAGAAAAACAACAACAACAGGTTACCACACCCACACATTTAGTTTGTGCATAAACAGAGCACATGCTCAGGCCCTATTTGCCTTTCAGAGGCAATTTTAATGACGTTGTACACACATCCTTCAGTTAGGTAGGTCAGATAAAGTACGCATAAAGTGTAACGTCATGCCGATACCAAATTTCCATCCCCACCGTCACCTCCTCGAGCAGAAGAGGAAAAACAGTCCAATGTTTTGCGGTTTGTCGGCCACCACCACCAGCAACAAACAACCTAACACTCATTAAGCCGGAGAATTTTACTTACAGATTATATATATTATCTTGTATTTATTAATCAACCCTGGATTAGGACGACCTTCTCCTCCGTCCTTAAAGATCAAACCTTTTTTGTCGCCAAAATTATTTAATATAGTGTAAGGCACAAGGTGCGAGGGTTTTTTTGTAGGATTTTTTTTTTTAGTTTTACTTTTACTACTTTTTAAAATAATCAAAACCGGTATTTTTTTTTAGTTGTGCCAAATTCGTATTCTTTTTTCTTCCCTGATCGGTGCAATTAGACAGTGTTTAATTATTTTTCTCTTACTAATTGTTTAGTTTAGAGAGTAGTAGCACTAGTAGACTGAAATGAAGTAAAGTACTTTTAAAAAAAATTTTTAGGCATAGAATCGGGAAGAAGTTTTTAAAAAAGTAAAGAAAAAGGTTCCTTTACTTTTTTTATTAACTTTTTCCTTTTTCTTTCCATTTTAAAACTTCAGCTAGAGACTGTCCCAGGACATTAATTGTTATTATTTTTTTAAAGAAATTATTTTTATTATCTGGATTGGATCTATTAATTGAATAATTAAAAGAAGAAGAAGAAAAAAAAATAAAAACAACAACAAAGAAAGAGAGACTAAAAGAAACAAACAAAAAAGTAAAAACAAACAAATTATTGGGAGACAATAATGTCCAACACAAATCTTCATCATCCAAAGTTAAACTCGATTATTGAGGACTATAAAATCACAGACAAAGTTCTTGGCCTTGGTATAAACGGAAAAGTTTTGGAGTGTTTTAATCGTAAAACCGGCGAAAAGTTCGCTTTAAAGGTAAAGTTGATTTTCTTTCTTTCTTAATCTTATGCAATTAACTTTTCATTAAAAAATCATAAAAATGCATAATTAATTGTTTGAGTGGGTTGTCTGTCAGAATTTGCGTTCTCCTAAAATAATTTCTTTTAAAGGGAATTTTATTTTCATTTATTATTAATTTATTTATGTTTAAAAATGATTTTCAGTTTGAATTGGTGGGCTTTTATTTGCAGTTCTCGTTACTTTTTCAAAGAATCGACAACATCCGTTTTTGGGTCCGCATTTTTTTTTCGTTTTTTTTCCTTTTCTTTTTTGTTAAAAACCTAAAGCGATGTAATTTAAAGAAACCTGTTGTTTCATTTATTTTTTTATGTTATAAAAGACTTAGTTTTATTTTATAGATTGTATTTTGGTACACACTACACTGAGAATTGTCATCATTCATATACAAGTTAACAGAACACTTAACTTAAGTGTTTCTTTTCAGACAAGCCTCCTGCAAGTTCTCGATAAAAAAAAACTCTTGAAATGGGTTCGTCATAAAAATGATTGTGAATGAATTTGATTTTATATATATATTTTAAATTGCTATATAATTTTGTCGATTTAAAAATTTCAATTTTTTAAAATCTTTTCTAAGAAAACTTTATTATTGTAGAAAAAACGGAAACGTCGAAAATGAAACGCGATTGAATGCTATTTTTTTAGTTCATAAAGGCAAGACTTTTTATTAACCAAAATAAATAAATCATTTAAAGAAAATTCTATGTTTCACTTTGACTTTTCAACTTTAGATGTTGTTTATTTAAACAAAAAAAAAAAAACGCAAACACTTTTTTTTTTATCTAAACAGAAACGTCAGTCAAAAAATGCGCTTGAACGAATTTGTGGGGCAGATTGAAACTTGAGAATGTCGGTAGTGGTTAGAAAAAAAAAAAATTAAATGACCATAACGACATTGGCTGGAAAATCAGTGTGAAACAATTTATTTTTTTCCTAGCTGATTTAAATAACTGTTTAATTGTCATAGTTGAGTAATTAATTTAATTAATTACCTATCCCATGTCTTTTTATTGCTTTAAATTTATCAAGTGTCGTCAGTTGTCTTCTTGCATGTTCAGCTTGTCATTTTATGACATGTTAAAAATAATTAATTGTTGCTAAAATAAACTAAGTAATTAAAAGCACGAACGAAGTTCTTTTTTTTTTTTGTCGCGTACTTTTTAAGCAGCGGTGTATTTTCGAAGTTGGTCTCCTCCTCCTTGATTGCCCCAGAGTAGAGAATGTAAAACTAATATTAATTACACTTAGACTACTTCTAGTTTTCAAAATACAGCTTGACAATTTTTAAGACTAGGAAGAGAGCAGAAGAAAAAAAATCACTCAAAAAAAAGAGAAATTATATATAAAGCATATATAAACTAAAAGCAATTGACGCGTGGTGAATTTCAACAATGTCCCTGAAACTGTTTTTTTCTTTCTTCTTTTTTTTTTTGAGGATTTTAGCGAGTCTTTATTTGCCAGTGATACCAAAGAAATGGAGACAACAAAATTAGGTTAAAAAGGGAAACTTTTTCTTCTTTTATCAATCGAGGCCACTTGGTTGTTTTAGACTAACAACTCTTTTTTTTTTTTTTTTTCTGACGCACACTTGTTTTTCCGTTTCACTGGTTGCTTTAGAAAAAAAAAGGTCGAAATTTGATTTCTTTTTTTTTCTTATAGTTAAATGAACAGTTACTGATTTACAGGCAGATTTTTTTGTTAAATAAGCAAAAAACAATTCCGTACGTTACTAGGTCACTTTTCCTTAAAGATCTTTGTTTTAATAAAAAAACATGCTCACATTTTGAAATGTTTGCTTTTTAGTTTCTTGTAGAAAAAAACCTTAGGATTTATTACTTTTATGAAAATTGCTACAAATTTTAACTTAATGAAAAAAATTGAAGCAACATTAATTTGTATTTATTTAAAATAAAAATGAATTCTGGTTCTGGCAATAAAAAAACAACTTTTTCCTGTTTTTAGCTGTCTGATTTTGTTAATAAATTTTATTATAAATAAAATAAAAAAATGTGTTAAAAAATAAATATCAAACGTTTGAAATGAAGGTTTTAAATTTGATTTATAACTTTACTGAAAATGACTGTATGGCTGTCCTTTTTTATGTTGCTCTAACAGAAAAAAATACTTGATTTTTGAATGAGAAATTTAAAATATAAGTAAGGTTCATGTTCTACATGAAACTTCAAATAATTTTTACATTCATCATATTTAAAAAGAAAACTAAGTTCAATTTAATTATAAAAAAAATTTAATATATGAACTCAGTTAAAAAAAATAAATAAATAAAAAGGTCAAACTTCCGACTCGAGTACTTGACTGATAAATTTGATATTTTCCCGTTCCTTAGAAAGAAACTGATTATTTTAAAAATTCATAATATAACTATTTTGATGAAATTACAGCTGGAGAGTAAGAGACCTGTAGTTTATTGGTTTATTGTGTTTGAAATCAATAAATATACACTGCAACGATTTTTTGTTTTATTTCCCTTTCTTTGGTTAAGAAACAATTTTCATTTTTCAAATATTCACATTTGATATTTTAGAACATTTTCAATACAGGATATTCTCCAAGTTCTATTTTTCCACGAAGAAATTTGAATTAATTGCTGCCAGTCTTGAAGGTGTTTTTATCTCCTTTTCAAAGCATAAGAAGGAATTATTTGTCCGTAATTTTTGTTTTTATAGGTCTTTTTCTTAAATTTTTCTATGTGCTCGGTTCTCGGTAAAGTTTTTCATGGTTACATTTTTGGTTTGCTAATAAACAAAATCAAATTCAAATATAAATTATTATTCCATTTAGATATTTTTATATCCTGCCGCCTACGTTGCAACAGAATGTGTAACAACACAAAAAAGATTGAACTTTTAACGTGGGCAAAGCCGTAGAAAAATTACCCCCCCTTAGCATTTCCCCTTTTGGGGACGCCTCAAGCTATGATTCCTTTACCCCCCCCCGCCCGCTCCCGAACGATAAGTACTGTCTGGCGGGGATGGCCTCCTGGGGTTCGAGTTAATATTTTCATTGTTTCAAACATCCCGAGTAGAAGCAAACTCCTGCTTGGTGGGGGAGGTATTGTACAACACGACCAAAAATCTTAATATTTTTTTTTTTTTTTTTTTTTTTTAAGTAAAAAATCATACTTTATGGTAAAAATGCAAAAACAAATTTAAATTTTGGTGGTGTTCTAGAGGCTCTCTGACAATAAATCACTTTTCTTCTGTTTCATTGTTTTTTTAAGAATTTCTTTTCATAAAAAACGTAGTAGTAAGTAATCCACACTACGAAAAAAATCATTAATTAAATTATTGTATAAAAACAGTTAATAAATTTTTTGCTATGTAAATTTGTAAATGCAAGCTCTAAAATAAATATTGCGATATGTTTTTTTTTAGTTTTTAAAATGTAAAAACCAAAAATGTAATTTTTAAAAATTCGTCATCTAGAATGATGACAAAAAAACCCTTCAGATTACGAATTTCATTTTTTTTTTTTTTTTTTTTTTTTTTTTAACATTTTTATTTAATTTTTTTTAAAATAAATCACTTGCTATGAAATGAACATGTTTTTAGCTTTCTATGTGCCATGTCCCTTCAGGACGTTGGCGATCATAGCCCTCCACAATTTCCTGCCCTTTGTAGCTCTTTGTAAATTTTTTTTTTTTTTTGCTTTTTCTCTTAAATCCCTTTTCTACCAACCATTTTGTACAAACTTGTTATGTAGGTTATGTATGCTTTCCTCTGTGCCTCTTGACTTCTTAAATATACCCTGTGAGGTGTTAAATTTTCTAAACCCTCTTTTCTCATCATGTGTCTGAGAAATATTGACTTCCTCTTTCTAATGTATAGGTATCCATTTTTTTTTTCCATATTTGTGATCTAGATCAGGGGTCAGCAACCTTTTGCTAACCATGTACCAACTTAGGGTTTTAAAATCATTCAGTGTACCAACAGTATATGTATTTTTATACAAGTCAAGGACCTGTTCTACAATATATTTTATGTAGTAATATATAGCATATATACTTAAAATTGAAACAGCTTGATATATTCTTTGCGTTGGTTCGGACTTTGTGATGTCTTTCGTGGCTGTGTCACACATGTCGTATGTGTACTGTAGGTTACCAACCACTGATCTAAAGTGTTATTTTTTTTTTTCTTATTACTATTAGTAATAAGGAAAAAAAAATTGAAAGAAATGATTTTTTTAATTTAATTTATTACTACCGTGAGGTTTACCATGTACGAGGCATTGGGGGACTGCTCAAAGTAGAGGATTATAGTAAGAGACAGTTTATGTGGATAGGAGGGGAAAATGATGGTTAAGATAGTAGTGATCGGGGAGAGGCATCCTCTTGGGAGTTGGTTCCACAGACCAGTGGTTCATGGTAAGATGATGTTTGAGTAGAATTTGCTTCTTACTGATGGAATATGTTAAGATTAGAACTGGAGGAACCAAGGAATGCAGTTTGCCTGAGCACTTTCCATAGAAGTAGCGATAGAGCAGTAAGAGGCTTGCAACATGCCGTCTGTGAGGGTGAGGTTGGAGAGTGGATCCACAAGGACTCTGAGATGCTTTTGGACTATATTGAGACTGGATAGTGAAGGCTAGGCAGCTCCTGCAAGTTACAGAAAATATTCTTTGAAATATCAGAATGGTACAAAGCCAAATCTTCTAGGTGAAGAGAGCCTGTGTGTTTATCTTGAAAATATACATTGGCTTTTTAGCTGGGTTTGAACTCTGACCTAGACACAACTGGTAGATCTCTTTAACACCCACCCCACCTTAAATGGCAATTTGGACATCATTCTTACCCTTAAATTTTGGCAAGTAAACTTCCTCTTCCTTAAAGCAGTCTAAGGAGGAATGCTTTATTTTGTCGACAAAGTGAAAGAAGGTATTATTTATTCGTATGGATGCATAAATTTGCTAAAAACTTTGTCAAGTTTGTTTTGATATTTATTTCCAAGCACATATCTCAGGATTTTTTTTTTTTTTTTTTTTTGCAAATCTGGGTCTAGTTCAGTGTTTTGTCACGCTTAGCTTCATATCTTAATAGTCTGTTTTGTTGTAACCAGCAAGAAATTGGCAATTAGCCCATTTTGCAGGGAGGAAAAATGATGGCTTGAAACATGTCAGATATGGGTTATCCATCTTTTGGCAATTAAACATCTTTTCCCTTTAAACTAGTCTAAGTTGTGTTTGGTTGGTCAATTTCTGTAGCGGAGACTTACCTCGGCACCAAAAGGGCCAGAGTTCTGTGTATGTTATGCAATGGAGTGTGGAGACGAATTGGTGAGCTTTGGACTGAAGGTGAATTGGGCAGCACTTTGGGTGGACAGAAGTGGTGGTGTTACTTGCAGCCATTTTTATTGGATGGTTTTGGGTGCTCATTGGCTGAGCAATGTCTGGCCAGGTGCATAAAATCATGGTACGCTCATTGAAAGGAGATTTTGTTTTTGGCAAGACGAATTGCTTATCTGAGATTGAGGAACAGAGATAGTCAGCATTTGTGGAATTGATTTGCCTATTGGACTGTGTAATACTGTTTTGCCCACTGGACTTGTATATATATATTATATATATTTTTTTTGTGTGTGCTTACAACCAATTCTCACAATTTCACAACATATCCACCCTTGTGTTAAGTTATTTAATATTGAAATCAGCATTTTTTAAAATTCTTTTTTGTTATATTTGTATTTGCATGCATTTATTTGGTTTAGGAAGAAGTAAAAATAGGTTGTTTATATTTGTGTCTGTAAACATTTACTTAGTTTTTGTATCTCTTTTTTGTCGACTGTCAGAAGATGCAATGAAACTAATATGAATTTATGTTGGACTCAAAACTTACTTTTATTATTATTAGTTTTATTATGTACATTCATATTTCAAAAGAAAGCTAAGTTTAATTATAAAATAATGAATGTCTCCATATAAACTCTGCTCCAAGTACTTGACTGATAAATTTAATATTTTCCTGTTTCTTAGAAAGAAATTGATTATTTTAAATTCATATATTTTTAGTGTTTATTTTAACAAAATTACAGTTTAGAACAGTATTTCTCAACCTTTTTAAGCAACAGCCCACCTAAAAGCAAATGAAAATATCATTGAACACTTAAAATTTTTAAAGGGTATACATGTAAATGTTATGAAATAAAATCATAGATTTAAAAAAATACACACATAAATATGAACTTGCTTTATTTCAATGTTTCTATTCAATTATTTGTGCAGCCTATTTAATGTGAAACCTGTGCCTGGGGTGTTTTTTTTTTTTTTTTTTTTTTTTTTTTTTTGATTTCAATGTTTTATCAAATGTGTGATAAGCACTCATTTTGTCTTCAGTTGAGCATAGTCTTTCTCACCAATTCCCATAAATAAGAAGTAGAAAATTGCAATAAAACTGACAAAGCCTTTTTAGCTAATGTGGGAGATTCCTTTTGTATTGAATTCCAAAATGTATCAGTGGGTACTGTCGAATGTTTAAAATAACATAATTGAAAAGAATTGTTTGAAAAAAAAGTCTAATACTTATTCATTTTTTCAAATACTAATGCTGTACCAATGCAACTTCCATACACATGTATGTCATGACATTATTTTGTGGCACATGGCAGTTAAGAATCACTGGTTTAAATAGTATGACCTATGAACTCAAGTCAAGATTTTAAATAGCCTCTTATGGATGTCATGAAAATGTTTATTTGTGACACATTTCATCCATTAGGATTTCATTTGATTGGGTTTGTTGATGATGTGACTACATATGTGCATAAATGAAAGATGCTGGTAGTTTCAAAATTTTTTTGAGATAATTTTTGCAATCTAGCCAAATTCATCTATATTGAAAAAGAATATAGATGAATTTGGCTAGATTGCAAAAACTATGAAACTCCACCCACTTTGTGGAAATAATCAAAAATGCTCTCATCCAATCCATCCAGATAGTGAGCATAGGTACCAATGGTGGAGGCACTCTCTGTAGTCAGGAACAGACTGGCCTTGGACTCATCCCTAGGAGAATGGACCAGTATAACAATAGATAACCTGATGGAGATGCTGACTTTCTGTACTCAAACAACTCACTTTGGAATGGGATCAGACATAATATCAGCAGGATGAAGGCTTAGCAATGGGATCACCATTATCACCAGCAATGGCAAACCTATATATAGGATACTTTGAGGAAATGGCATTAGAATTTACATTACTAAAGCCAACCCTACTACTGAGATACGTAGATGACACCTTCATACTCTGGCTACACCAGGAAGAGGTCCAAGTGAGCTCAAATAAGTAATCATAATACCTCATCTCAGAGATATAGACAGATATTGAAGGACAAAAATTATTTCAAAAAAATTTTGAAACTACCAGCATCTCTTGTTTAGGCGCATGTGTAGTCAGAACACTGTCAACAAACCAAGTCCAATGAAGTCCTAATGAATGAAATGTGTCACAAATAAACCTTTTCCATTTTGCCTTTTTACTATATATATATATATATATATATAACCTCTATGCTATGTATATGTGCAAATATATATTGAGGAGTATGTACAAGTATGAAAAATAAAAAGGGTTCTAATACAGGTATATGCTTGGATGGATGTATATGTAAGCACGTATGTAAGTGTGTCTCTCATATATATATATATATATATATATATAATTTAAGATATGCTATATTTATGGGTTAAAGTGCTTAATATCAGGGATAGTGTTTATAAATACAAATGAAGTCAACACCCAGAGGTGATACTCTGTTTCATGCTAAACGCAGTCATTGTGGCCTGATGATTGCATTTGGCATGAAACAAACTTCAATGTTCATTTATTTATATATATATATATATATATATATATATATATATAATATATATATATATATATATATAAAAAATCAACAAGCAGAGACAGACTCTCTTCAAGTCTCAAGTCAGGAAGTGATAAGCTAGGGTAATTAATGTGATTTACAATACCAGGATATTTGCATGTGAGTGAATATAATGAACCCAACTGGGATTGGAACTCAGCTCTCCAATTAACATTTCTGAGCCATTATCCATTACACCACCTACACATCCAAGCATACAGAACCTGATGTTCCCAAATGGTTACCCATCTAGATACTGACCAGGTTTGACATGGCTTAGCATTGTTGATTGTATGGGAACCAGTGTTTTAACATGATGTGGCTGTAATCCAAATCCAGAGATCCAAAGAAGCATTGGAATAGTGAGAGACCTTCCAGGAATTATGCAAAGTAAAATCCTTTTACCCTAAGCAAGGTGATAAAGTCACTAAGACTTGAGGGGTTACTGAATGTGAAAGAATCTGAGAAAAAAAAAATTAAGAGAGGACAATAAATAAGTTTCAAGGAGACAGAAGATGACATTGCATTTAAATTTTTTTTTTTTTTAGACAATCAAAATTGAAGGGAAAGCAAGAAGCTGGAAGAGAGTTTCACAAGCAAGAAGTGCAAGAGAAGAAACTGTTAGCATAGAACTTAAGGTTACATCTAGCTATTTCAAATGTTCATTGATGAGACCTACCTGCCAGTCTAATACAGCGTTTAAATTCGTCCAGGTACCAAAGAGGAAAGCTCATCAGAACAATTACCATGAAAAGATTTGTAGAAAAAGCACAGGGAAGGTACATATTATGATGGTGGGAAAGTGACTGAAACCGAGATACCAGACATAGAAACTGCCCAGTCTTTACTTTCCAGTCACGATAGTCCTTATGGGTGACAAATTATTTTCCACCCTACAACCTCTTTCTCTCTCACAGACAAAATATCGCCAACCTCTTACTGCTCTATCACTATTTCTATGGAAAGTGCTCAGATGAACTACATTCCTTAGTTTTGCCAGTTATAACCCCTACAGCTAAGACTCACTCTGTCATGCCCATTGTAGTGAACCACGCTCATTCTCTTCATATTCCATTGGCGAGATGTAAGTTCCACTTGAGCGAGAACTGGTGCTTTGCGAAACTGACTCGAAAAGGATTCTTTCTTGCAATCTTAATCTGTTCAAGTCTATAGTTAACCACTGTCTTCCTCACATATCCATAAAAACTATGCCTCTTACTTTGTAACCTTCTACTGTGAGTGGCTCCCGGGCCTTTTACAGGATGAATCATCATCATCCTCCCTTTGGTTTTTGTAATCATAGGGTAGTTCCGAATGCAGAAGCCACACTAACTCTTTTCTACAATGGTCTATTAACAGAGTAAATATCATTGTTAAAAAATAAAAAATAAAAAGTTTTTTTTTAGAAATCAAAGGAAGGAGGGGGTTGGAGAATTTGACATTGTGTATCTGTGAATGGATGATAGAACTGGGATCAAATGGAGACAATAAAGTCAAACATTTCTTTGATTTGAAAAGGATAGGAACCTATGGAGAGATATGACCATCCATGTCCTGAAGGGATATAGCATATAATGATGATCTATTGTATAATTGGCTATCATCATACTAGAATTGATTGATTTGTTGTTTTTTATGGCTTATCAACCCTTTGTGAGTTATTTAAAGCTGATACATATTTTGGATTGTAGGAAGTTGCTTACAGCACCTGGTATTCCCCAAGCTGTCTCCCCATTTAAGTACTGACCAGGCAAAACGCTGCTTAACTCTGGTGATCAAACGAGGACCGGTGTTTAGAAGGTGATTTGACTGTAGGCAATAATACAAGAAAACTGGAGATTATAACAGCCAAAATGTTGTGCTAAAAACAACAAGGATAAAGATAACTGTTTAAATAATGTTTGGAATAATGAAACTACTATGACTTAGAATTTCACAAAGCAAATCTGGCAATGTTTAACCTTATGTGGTAATAAAATAAGCATGTCCCATCTTCTCTCTTGTTTGTAACCATCCGTTATAATAAAATAAACATTTTCATCACTAAAGCGGAATTAAACAAATAAAACTTCATTCATTTTGACTTAGTGTTGTTGCTATATTACACTTTATTAGAGTTACTGCTATATTGCTTACAAAAACAAATGGTGTGTGAAAAGGGATGGTTTTTCCCTTGACACCACTATTATTTTAACTACCTTCATTCCCCAGAAATATTTTCAAAATATGTGAACCAAATACAATATGTATTATTTACTATTTATTTATGAAGGACAGAATGAGAAAATTTAAATGAATATCATTTTTCCAGACATTTTACATTTTCTTTTCAAATTATATCTCTTTTATTTTAATTTTCCAATTCTTTTTTTTAAATAATTGTGATCTCGGATCAAGGATCCCTAATCCATAGAAATACAAGGCCTGCAAATCCAGCAATTATAGATTACATCATTTTCTACTTTTTTTTTTTTTTTTTTTTTTTTTTTTGAAAAGCAACTGGCAAGGATAATTAATTCTATTCTTTGGAATGGTTAGCAAAACATTGGTGAATTGTCAATTGATTCAAACTTTATAAAATGGTGAATAATAAGGATTTCATTATAGTTGATTCACATATTTTTATAATTTAGTAAATTTCTATAAATTTATGAATAAAAAAATTGTATTTGATTCTTTTTAAATTGGTAAATGATAAATACTGACTTGTATTAGTTTTTGTTAGAATGTTGCAAATTTTTTTTTTTTTTTTACAGTAAGGTTCACCCTTTACAAGGCTTGGGGGCCACTCTAGATAGAGAGTAACATAAGGAGTCCATTTGTGTGTATAGGAGTGGAAGATAATGGTTAACCTTAACCTTGAACAGGCAGCGATTGAGGAAACCTCCTGTTGGGAGTCAGTTCCACAAGGCAGTGGTTTGCAGGAAGAATCTGCTCGAGTGAAACTTACTTTTCACCAATGGAATACGGAGGGAATGTGGGTGATTTGATACTATGGAAGTGGCATGGCGTGTTTTTACTGAGAAGGTTTGCTTTGGTAGGTATAGTGAAGAAAACAGCAAATTACCTTGTCGAACCAAGTGACAACAGCGTGTTGTGTGTATTCTACAATGGAAAATGTGGTGCAAAAAAAAGGGCATGTATTCTGCATGATATATTGAAGACAGAATATTGAAATTAGAAAAAAGTCAGTCACAGGAGTCACCATAAAAGTATTTTGATATGCTAATATTGTGCATCCTCTTCCAGTTGTCAACGAATGAAAAAAAAATATGCTTGGTCGATAAAAGCAGTTGGTGTTCTCAAATTGGGGATGAAAGATAAAATTGTGTATTTTGGCTACTGCATTCGTTGGTGAGTGAGTTATTTTTTTGACTGGTTATGTGCATATTGATTTGTGTCATGATACCTGCAAATCAATATTTTGAAATTTCTTTCTGCCCCTGATATTCTAGTTTGAACTTACAGTGATCAGTTCTCTGCATTGTGGAAGTAATCTGCAACAAATATTTTCCTTTGCAATCCAAGAACTCTTACAGTGGTATCAGGGAATATAGTTTATCTGAGCACTTTTCATGGAAGTAGCAGTAGAGTAGCGAGGGGCTTGCCACATCCCGCCTCTGGGTGAGAGGTTGAAGAGTGGAGAATAATTACCACTAGGGCTGAGGGATACTTTTAAACTCAAAAATCAAGGCCGGAGAGTGAGGTCTGGGCAGCTCCCAACCCCAAATATGTCAACAAGTTTGGCATGATCTAGCTCTTGTAGCTGATAACAGGAGGAATCATGTTCTTACTGGAATGGTACAGGGAGCTGACCATTTTACTTGCATCCTTAGTAATGGATTGTATGTCTGAGTTCCACTTGAGGTCGAGTGTGAGTTTGAGACCCAACAGTCTTTTAAGGCATGGTGCTTCCCCAAGAGGACCTCTGTTCATCTTGATTGGTGGTAGTTTGGGGTCAGATCAGCGATGATGGAAATGTATCTAGCATGGTCTTCGAGGCATTGAATGTAACATGCCAGTTTTATCCTATTGGGTAGTTTGTGCTAGATTGGAAGGGTGATCAGTTGCCAATCACTGACCATTAAGAGTTTTAGAAGTGTGGCTGTATACGTTTACAAATGATCTGAGTATATTCTTAAGCAAATCATTTATGTAGATCAAAATGAGGGTTGGTCTGAGGAGTGACTCCTGGGGGATGCCTGCATTGACTGCTACAGCTATGCCATATTGCCAAATATCCACTTTTTGGCAAAGTGGATAGACTCCACCATCCAGTTAACCATACTAGAAGAACTGTTAAATGTAGGGCCTTCGAGGTTAGTTAACAATAAATTAATGTGCAAGTAAATTGTACAGATGCTAGCATGCATGCATATATATATATATATATATATATATATAATAAAAAGAAAGAACAGTAAGATATATAATCCGGTGCTCTTATTGATATTTTTTATTTTTACAAAAAAAAATGCCGAAAAATTTTTTGTTGTTAATAATAAAAAACCCAGATGACATGCATTTAACAGATGTCAAAATTTGTTGAAAAATGCACCCCTATCCTTCCTAAGCTTAACCTCTTTTTCGAACATAACTCATAATTGGTACAACAATAGTTAATAAAAATGAACATGCTACCACCCCTGTCTAAATGATTGGATTTCTCTGTATCCTTGGAAACAAATTATGAATTATATGTGCATTTAAAAATAAGTTATTCCATTTGCTTGAAGATGAAACAGAACTAATGCTTTTAATTTAATTATATAATTAAATTTGAAGTTTTTAGCTTCGTTTTTTGAAACATAGTTATTACTGTGTAGTGAAGAAACCATATTTTAAATCAGCTAATTTATATATTTTACAGCAAAAACAATAAAAATTGCCTCAACATAATATCATCCATTGCTGTAAAAAATACATATGCTTTGTTAAAATAAATACATTGAGCTCTATGTGGATCTGTTTTAATAATTAATATTACTAGGATCCACCCAGATTATATATCAACATATTGATTACCTGTACTCTATATATATATATATATATATATATATATACAAAATTATAACATATACATGTTATAAAATCACTACAAAAGTTGTAATTTTGTTTCAACACTGATGTCTTATCAAGTGATATTGAATGAAAAATAAATGATTTTATGAGTTCAAAAATCAACCAAACCCTCTCAGCAGGGGAAACTTCATAATCTAACCTATGATGACCAATCAGAATGCAAGTATATGGTAATTAAAATAACATCACAACATGCTCTGGTATAAGTACAAATTATTAGTGCATTAAACTTAAGATTAAATTAGAAATCACTATAAAAATTATATATATATATATATATACATACACACACCTACTGTGGGAAATATTAATAAAGTTTAAAACAAAGAGAGAGAGAAAAAAAAGGAAAATACTAGAAAGTAAGTTGAATGCACATAGTAATATGAATGAAAGAAACAAAAATTCAGAAAATTAATTAAAATTACCAATGTACATTAAGACAGGTGAAGTTTTCTGATGGATTGATAGGGCAAATATTAAAGCAGGAGTAATTTTTGTCTTGCTGGCTTTGGTGAAGGAGAGACAAGGTTTAAGTCTCTCTGGCCAAATGAAGTGTATGTGTATAGAATTTCATGGTCGCCATAGTACCAAATATCCACTTTTTGGGAAAGTGGATAGACTCCACCATCCAGAAAACCACACTAAAAAAGTTTCCAGTTAATGTGAGGGCCTTGAGGTTAGTTAATGATAGATTAATGTGCAAAGGAATTCTGCAGATGTTAGCATAAAATTATTCTTGTAAATGATCTAATAAATATATAGTCTTTCATATTTTTGTTGATATTTCTTAAGAACAAAGAAAATGTATAAATTCACTTTCTTTGTATAATGCAGAAACCTCCAGGCTTCATTGTTAATGCATTTAATTACAATCAAGGATTTAGGTTATTTAAATAACAAACTTAATTTTTTCTAAAGTAATCACATGACCATGTTTTTAAAATGACCTTGTAATATTTTCATTCCTTATTGTCATGAAAAAGAACACAGTTATTTAAACATGACAAGGGACAGTTGTTACAAAAAGTAATACAGACATACTTACAGTATATATATTATCTCTCCAACTTTTTATTTTCTCTGACTAATATTTTGGAGGTGGTTGTTTATACAATCCATGGTGTCACATCTTTCATCCACATGTAATTATTTTTTGATACAACAAATACTAAAAGTAGAAACTCATTGGAAATGATTTTTATTATAGAAATGCACCCAAATTATTTATTGAAGAAATCAATCAAAACCTTCATTCACTCAAATGATTACATATAGACTGACACAGCAAATACTAAAGGTACATATAGAAACTCATTGGAAATGATTTTTATTATAGAAATGCATCCGAATTATTTATTGAAGAAATCAATCAAAACCTTCATTCACTCAAATGATTACATATAGACTGACAAAATACTAAAAGTATGTATAGAAGTTCATTGGAAATGATTTTTTTTATTATAAATGATCCGAATTATTTATTGAAGAAATCAATCAAACCTTCATTCAAAAATGATTACTATAGACTGACACAGCAAATATAAAGGTACATATAGAAACTCATTGGAAATGATTTTTATTATAGAAATGCATCCGAATTATTTATTGAAGAAATCAATCAAAACCTTCATTCATCAAATGATTACATATAGACTGACATACTAAAGGTACATATAGAAACTCATTGGAAATGATTTTTATTATAGAAATGCATCCGAATTATTTATTGAAGAAATCAATCAAAACCTTCATTCAAAATGATTACATATAGACTGACACAGCAAATACTAAAAGTATGTAAACTTCATTGGAAATGATTTTTATTATAGAAATGCATCCCAATTATTTATTGACATTCATAACCTGTCATTATCACAAAATGATGAAGCCTGAAATATTGACAGCAAAGAAAAATGAAAATAATTCATTGTTAACTGAATTTCAATCTGATTTAATCACAGCCAAATATTTGCATTCCTCTTATCAGTATACAATGACTTTACAGTTTTTGCTTTAAGTTTTATCTTTTATTTTTCCACAAGAATAGTTTTGATGATAGGACTAAAAAATGTGATGATGAAATATGAAATTGAACCCATTTTGACACTTCATCTCTGATGTGTCATGCACGCTTCTAATTAAGGCATGTTTGAAAGAAATAGAAAATGCCATTTGTTCTATTATTATTATTATTATTCTGGTTGTTCCTTAGTTAGCATTGCACTTTATCAATACATCATAAATAATGGACTGTTCTATTTTGATTCTGAGGAAACATGGATGCTGTTTGGTTTCTATGAGAAAAAGAGAAGATGATAATGTTTTCATGTGTTTAGTGTCTGCTTCAGTGAAATGAAAATAATTTGTCAAATCTTTTCATTTGTATCCTCTTACTTCTTTAAATAATGATCTGCATTCATACTTAGGATTGTTATTACAATATTTTGTTAAAGATGTCAAGATACATTGCAGTCTGCAAAGAATGGCATGTGAATACGAAAGCACGTTCTGTTTTTCTGGTCTTTGATCATGACACCTGGGTGATGAGCTTTGATTGTTCTGTCTCTGTGTGTATTTTATTATTACCATTATTCAAATCATTTGGAAGACTAGGAATCTTAAAATGATCATTTAATTTTTATTTGTACTTCTATAAAATTTATGCAAAGAAACTAACTTCAGAAGTATGATTTAGAGGCTAGGAAACGTATATTTTGCTGCCTGCCCTTCTCCTCTCAGAAGAATTTGTAATTGCCCACAATTGGTAAGTGTTGTCTTCGGCACAAGAAGGTCGATTATTTTTCTCTTCATTAAGGATACTGGAGGTAATTGTTTTCTGGGGTTTGGTGTTTTCTTTCTGATATGAGTCTGAACCTATGACTAACTTCAAAGGAGACTATCCTATGAGCAGGTGTAGAATATCGGGGATATGGTACTGCCATTTTGTGAATGGGTTCTCAACTGTGTATTAGTCTCTGGTGGGACCTCTCGAAAAACATGATGAAGGATACTGCTATGTCTGTACCTCTGGACAGTTCAATCTAGGTGGTTGAGGTGGCTGATGCATGTAACTCATGTTCGTGTGACTCTCTCACTTTCTAGTTGTCTACTGAACACAGATTTCTAAACATGACCACAACTAAAATGAAAAAAACAAATAAACTCAAATCCAACCTCACAAAAACAGAAGTAGACCTTAGGTTCACCCTCTCCTATACCAATGTGAGGGGTCGACGTTACAACCTTCCAGGAGTGATACCAAACCTGACCTATTCCTGTCTGAAAATGGTATTGATACTGCTATCTTAGCGCATGAACTTGTAATACATTGCTACTCACCCCTAATAACTAAACATAACCATCAAAATAACCACGGAGTCTGCACCTATATTAAGAATGCGTTTCCATGTGGCAGATACCCAAAAATCAAAGACAATGATTTCTTATATATGTTCTTCTACATGGCACTTATCCACAGTAACATTTTCATTTTCACCTTATTTCATCCTTTGACAAAAAATCTGAAATGATTGATAATATCCTCATTGAATATCTCTGTTTCCTTCGCTATTTGTAGTGTTTTTCTGTATTCATAATAAAGAGTGGTTAGTCCATTCATTAACAAAACTGATGAAGAAGGAAGATACAAGACTTCTCTGTTGCCTACAAATTAAACACAGATGATTGAGGAACCCACTAATGTTTCTGATGCAACAGGACCTCAGGTGAACCTCTTTGATCTCTTCTTCACATCCTGTCCTGAAAAATGCTTTGCTGAAGTTTTACCCCAGTGAGTACTTCAGATCATTCACTAGTCAGTTCTCAAAGTTGATGTCAAACCAAAAGCATTTCCTGATGTGCCATAGAATTATTTTTCAGTACACGAAAGCTGAGTGGGGCAGCTTCAGATTTTACATGGTGGAAGCACCTCTCTCGGTCTTCTTTAAATATACTGCTTCTTTTGCATATCTCGCTTGTAGAACTCTCTTCCGTCTACTTACATTCCAGTCAGATTTGATGCAGTGTCAATCGTTATCTTCTATCTTCTTGATTGTTTTTTTTTTTTTCATTGTTCTCTCTTTTGAATAATATTTTCTTTTTCTCATATTCTTTCACACTCAGTAACCCCTTGTGTCTTAGAGGCTTTATTGCCTTACTTAGGGTGAAATGATTAAAAGAAAATTAGCTGTTTCTTTATTAGGAAACCTTTGGCATTCATTAACTGAGCAGCCAATGCTACTGTTGATTGAAATTTATAAAATCTTTCTGTTAAAACAATTTTTCAGTATCTGTCTATATCCCTGAGATGTGGTATCTCTGAGATGTAGTATGATGATTACTTGCATTATTTACATTATTCAAACTGTTAATCTCATTTTCATTTCGTTTTGTACATCAAGGACACATGGCCCAGTGGATAAAGTTGTTGATTAGATCCAATGACTAGACCAAAAAGAGTTGTGAGTTCAGTACCAGGCCACGTCAGTGGTGAGCCAAAACTAGGAGACTTGAGGTAAACGGAAATAACATTTGGAAGAGGCATGGCATGTGAAACTAGAATAACCTACCCCAGTGGATGAAATAAAGAGTTTGAAATTCCAGTCACTTGAAGAATAAATGGTGATAAGTAATACAAATATCTAAATTTCAGTCTTTCAACTATGATTTCATTCTTCTTTTATGAGCCATGTCCCTTCAGGTTGTGGTTGATTTTGGTTCTCCACTACTTACTGCTCTCTTAGCAAATATTCATCTTTTTGCTATCTCCTAGTCCCTGTTCTGCCAACCATTTACACAAGCTTGTTAGGTAGTTTATTTGCTGCTTTTCTCTGTCCCTCTTACCTTCAATATATTCTGTGAGTGTTAAATTTTCTAAGCCTTCTTTCTTCATTATTTAGCCTTGAAATTTCTCATTCTGATTCTAAGTGCCTTTTTGTTTTTGAAGTGTGTTTTTTGTTTCCATTTTCATTAAATCTTTGTTGTTATTAACATGTTCAGTCCATGGTATTCTCAGCATCCTTCTGTAGAACCACATTTTTGTTGCTTCAAGTCTCTTAATTCATCTTTGAGGAGATTGTTCATCATTTGCTGCCATATAGGAAGATTGATATTATGTAACAGTTCAGTATGCTTTTCTTTGTTTCTGACAATTTCCCATTTCTTAATACTTTGCTTAACTTTTGGAAGGATCTTTTGTTATTCCAATGAGATTCAAAACCAATAGTTTCATCAGATAAACAATTTTCTCCCAGGGGACCATCTGATAAACAGTTTTGTCCCAGGGGACCATCTGATAAACAGTTTTGTCCCAGGGGACCATCTGATAAACAGTTTTGTCCCGGGGGACCATCTTATAAACAGTTTTAATCCTGTCCCTCAAACTTTTTTTAAAATTTATCTTTTATAATTGTTAGCAACCTAATAAAAACTCCAGTAAACTGTTTAGGAAATACATATTTATTTTGTTCTATTCGATTTTTAATCATTTGATTTTGATGTTGGTAGTAAAGGTTGTTAAAAAAAAAATGTTAAAGTAAAATATTAAAATTTTAAAATTGAATAAATGCAAAACAAATTAACTTTTTACTGTAGATTAAAAAAAGTCACAACTTTGATTTAAGCATTTTGGTTAAATCATTTTGAATAATTTTATAGAGAAATATTCTCATTAATCATTCAATCATTTTTATCACACTTTTAAGAATTGCACTCAGTTTCTATATAAAGAATATTATTGTATTGCAATTGTTCACAATGAAAAAGATTTTAAAGTCTTTATCAAATAAAAAAAATGTCATGATTAAATTTTTCATGTTTCTTTATCATTTTTGTTATTGTTTCACCTATGCAGATCGTCAGGGCAGACTGCCCTGACAATCTGTGTATGTGAAACATATATATATATAAATTTTTTTTTTTTATTTGCTTTTGGAATAAATATGATAAACATTTTGGGAAAACAAAATTCTATCATTTATAATTGTTAGTTGCATGAAAAAAAACTTGAATAAACAGTCTCAGAAATAAATATCTATTTTGATCCATTCAAATTTTAATCATTTATTCATTTTATTAAAAGTAAAAAAAATAATTTAAAAAAATTAAATATTAAAGTTTTACAAAGGAATAATTATAAAAACAAATTAATTAAATTTTGATTTGATTTTTTTACAGCTTATCAACTCTTTGTAGGTTATTTAAAGGCAGAAAACACTTTTAGATTACAGTATTTTTTTTTTTTTTTTTTTTTTAGATAATAATGATTTAGTGATAAAACTCTTACTAATTAACGCATAACTAGGAGGGAAGTGATAGATTCATGTCTCTCCTTAAGAGTATTTGCCCATGTGATTATAATGAACATAACTGGAATTGGAACTTGGCTCTCTGATTAACAATTCCAAGGCATTATCCATTAAACCACCTGCACATCCAAGCTTACAGCTCCTGATATTCCCAAGCAATCACCTGTCTAAGTACTGACAAGGCATGATGTTGCTTAACTTCAGTGTTTGTATGGGAACTGGTGTTTCAATATGATGTGGCTGTAGACCATTTTTACTTAAATAACTTGGTTAAATCACTTTGACTAATTTTACATGGAAGTGTCCTTATTAATTATAATACTCAGAGTAATTATTTTTATCAAACTTTAAATTTCATCTTATACTGTGATATATTTTTTCATTTTCTATATAAAAAATATTAGTGCATTGCAACTGTTCACAATCAAATGATTATAAAGTCCTTATCTAAAAAAAAAAAAATGACAAGATTACATTTTTTCCATGTCTATCATTTTTTGATTTCCTCCTTCGTGTTTTCAGTTTTGTTTTTGATAAACGGAAAACATAACATGTAAGTGGTATTTATTAGCAAAATTAGTTCTTACAATTCAATAATTGTGTTTTTCTCATTTAGAGTTAATTCAGAAATCTAAATGTAAGTCATTCAAACGTTCTATTTTCATTCAGCTTTCAATTAAGGAAATGATCCTGACAAATATGCAGAAATTTTAAATCTCTACTTGTCCAGACACATGAGAATTCTACACAAAAAAAAAAAAAAAAAAATGGATATTAAACAAATGATCACTATCTCTAAACACACACCCTCACACAAACAGCAATAATAATTTTGAAGCTAGTAAATATATATATATTTTTTTTTTTTTTTTTTTTTTTTTGCTTCTGTTGTGGCCTGTTATGGGCCAGAAAGAAAGACACAGAAGAAGACAGTTTGAATAAGTGTATTGAAATAACAGAACATATATACAAAATAAGAGTGTTATTAGTCAGCAGATAGAAGTGTCCATCCGAATTATCAGGTTATACTGCGTCCCAATTGCCTCCCTTAGGAAGTCTTGCAGGTTAGTATTTATGAAGGAGGAAGAGTTCATTCTAATGTAGATAGGTCACCATAACAGCTTCTGGAACATGTAACACATATGTTTATATACATACATTATATATGCTCCAAAGATTGTCATAGCTGCAGAGTAATATTGGGGAAATGCTTCCATGGCATGTATCTCAAATGCCTTCTGACAACAAAGTCCACCTCCA
Source organism: Acanthosepion pharaonis (assembly GCA_903632075.3). Taxonomy (NCBI): domain Eukaryota; kingdom Metazoa; phylum Mollusca; class Cephalopoda; order Sepiida; family Sepiidae; genus Acanthosepion; species Acanthosepion pharaonis. Next base: position 1,292,971 of record CAHIKZ030005480.1, on the reverse strand, counting down.
AGCTGGAGAATGGGTGAAGGTGGACAACTGGCACCTTATATAACTAGCTCCTTTGGGTAGATGGAGCTCAGCAGCACAGAAAACGGCAGTCCATCTAGGGAAAGGAAAACTCTAATTTAAAACCTCCACTGTTTTTGTGGTCATATCGAAACACTGAAAAGGTTATGGAAGTAAATCCTGACAGAAAACTGAAAGTGGAGCCCTGAAAACCAGTTAGCTGTCAACACTGATAATTTTTTGGTAACTCTTGCTGCCAAGCCATCAACTTTGTATTCCTTTGGATCTTGATGGTACATCCAAAAGACAGACCATATAATCTGAACAGTGCATGGCCTCCACATAACATTGCCCACTCCTGCAATCTGGAGAGGTCAATCTAGTCTAATCACTAAACACATTGCTACCTTTATCTCACAAGATATATATATATATATATATATATATATATATATATATAAAAGGCTTAAACACTAATATTCCATTGGAATCGAAATATGATCCAAAATCATCAGACCTACAAATTCAAAATGAAAACAGAAAAAAATAACTCCGGAAATCAAAACAGAATTTAGAGAAAGTGTAAGTATGAGGAGGAGGAGATGAAACCTTAACAGAGAGAATTTTAGGAGATGTGTGGGGGGAATTAAAAGAGGAGAGAAAGAAAGTCACGGATGTCTAATGCATAAAGATACATTTCGTGGTGACATACACACACCATAGACAATTAGAACTTAGGATAGGAGGTAGGGGGGAAAAAGAAAGAGAAGAGGTTGGGGAGAGAGATGGGACGAAGGAAAATAAAATTGTGTTTACTTAAAGGGCCGCTTTGTAATTGAGAAAATTTGACAAATTAATATCGACTACAGGTTAGAAATCAAATATATATATATATATATATATATAATACTAATAATGGACTATCCCATTGGTTTCGATGTATAAGGATCTGACAGCTTAGTTTTGTGCGATAATCTTAAGTGGCACTTACCCGCTAGTGATTTACAAAGTAGGCTGCATATGGAGCAAGAGTGAGGATTGTGGGATGAGATCACTGTTAGATTGGCTGATCTTTTAGATCTTGCTCTCAGTTTTTGAAGATGATTCAGACAAGCAGATTGAAAACTGCTGAGTTCACTAAAACATATTGATCTCCATTCTACCCGCTCCAAGGCTAAGCGCTAATATATATATATATATATATATATATATATATATATATATATATATATATAATAATAATTTTTGAAGTAGGGAGATATAAAAGATAATCTGTCACAGCTGTTCCTTACAATATATTGGGTAAACTTGCAGAAATTAGAAAAAAATTTATCTATGAACACAAAAAGGGTCTTAATATTCAGTCACCTTCAAGACGATAAAGCAGACAACCACTTGCTTGCTGGCCTATATGAGTACAGTATTCTTTTATATGCAGAAACCCATTTACATTTTTTCATTTTTTTTTTTTTTTGTTCTTTTCGTTTTTAAATTTTTCTATTTCTCCCCCCCCTCCAAAGGCATTTTGTCCCAATGATTCGCCTTATTTGATAGTTTAGTAAGAAATCCCGGTTCGAAAGTTAAAGAAAGAAAAAAAAAAAAGGGGGAAAAATGGAAAATTGAAGGTCTTTGACTAGATGTGAGGGTGTCTTGTGAGTATTCTAACGATGTTGTGACAGTATCTTTTTTGCTTGATATAATGTCTGAAATTGGAATTGACTAGCCTCTCCATCTCCTCTTTCTAAATGTTATTGAAAGCATACCTCCCAAGCCCACCAGTTGGTGTGGGCCGAGGATTGGCCGTTGATTCCTCCCCCACTCCCAACCAGGTCGACTCTTGGACATAAGGTAAGCCGAAATCTTCAGTCACCTTCAAGACTATAAAGCAGACAACCACTTGCTTGCTGGCCAATGTGAGGACAGTATTCGCTCTAGCAGAAACCCATTTTCATTTTCATTTTTTTTTTGTTCTTTTCGTTTTTAAATTTTTTCTATTTCTACCCCCCCCCCATTTTATCCCAATGATTCTCCTTATTTGATAGTTTAGTAAGAAATCCCGGTTCGAAAGTTAAAAAAAGAAAAAGAAAAAAGGGGAAAACAGGAAAATTTGTTTGGACTGTTGCCGTCATCTTTATTGTCATGTTCACTATGTTTCAGCTGTTGTATGCTCTGGCCTTCTTCAGGTGATTGGAATTTCAAACTGGATCTTTTATTTCATCCAATGGGGTAGATTATTCTAGTTCCACGTGCCATGCCTCTTCCTGATGTCTCAGTTATTTCCGTTTAACTCAACTCTCCAAGTTTTGGTATTGAACTCACAACTCTTTGGGTTTAGTCACTGGATCCAACCAACAGTTTTATCCACTTTTATCCATGTGTCCTTGAGGACATCAGTGGATGAATTTTTGGGACTTATAAAACTTAATGTCTCAGTTTACATTTTTTTACCAGAGCTCATATTGCAATTTTGTTATTATTGCTTTTCTCTGGCACTCTGTATTATTGACTAGCAGTAGAGCCTGGTGTTGTCTGGGGATGTAACAGTTGAGTAAGAGATAGATTGAGTATTGACCATCATAAAGACTGAAAAATAAAATTGACAAAGATTATTGTTGAAGGTTGATGGACACGCATGTCTTAATTAGTTTTTTTTTTTTTTTTTTTTTTTTTTTTTTACAAATTAGTCAAACCCAAACTGAAACAAAAACATTGTTTTCAATCGTTATGAGTCTATTGATTGAATAGAATTTTATTATAAACAATTGTCTTGTAAATGGAATTTTTAAAGCATTCTGAATGTAAAAATAAAGAAAAAAGTGTGCAAGACAATAAGAAACACTACCTACCAAAAAAAGTGAAGTTTTGTTGAAATCGGTTGAAAAATGTAGGAAATCCGATCCCATATATAAATGAACACACACACACAAACAACCTGGGTTTTATAAGTATAACTTGATATGAGTTGTCCCCTTTTCATTCTGGCGACAGAATTGTGTTTTATCGTGTTTTCAAATTGATTTTGTGCAAAAACAATTGTTTTTCCAATTTTTGGTGCTGTCAGAAACACTGCAAGGTAATTTTATGCAATCCTGTGAATTTTTGTTGAAATCGGTTGAAAAATGTAGGAAATCCGATCCAATATATAAACATACAGACACACACACACACACACACACACAATCTGTGTTTTATAATAAGTAAGATTCCCATATTGTATTCATTTCTATGCTTGGCCAGCTTAGGAGATTTTTGTGGCCTAGCATATGTTCTGATTCCTTATTTTTCAGTTATGTTCTCTATTATTTCAACCTCATCCCACAGGGATTGGTGATCTCCCTTTTCCCTCCATATGCCATCAGCTATGCCTGATTGCTCTTTCTCTCGTGTTACAGCTTTGATGTTCGTGCAGCAAGCCAAGCATAGAAATGAATATGGAGTGCTAGAGAAAAGCAATAACAACAACAAAATTGCAATATGAGCTCTGGTAAAATGAAAAAAAGATGTTTACTGAGACATTAATCCCAAAAACTCTGACACTGATGTCCTCAAGGACACATGGATAAAAGTGCTGGTTGGATCCAGTTACTTGACCCAAAGAGTTGTGAGTTCAATACCTGGCTACATCAGTGGTGAACAAAAAACTTGGAGAGTTAAGTTAAAGGGAGATAGCTGAGATATCTGGAGGAGGTATGGCTTTTGGAACTAGAACAATCTACTCTGGTGGATGAAATAAAGGATTCAGTTTGAAATTCCAATCACCTGAAGAAGGCCAGAGCTTCTTCCCTAATTTACCTCAAAGATATTCATGAGTGTTCTTAAATTTAAAGATATTGTCAAACAAACAACATTTTTACATTTATTTAGAAAATACTTGTTGCCAAATAAAATTCTTACATTTTCCTTGATAAAGTCCATCACAAGACAAAAGATGAGCTCGGTTTTTCTTTGTCTTTATTATTCCTATATATATATATATATATATATATATATATATATATATATATATATAGACAAAGGTAGTATTTCTTAATAAGTGTGTTTTTGTTTACATATTCTTGTCTCGTAATTCTCTTGTCATGATATATCTATATGTCTATATTCTCTTTTATATCTGTCATGATATCTATCTCTCTATCTAATCTATATTATATTTTATATCTATCTCATCTGTCTATTTATATTTCTATCTATCTATATCTCTATTATATTTCTTCTATCTATATCTCTAATTATATTTCTATCTATCTATATCTCTAATTATATTTCTATCTATCTATATCTCTAATTATATTTCTATCTATCTATATCTCTAATTATATTTCTATCTATCTATATCTCTAATTATATTTCTATCTATCTATATCTATTATATTTCTATCTATCTATATTAATATTTTTCTATCTATCTGTAATTATATTTCTATCTATATTTCTAATTATATTTCTATCTGTAACTATATTTTCTATCTATCTATATCTCTATTATATTTCTATCTGTAACTATATTTCTAATTATTATTTTCTATCTGTATATCTAATTATATTTCTAATTATATTTCTATCTGTAACTAATTATTTTCTAATTATATTTCTATCTGTATTTCTATATTTCTAATTATATTTCTATCTATCTATTTCTAATTATATTTCTATCTATCTATATCTCTAATATATTTCTATCTATCTATATCTCTAATTATATTTCTATCTATCTATATCTCTAATTATATTTCTATCTATCTATATCTCTAATTATATTTCTATCTATCTATATCTCTAATTATATTTCTATCTATCTATATCTCTAATTATATTTCTATCTGATATACAAATATCTAGTAATTTAATTTGATAAAACCAGATTTTGTTTCTGATATACAAAACCAGTCAATTTAATTTGAAAGATCAAGTGGGTATTGAGTCAGTTTTTCTTTTTCATATGTGATGGAAGCCTGATTATCAATCATCTGATCAGACAGCTGAAGTATGGATGAACAAAATGAACAAAACCTGATATTTAATGCAAAGATAAAACTATATACCTAACATCAAAGTATGCTCATATAATGGATGAAACTCTTAGTTGTAAAATACTATAATAGCTTATAGTATTAAAGATTCTTAACCTATTAATGTCCACTGCAAAATTGGGTGTTATAAAAATTAAAACATAAATCCAGAATTAATTATGTTTTTATCTTATCTACACAAAACATATTTAGTTGGTATACATGTTTGGGTAGACTTTCCTGTTTTTTTTTTTTTAAATGAAATTAATATCTACTGGCCTAGAGTTTGAAAGTCTTATTAATGAAAATGTATCTTTTGACAGCAATTGAACTTTTATTCCCTTTTTAATCTGAGAAATTACCATCAGGCCAGGCATGCTTCTACCATTAAGCTACGGGAAAGTATTACAGTAAAGCAAGCCTCACTTATCTTATTTAAGAAATGCACATTGTAACCTTTTGAAGTCTATATTGGATTAAATATTCTATTCTTTTTCTATGTACCATTTCCCTTCAGGATGTTGGCAATCATGGCTCTCCACAATTTCCTGTCTTTTGAATCTTTTCATAAATTTTGTCTTTTTCTACAAAACCTTGTTCTGCAATCTACTTAAGCTCACTAAGTAGGTTATACATTCTTTTCTTCTGTCCCTCTTGACTTCAATCTGTCATGTGAGTATCAGATTTTCCAAGCCTTCTTTCCTCATTATGCACCCTAGAAATTTCAATTGTCTTTTCCTGATGTTAAGTATAAATTTCCTTCTTGTTGCCATTTTCTCTAAAACTTCATCGTTGGTCACATGTTCAGTCCATGTTATTCTAAGCATCCTTCTGTAGAACCATATTTTTGTTGCTTCAAGTCTCTTCTTCATATGTGAGGAAATTGCCCAGCATTCATATTACATAACAGTTCAGCACTCTTTTCTTTGTTTCTAATGAAGGTTTATATCTATAAATCATTAATATCCAGCTTGAGTTATATTTGTTTGTTGAGATATGGTAAAATCTTTTAATTTCTGTTTCAACACTATTTCAATCTACTCCAGTTTTACCTTATCTAGAAAATGTTTACTAAATATACAAAATAGACTGAACTCATTTTAATATGAAACTCTTGTTCATAACATGTGCAAAAAGCATTTTTTTTTTTAAAGAAATTCTTGCAACCATTAAAAAATAAATAGTTTCATGAATTAAAGTATAATAATTAGATCCTTTTTGCTACTGATATGATTGACACCCATGTAGACAAAGGTAACTTTATTTCTATCTATTCTGCTAGATGGGTTGGCAAATGTTTCCTTTCAAGGTTTGATCTTCTAAGTGGCATCCATTTTGACTGAAGAGTCATGGGAAGTAAAGCAGGAGCTGGGACTTTTTGGAGATCAAGTGGCAACAAAACCGAAAATAGGGTATATCTGGTTGCTGATCTATATTATCATGCTCAGGGTTGGGGAGAGTACTGGTCCACCCTTGTCGGGAGACAGACATGTCCTGTGGTTCCTGTGCCATCCATTTGTATTGCCAGCCCCCATGTTGGGATGAATAGATGGACAAAGAGTTTGTAGGGGGAAGAGCTGAACTGTTAGACAAACACAGTAGAAGTTGTCCAAAGTATGACCTACTTATTCACCCAGATGAGCATACAAAGACCTGAATAAAACTCCTATTTTATAATATGTGAAACAGGGTTTGCATTTGTTTTTTTATTTTTGTTTTTTTGTCTTGTTAACTTGTGAGCAGCAGTGGGCCCTTTCCCAGGTTTCAGTGCACACTGACGAAATTGAGAATTAAAATGCAGTTTGTGGCAATCATTGGCTGGTTGGTGGAAAACTTAGGTAAGGGTTGTATATTTATGCTACAAACTGATTTTTCTGTCTTAACTTCTTCAAGCTAATGTCTCTCTTTTTTTTTTTTTTTTTTTTTTTTCCCCATGTTTAATACAGTCAATCAGGTCATGTGAAATAGGTCAGGCCATTTTCCGTTCTGTTGCACCATCTGGTGATCATCTGAAGATAAGGGAAGTAAAATTCTGGGCAAACTTAAAACTTCATATCTACAAAAAAATGGTGTGATAAAAGGATGGTTTTTCCCATGATGACACTATTATTTTAACTACCATCACTCCTCACCAATGTTTATTTTAAAAAGTAATGATCACAATTAGAATAAAACCTAAACATAAAAAGTGAATATATATACATTTTTTTTTTGATATTTTACAACAAAAATATTAAACATTATTTATTTAATAGATTGTTTATTTACATGAATAATTTTCTATTTAAACATACTAATACAATTGAAACTAATGCAATGCAATATTTATCATTTACTAATTTATAAAGAAATAAAACAATTTTCTATTCATAGATTTATAAACATTTACTAAATTATTAAAATATATGAAGTAAATCATTATTATTTACCATTTTATAAAGTTTGAATCAAGTGGCAATTAGCCAATATTTTGCCAACCGTTCCAATAAACAATATAAATAATGTAAATAAACAATCTAATAAATAAATAGTTTATTATTTTTGTTGTCAATTTTCAAGAACAAAGAAAATGTATAAATTCACTTTCATCATATATTTAGGTGTTATTCCAATAGTAATCATCATTTTTTAAAAGAATAAACATTGCAGAGGAGTGAAGGTAGTTAAAATAATAGTGGTGTCAAGGGAAAAACTGTCCTTTTGACACTCTGTTTTTTGTGGGCACAAAGGTTCAAGTTTGTCAAATTCTGTTTGTAGGCGTTGGTTTTTATTTGCTTGATTTTTCAATTCATGGTCTTATCAGGGAAAGATTTTTGGTCAACACTGGATGAACATGTTGATACTTCTGAGAATTGTGTGTGTGTGTAGTGGTGGTAGTAAAATGTATATTCAGAATCTGACTGATAACCTGTTAAATGAACAACAGCAAATAATACAATCTTTTTATATGTAAACATAAAGTTTGTCATATAATACAATTGTACAGTACCATCCGTGTGCAAACTATATATAGATAAAAAATATTGTAAGTACACAAAAATAGGAAGATGTGTAAAACAAGGTTGCATCTTTCTCATTGGATTTATTCAACCCTTACAGCAAGGCAATCTAGAAGTCCTACCAGGATTTATTGTTGGTGGGCACAATCTTAATAGTATATGTAGATGATACAATGTTGATGGTTGACATGAAAGAAAACTGCAGGAACTCTTAGAGAAGGTAATGAAGGAAAGTGGGAAGAAAGGATTATCAATTTTAAGAATGTCAGCAAGTGGAACAGCAAGCTCTAAAATGGAGATGTCAAAATCAAGCAAGTGTGAAAATTTAAATATCTTGGAAGTGTTTTAACAGTGACACTGAAAACAGATGACGCATTGGCATAGCAAAAGATGCCTTCCAAAAGCTAAACAAAGTATTAAGAAACATGTAGATGAAGAGGAAACTTGAAGCAACAAGCTATGGTTCTACAGAAGGTTGCTGAGAATATTATAGACAAAGCATGTGAGCAATGAGGAAGTTTTATTGAAAAAGAAAAAAAAAAGGATGCTTATATTTAGAATCAGAAAAAGTTGAAATTTTTGGGATACATAATGGTGGAAGAAGGCTTGGAAAATCTGACACTCACAGGGCATATTGAAGGCAAGACAGGTTGAACAAAACAGTGGATAACCTACATTGTGTAAATGGATGGCTCGAACAGGGAGAGGAAGTGATAGTAAAAAAGACAGTTACAATGTTGTGGATAGCCATGATTGTTCACATCCTGAAGACACACTGCACATAGAAGAAGGAATATAGTAGCATTCTCCCTTATTGAGGTCTAAAAAGTATAAGTGCAAATGACCTGTTGATCTAGTGGGGGTATAAGCAAGTGACCTGGTTCGCCTCCCCCACCTCACTGGTTGACGCTTTGTGAATAAGTAAATAAAATAATGTGAAATTCCTTTGTTCCTTTTCTCTGCCAAGACATTAAATTGAAACTTGTATGCTTAATAATTGCTACACATTCACCAAATTTCTAAGATTTTAGAGCACTGAAAATGTTGTTTGTATACTTTTTGTCTGGATAGAAAAATGGAACAGCATAGAGGAGCCTTTAATTAAGAAAGAAAAGAACATCAGGCCTTAGGCTTGAAAGTTTCAACCATTTAATTACACCAAAGGTAATGTCAAGCCATATACACTGTCTAAGTTGAAGAGCCAGACAAGTGACATTAGGTTTAAAGTTTTAAGCCTCAACCAACGAATTCGACAAATGACCTTGTGGATAAAAGTGTTGGTTAAGTAGATCAAATTTATGTCTGAATTTCTTGGATGAGGAATTATAATTATTTACCTGATTTCCTTATTTTTAATCTATTCAACCTGAGCAAGGCGATAATGCCACTAAGATATAAGGGACTGCTGGAAGTGAAAGATAATGAGAAGACTTTAGTAAAGAGAAAGGACAATAAAAGAACAGGTTTCAGGAAGTCAGAAGATGGCAATAATGCTACTAAGATGCAAGGGGTTACTGGGAGTGATAGAGAATGAGAAGAATTTAGTGGAGAGAAAGGACTATAAAAGAACAGGATTCAGGAAGTCAGAAGATGGTGATAATGCTACTAAGATGGTAGAGGTTACTGGGAGTGAAAGATAATGAGAAGAATTTAGTGAAGAGAAAGGACAATAAAAGAACAGGATTCAGGAAGTCAGAAGATGGTGATAATGCTACTAAGATGGTAGAGGTTACTGGGAGTGAAAGATAATGAGAAGAATTTAGTGAAGAGAAAGGACAATAAAAGAACAGGATTCAGGAAGTCAGAAGATGGCGATAATGCCACTAAGATGGTTTACTGGGAGGAAAGATAATGAAGATAGTTAAAAAAAGGAAGTAAAGATATCCTGGGGAAAAAAAGATAGTTAAAAAAAAAGCTAATATCCTGGGGGAAAAAAAACTGACCTTTTGATACTCCATTTTTTTTTTGTTTTTTTTTAACACGAAAGTTCATGGTTTGCTAATTTCTCATTTGTCTATTTTGTTGCCTATGATTTTATTTTTTTCCCAATTTAGTAAGAAAAGAAAGACAAGTTTTTAAATATCTCTTTTCATGTTAATCTGTTGTGGAATTCATTTTTCTAAATTCTAACTTTTCTCAAAGACTTGTATACTGCGCAGTTGTTTGATTACTTAATGTTCAACAGAACCGAGTATTGCTTTGGTCAGTTCATCCTGAAACACATTGTTTTTTATTCGGGTTTTAAGAATAGACATTTTATATTGTAAATATACAAGGTCTGATCAAAAAGTATCAGGACTGGTGCTATAAAAAGTAAACTACAATATACATCAATTCAGTATTTAATCTCTTTCGGATTAGTCCGCATCTGAATTTACACATTTTATCCTGCACCATTTCAGTTGATGAAAGCATTCTTGGAACTCCTTTTTGGGGATAGTGAACAGCTGCCTCTTTTCTTGGATTTCCATTATGTCTTGAAGTCTTGTTCCTTTGAAGAGGGATTTGATTTTTGAAGAGAAAAAAGTTGCAGGCAGTTGAGAACTGGGGAATATTGTGGTTGTTTGATATGGGGAATGTAGTGTTTGGCCCAGACAGTTACACGAGCCATAGTCACTGATGGAACCTCTATGGTATGGGAAAACCACACTCTACACACTTTCCTCCTAAGCACTGCTATAAACAACAGAAGCAAGCAAGAACATTATAACTTAGTGTGTATGTGCAACACAGTTCAAAGTCAATCTGTGCCAAGCAAAGTATTTATACAATAACTAAAAAAGGGAAGAAAAAAATTACTACTAGATAATCAGGATATTCTTTTTCTGATCAAAGCAGATTATGCACTTTCTCTGACGCTGTAACTGATGTCTGCTCAGCATTTTTTTTTACAATGATTTTCACCCTGCACAAATCCCAAGAGCCACTCAAGGTAGAGGGTTACAGAGTAAGAGCCACAATTGGTATGTGTAAGGAAGATAATGGTTAACCCATGAACAGATTAAGATTTTAGTGATCAGGAAAGCATCCTTTTGGGAGTTGGTTTCACAAAGCAGTGGTTTGCAGGATGAAGCTGTTTGAGTGGAATTTACATCTCACTAATGGAATATGAAAGGAATGAAAGTGGTTTTGCTACAATGTGTGTGGCATAGAAAGGTTAAAACAGGTGGAACTATAGGCTGCAGTTCATCTGAACACTTTCCACAGAAGTAGTAACAGGGCAGTTAGAGGTTTTCGATGCTTCGTCCGTGGGAAAGTGGTTGTAGAGTGGAAAATAATTCAACACCCACAAGGACACAGAGATGCTGTTGTACTTTTTTGAGACTGGAAAGTGAAGTTAGAAATGCCCCCCCACCTATATATATATACAGCAGGAGTAATTCCTTTTTTGCCCTGATTTTGGCTTTTGTAAACTTAGAGCATAGTAGAACGAGTCCAGTTTTTATTTGAGTGATGTAAATCAAGGAATATGTAAACTTGTATACATTTGTTTTCAAGGAATTTATAACCTCTCTAGTGAGCTTGGGTAAGTGGATGGCAGAACATGGTTTAAGAGAAATAAAAAAAAAAGAAAATTTATTAAGATCTACAAAGGACAGGAAATTGTGGAGAGCCATGATCGCCTATGTCCTGAAGAGACACGGCACATAGAAGAAGAATGAGCTTGTGTAAAGGTATGGCTAAACAAGGTCTAAGAGAGATATCAAAATCAAGAGTTACAAAGGAGAGAAAATTCTGAAGGGACATGGCACATAGAAGAAGACAAGTGTCTTTCTATCATGGCCTTGTTTTCATTTGATTTGCTTTTGCTAACTCTTAACACCCTGTTCCGACTGGTTCCGCAAAGCATTGTTTCAGCCATACAGTCCTGAAACATGATATTGCACAAATCAAATGAACCATTTTTACAATTGTTTTATAAGGAAATCATGACCTTTCCAATGTTAAGGAGAAATCTCTAATCTTGTCATCTGTTGTCCATTTTCATCGAATAACGTACATTCAGCATCAGGAAATTTTCAAGAGGTCTTAATCTTTGTTAATCTGTTTAATCCTTGTATAAATTGGTCGGATGAAAGGGTATCCCTTTATTAAATGCTGATTGTGCTGATATGGAATCAAAAACTATAATCTTCAGGCAAAATTTGAATATTTATGGAGAAAGGTGACAAGACATGCCTTCAAAGGCAGATTTATTTAGTCATGTTAAGGGAGTTATGGGTCTCTTTGACATAGTGTAATGGTTAGCAAGCTTGTCTTGCTAGATCAATTATGACTGAATAGTGAGGTCAGTCCCATACTTTCCCGTACTTTCGGACGTGTATCACATCTAAGGTATGTTTAGAAAATCACCATACTAGAGTAGCTAAGAATCATTAAACGTCATTCTGTCCTGGCTGGCTGCCTTTTCATTTGGTTTGCTTCTACTAACTCTTATCCTGTCTGGAAAAGTGCTACAAAGGGTTGCTTCAGCCAGCCTGTTCTGAAAGACATTATCACACAAATCAAACTAACCTTGATTTGTGTGTTGTTTGTGGGTTTTTTTTTTTTTTTTTTTTTTGACCATTTTACCCCAAGCAAGGCAATAAAGCCACTAAGATACAAGGGCTTAGTGAGTGTGAGAGAATATAACTGAAAGAAAAAAACATTATTGAGTAAGAATAAAAGTATGGGAATTAAGATAAAAGAATGACGATTGACATTGCATTTACATTTCTAAAGATCAAAGCTGACTGGAAAGCATGAATTCGGAAGATAGGTCCACAGGCGAGAAGTGTGATAGAAGCAAAGGTTAGTGTAGAACTTAGGGTTGCAGCTAACCATTTCAACTGTAAAATTGCTACCAATCTGGTACTGCACTAAAATCCATAAAGCCTAAGTACCATAGTGGAAAGTTTATCAGAACAGTTACCATGAAAGTATTTATAGAAAAGGTACAGGGAAGCTACATTACGGCAATGGGAAAGTGACTGAAGCTGAGATGCCAGGTCAGGATCAATGACATTGCAAATTCTTTTTTGGATTTTATCAAGAATCTCTAAATACATAGCAGCGGCCCCAGACTAGACATGGCAGCAATATTCAAAGCCTGGAAGAACAGTAGTCTTATAAATATCAAAGATTTATATTTGTTTTAAAGTAATGGTTCCAACATTTTTTGGCCATGCCCCACCCAAGCATCTGTAAAATCCTGATACACCACCTCTGACATATATAATTCTTATTATTTAAAAAGTGAACTCCTATTGTGTTAACAATATAACTATATACATTACATATTATACACAGTAAGTATGTAATTACACATGTACATACATACACACAAATATTTTTATACTGTAATAATGGTAATACCTCATTCCAGATAACCTTCATTTCCTGACTTGATAAGATTGAATCAAATTAGAATTTGACTAGAAACACCATAACCCTTCTTATCTGTGAATTGTCATGACTTCTTGGGAGAGATAGGGAAGTGGTTTTCTGTTTCCTTCTCTATTATTTTGAATTCAGAGTTTTCATACACCATTCAGGATATAAGTGATCATGATTCTCCACAATTTCTAATTTGGTTTTAAAATAAGCTACTTTTCTGCATTTATATTAAGAGAAAATTATTAACATTAATGCTAGAAAATATTTTGTCATTCTTTATTAACTAATTTTTTATGCAATCCATTATATTACAGACAAGGTTTCTGAAACAAATCCATCAAAATTTTCATTCACTCTCGCAGTTACATATAGGGCAGTGGTTTTGCCTACGCCTACTTAAGCATCTCTAAAATCTGTATGCTACCCTCCAGCTCTTGACATATAATTCTTCTTATTTAAAAAGTGAACTCCTGTTCACATGGAGGAAGCTTAAAGGCCATTTCCTTAAGAATTTGAGATTGTATATATACCATGTTATTATTATCATTTAATTTTAGAATTTTACAATATTTATAAAAAATATTGTTTTAGTAATACATATGGTTTGGTTTATTTTGTTTTACGGTATATCAACCTCAATGTGTTATTTAATGCCAACAACATTTTTAGGATGGATTCATATGTATAGAGTATGTATTCTTTGGTTTAGATTGGTTTGGTTTATTTTGTTTTACGGTATATCAACCTCAATGGGTTATTTAATGCTTAAAAAAAAATTTATTGCTGGTAATATTTTGTTTTGTCAAAAATCTGTTTCTGGTAATATATTTCCTTCAATTTCCTGGTAATAATTTTAATAATTTTTTTCAAAAAAATATTGCTGGCAATAGTTAACTATTTGCCCATAGCTGGGACCCTAACAGGTGCTACCACCCCAGGTCAGGGTGGACCTGGGAACACCAGCAATTAAGAGGTGTTTCCACGCTCCTCAAAACCTCCAGATCAGAGGCTTTTCTGCTGGACGTAGTTTAACGTCTTGCCCAGGACGTGGATGTAGTTTAACATCTTACCCAGGATAAAGTAATATATAATATATGCAATATATACACACACACACACACACACACACATACAGTGCATATGTTATTACGCATATACATACATGCACACAAATATTTTTATGTATGCATGCTGTATATGCACCGTAAGTCTTAACTCGCATGCACTCATACTCGAAGACTCACTAGAAAAAAAATCTCTGTTGACTCAAATTCAAATTGCCCCCTTTTAAGAATGAAAGTGCACTCCATATGGGGGACCATGGTTTTAAAGGATGTGATAAACTCTCTCATGTGAGGGAGAAAATCTGCAATCCTTCTCTTATTGTTCATTTCCATTTTGATAATGGAAGTATCATTATTAAATTTTCAACATAATGTTAAGTTTGAAAGACACATCTACTCCTGTTCAAAAAGATGGCAAAGGAATGTGAACCAGTTTGCCTCTTAAATGTTTCATACTGCTTCTTGTTCCTTTCGAATGGGAGTAGAGGCTTTTTCCTTGTTTCTGCTTAGGATTGGGTTTCCAAGTTTTTTTGTAAAATTCTTCTCATTCTCTTTTATTCCCTTTAGCCCCATTGTGTCTTAGTGGCATTTTTGTCTTGCTGGGAATGAAATGATTAAAAAAAGATTTCTAAGGTTTCCCTAACAATTTAAGATGGTGCTTGGAAAATCTACATCAGCATAATATTTTGAAATCTCCAATCCAGTGCTCTCCCATTGAAGTACATAACTTGAAGAGAAAATAATGATATAAACAAGATGTTAACATTCCACATCACTTCAAACAAAAGGTTAGGAAGGAAACATTCATCAATACTGGAAAGAGTGATAACAGCTACTGGGCTTGAGAAGAGAAAATAATGACATAATCAAGATGTTAACATTCCACACTACTTGAAATAAAAGGTTAGGAAGGAAACATTCATCAATACTGGAAAGAGTGATAACAGCTACTGGGCTTGAGAAGAGAAAATAATGATATAAACAAGATGTTAACATTCCACACTACTTCAAATAAAATGTTAGGAAGGAAACCTCCATCAGTACTGGAATGAGTGATAACAGCTACTGGGCTTGAGAAGAGAAAATAATGACATAATCAAGATGTTAACATTCCACACTACTTGAAATAAAAGGTTAGGAAGGAAACATTCATCAATACTGGAAAGAGTGATAACAGCTACTGGGCTTGAGAAGAGAAAATAATGACATAATCAAGATGTTGACATTCCACACTACTTGAAATAAAAGGTTAGGAAGGAAACCTTCATCAATACTGGAAAGAGTGATAACTACTGTTCTTGAAAAATCTATTTTCCTGAAAAGCTGTTTTAAGAGAGTTTTTTTTATAAATTCAATCGAAAGTTGCACTGCCTGCCCTTTCAATGAATGCCAAATATTTCCTTATAAGGAAAAGGCTATTATTACCATTACCACTTCTCTGGGGTTTAATGTTTTTTTTTTTCTTTTAGTAGTTTTAATGCTTTCTAAAAATATATTAGGGAAACATAGATGTATACAATTAATGAGATTCGTTAGATTTAACCTCAAATTGTTTGATTAAAAGAAAACTTGTCGTCAATCCATTGGATATTCAACTATGGGAAGAACGGGTTGTAGCTTAAAAAAAAAAATTCCCATGATTTTTTTTTTTTTTTTTTTTTTTTTGTATGTCATTCATTCCCACAGATTGGGAACATCTCAAGTGGTGTAATGGTTAGCAAGCTTGTCTCACTAGATCAGTTATGACTGAATAGTGAGTTTGATCCTCACTGGGTGCACCATACTTTTGGCCTTGTTAGCTACACTTAGAAAATCACCATTCCTTTGGCTGTGTTCATTTTTTTTTTTTTTTTTAATTAATTTGTTATTTATCTGATGTACCCTTCTTTATTAATTACTGTTTGAGATACGAGGCAGGAAATGACTATTAAACTTGCATTTCTCTTTCATATTTTCTTGGTGTCATCAGTTATTCAGTCTTTTTTCTTATCAAAAAATATCTTTTCTTTATCAATATTTACTTATGTTAAGTACAGTACAATGCTGTAGGTGTGGGCATCTAGTGCGAACCAAACTCCCTACTCAGTCATAACAGCTTGTTTGAGTAGTTTGTATTTACTAAACTTGACAAAGTCTGGCACAAGGTCACAGGTGTAGAGAACATGTCTTGACAGCTGACATCTTTGCTTACATTTGTTTTCTTTTTTCTTCTCTGCCTCTCACATTTATTCCACTCTCCTTATTTCTTCATTCTCCCTCTCTTTCTCTGACTCTCTCATCTCTTTCTGACCTCCTTTGCTTCCCTGTTCTCTCTCTCTCTCTCTCTCTCTCTCTCTTTTGCAGTCTCTTTTTTTCTCACTGCTTTTTCTCATTTCCCTAATTTCTCTTTTTCTCTTTACTCATTTGGTTCTACCCGCCCACTCTCTCTCACATGTCCTAAATTCTCTCCCCTTGTGCCAACTCTTTCCAACTCCCCCATTTCTCTCCTATCTTTGTGCACACTCTCTCTAATTATTTCTCTCTCCATTTTTATGCACACACAACACACTCTCTCTTTCCCACTAACTCTTCCAGTTCTATCCCATCTGCACATTCAATCTTTCTCTTAGTCCCTTCCTCCCTTTGAACACACACTCTCTCTCTCCCTCAGTTTACTCTCTCTCTCCCTCAGTTTACTCTCTCTCTCCCTCAGTTTACTCTCTCTCTCCCTCAGTTTACTCTCTCTCTCCCTCAGTTTACTCTCTCTCTCCCTCAGTTTACTCTCTCTCTCTCTCGTCGACTCCTTCATTTTACATTCTCCTGTCTCTGCACTTTTTCAATACTACACTTCTCTCTCCTGTCTTTACACAATTACTCTCTCATTCCTGCCTTCATACTTACTCTTTCTCACTCTCCAGTGATCTATAGTATTTCCTCTCTCTCTCTGTTAGTTCACTGTCATTCTCACTTCCTCCTCCTCCTCTCCTTTCTCTCTCTCTTACTTTCTCTCTTCATTTTTCTATTCAAATTATTGGTTTCAAAATGAAAACAAAATTTATATCATTTGGAACATAGATTTGAGTTTTGTGGCTATGGTTACATAAAGACGCTCACTCTAAAACTGAAATGGAAGACTTGAGCAATTATGTCCCTGTCTCTAAAATGACATATAGCTGGCATCACATCATTATTGATAGCTTGCTTATCAGCATATTTCATTTCAGTGTGTAAGGAAGATAATGTGTAAGTTCATATATATATATATATATATATATATATATATATATATATATATATATATATATATATATATATATATATATATATAAATAAAAAGAAAAGAACAGTAAGATATACAATCCTGTGTTCTTATAGATATTTTTATTTTTACAAAACCATATTTTAAACCAATTAATTTATAATATATATATATATATATATATAAATTATTCTTTAAAATTATGATTCCATCGCTACATAAGAGTTCTCATGTTTCAAAAAACACAAGCTAAAAAATCAGCTCTGTTTCATCATCAAGCGAATTTTGGAATAACTAATCTTGAAATTTACGGAAATTTATAAGCATATACATTCGTAATATTAATTACATAGAAATGGTGAAACCAATGGTAATAGGGGGCGTGAGGGTGAACATATTGTATCAACATATTAGTTACTTTTGGAAAGAGGTTAAATCAAGGTAGGGTTGGAGTGTCTATTTTCAAGCGAATGATGACATCAGTTTGACACATATCATCTGGTCTGTTTCAATGACAGTTGTTCGCATTATTGTTATGCAGTTAAATTTGTACTTGTATAACTTAATTTTTTTTTTTTAAATACAAATTTAATGCTTGAGGATGAAACAGCTGGTTTTTTAGCTTCTGTTTTTGAAACCTGGGAACTCTTATGTAGCGATAGAATCATATTTTTAAAAAATAATTATAATATAGGCTCTACTTATGTATTGAACACTGTATTTTTTTTTTTTTAAATAAGAACAAAAATACTAAAGAACTTTGTATTATTAACCTAATGGTGCTTTCCTATTTTCTATATTTGCACATGTAATAAATATATATATATATATATATATATATATATATATATATATATATATATATCACACATTATGAAATGGACAAAAATCCAACAATTATTTTTTAAGACATAAAATATAAACATAAGATATAAACATAAAAATGTCTTAAAAAATAATTGTCAGACATTGATATCTGAAGATGCAATGGACTAGTGAAAGATGCATTTCAAAAAATAAGTAAATTGCTGAGAGAAAAAGATGTTGTTAGAAACAGAAGAGTGTTGGATTGCAATGTGATCTCCATCTTCTTATATGACAATGAATTCTGGACAATGTCCTCATGGATGAGAAAACTGGAAGCAACAGAAATTTTGTTCTACAGAATTCCATGAATGGAGTGAGTAAGTGACAGAGGAAGTCTTAAAAAAAATGAAAACAAAAAGAACATATATACTTGGAATCAAGAAGAAAGTTGAAATTTCTTGGATACATAATGAAGAAGGAGGGCTTGGAAAACTTAATACTCACAGGGCATAGTGAGTGCAAGAGAGATAGGGGAAAGCAGCGAGACAACTACCTGATGAGTTTGTATGAATGGATGGTAGAATGGGAGATAAAAGGCTTAGCAAAAGGAGAAAAACTTCTAAGAGCCACAAGGGAGAGAGTTTTGGAGCCCTGATTGTCTGTCAGAAAGGGATACAGCACATAGAAGAATGGCGTAGATGCTCAAGAGTAGCAGTTTATCCCTTGTTTATCTGTTTATATTTCTGAGATGATGTATTATGTACATTATTTGGACTATTGTCCTCATCTTTTTCGCCATATTTATTACAACGTTTTAGCTGTTGACCACTCCAGCCTTCTTCAGGTGGTTGGAATGGGGTAGACTGTTCTGTGCCATGTTTAATGGATATCAGTTATCTCCTGTTAATTTCCTTCTGAAAGTTCTCCACTGCCTTAACCGGGTATTGAACTCACTCTTTGGGTCCTGTCACTGGATCTAACTAATGCCTTTATCCATTGTGCCATGTGTCCTTGAGGCACAAAGATGAGGACAATAGTCTGAATAATGTAAATAATATCCCTTGTTTGCTGTTTAGGATTGGGTTTCTGGTTCCTTTTAAAGTCTACTTCAACTCTATACTTCTAACGTCTCTGCCTGAACTTTGAAATGTTATTCATTAATTAAATCTTGTCTTCTTCACATCTAGATTAGCCATTATCTCTGCATAGACCCATGAACTTCATTTCTTGCTCTTTATTGCACTAATGCAACACCACACAGTAACACTCTTCCTTGAGTGGCTCTTGCGCCTTGTATTGGGTGAATATTAGTAAAAAAAATAGAAAAGAATGTTTCAACATGTATTGCCTCATAAAAAAGTGCATGTCATCAAAGTAAGTAAGTAAAAATGAACCAACTCTAATTTTATTACTGTTTCCTGTTTAAGTTTTGGTGGGAAGTGCAAAGTTAATAAGTCCAGTTGGGACAGTGAAAAAAGAATAAAAAAATAAAAAGAATTGTCCTTCATTCTTTTTGGCACCCCTTTCAGTTTCTAAATTATTTTCTACCCACTTGTAGTTTCTAAAAATACAGTCGTGGAAAGTTTGTTCCAGTCATTGAGACAGCGACATCAAGTAAAGTTTTGTTGACGTCATAGTATTAACTCGACACTTGTATTTCTGGAGACTCTAACCAACCAGTTTGTGAGTGTATGTTATTTTTCAAGCTGCTTAAAGTCAAATTGGTTATGGTGTTATTGTATGCATTTAAAGGGGGGGGGGAAAGTTTCTTTTAACTGTAAAAAAAAAAACAAAATTAAATACAGAATATAAAAGGATGTGTTTGTGTTTAAAGTTAGAGACGTTAAAGTTAACTATGAAAAGAGAAAACAGCTAACTTTTAGATCACCTCTTGTCAAAGAGGATTGTTGATGGATTTCTAAAATCTGAAACCATATTAAACTAAAAGAATTACCAATAAAAAACAAAAGAAAAGTAGACTTTACTATTTTATATTTACTTTATATGTTCTCACATGAGGGTAAATAGTTTAATATGGTTTACAAATAGTTTTAAAATTTATCAATGCCGAGATCTCAGTTGATAAAAATTTATCAATGCTATGCTTCGCTTTTTCAAAAACTATTTAAGTCCTTACATTTAAAAAAAATGTATAATTATGTATGTATGTATGTATGTATGTATGTATGTATGTATATATATGTGAATATGTGTGTTTATATATTTATGTGTGTTTATATATTTATATGTGTGTGTATATTTGGGTATATTTGTGTGCGTATATATATTTGTGTGTGTGTTCATATGTATATTTGTGTGTATACATATATATATATATATATATATATATATATATATATAATTATTTATTTAAAAATATGATTCCAACTTCGTAGGCCAGCGGCAGAAATCTTCTAGTTGCAAGGAGGTCGATCTCAATTAGTTTTTGGTAGTGGTCTGACATTCTTTCTCAACAGCCCATGGTAGGTAGTTCTTTCTTGAACATGACTACTTTTCTGTCACTGACCTCATGGACAGTTTTTGATTACTCACTGCCAAACAGGTATAAATTATTTGTATTTATGAAGAATAGTGGCTCAGAAAATATTGGACTTTTCCTTTCAAAATTGCTATACAAATTTCCTGGCAATTTCATTTGTTAGAAAATATATTCTTATCTCTGCTAAGAATAAGGCTTTGGGAGCCGGCAAGGGTCAGACAAGCTGAGGGTCTCCTCCAGACTTCATGGCACCATGGACAGGATAATGATGTTCAAACTCCTTTTTATATTTTCCAGCTCACTCGTTTGTCAGAAAATGTATTATCTCTGATAAGAATCAAGGCTTTGGGAGCTGTATTTGAAAGCAGGTAAAAATGTTGGGATGATAATTAGAAAAAAAGCCTAGAACGTGAACCTGTATTGTAGTCGTGGTTCTCAAATTAAATTTTTATAACATGAATATATGTTACCTTTCACCTATTACACATACTACACCAATTGTGCAACTCCATTAAAATTGTTCAAAAATGCCACCTTGCATATTGCAGTCTATTTTCATTCTTCTAACATGGAAGCCATCATTCTTTTCTTCTCTTTTTTTTTTTTTTTGATATTTTTGTATAACCAACATATTTTTCTTTCTGTTTATATCAAACATTTGTGTGTGCAGGTTGAAGGAATTGGAATATGACTGTTAGTCAATCCCATCGTTCTGCACAACATTCTCCCCCACTTTCCTACTCTGATGATATCAACAGAAAACAATGCTTTTGAGATTGTAATTCCCAGGTTACTTTACTTAATGGAATATCTTTATGAAAACAGTTTTCTATCCTGATAATCTGTTTGCACAAGTCACCCACAATGACCCACACCTTAAAATTCCTCAAATATTTCCTTGACTTTCATAATAGCTGAAATCACTTCTTGTTTGAGAATATATATATCTATATATCATGTGCATAGATATGTGTGTTGATATGTATGTGTAAAAATTCAGATATGACTAAAAATATGTGTTAAAAGAGAATATGAATAAAGACAAAAGTTAAACTTAGCCAACACGTTTTGTCCTCAAATTGGCTTTATCAAGCCAAATGTAAAGATTTAATTATAAAAGTATTTATAAACAGAAGCAAAAATGTTAGTTTTTCAGAAGTTTTCAATTTAAGAATGTTCATAAATCTACTTCAGGCTACCTGAAAGTCTAGGTAAACTATGGAAGATGCTAAGTGATGTAATTTAATGTCTAATAAATGAAAGAGAGTAAATGTTATTTTTGAATTTTTTTTATAATTATTATTTCTATTATTTTAGTTTGAGAAATCAATTTTAATTCTTATATATTTTAAATAAGTTTTGAATTTAACAATTTTCTTTTAATTTAAAATTTTTTTTATAGTTTAATTTAATTTTTTTTTTATAGTTATGTTGGCATGAGAAATAAGTATTTCTTTTAGGAAAGGAGATATTTGAACAAATCTGGGGTGCAGATCTATATTTTGGTAAGATTTGATAGTGGCATTCTAAAAAATTTTCCATCTATGTCAGTCACTTTCTCTTTTAGTAAATGTGGCATTCTTTAAATCAAAGTTGTCATTGAACTTATTTCTATGTATGACTAAATCATTTGATAAATTCTTATGTATAAAATCTTTTTTGTGTTCATAAATGTTCTTTTAATTTCCGAGTGTTTCCCCAGGTAAGGAACAGTTACGGCAGTTTATCTTATATATACCTGCTTTAGAATTATTATTATTATTATTATGGACATTTTTGATTCCAATCAAACCCATAAATTTTGGATATGGTTGTAATTATTTCAATATTGTTAAGATTAGATAAATTGTTTTGAATAGTAAATGTTAAGGAGTTAGGTTAGTATTATAGGTTTGTTTTTATCTAGTTTATTATCGTTGTTGTTCTAGAGAAATAATATACATACCTACGTAACATCTACTATCCAAAACAATTTATCCAATCTTAATGATACCGAAATAGTTTATATGCATATATGTATCTTATGAGTCATGTTGTTTCTGTCTGCCACAATTAAGAAGATCCACAAAAATCTTTACCCAGAAAATATGTACATGCTTTAGAAAATCTTTCACACACACACACACATATATATATATATATATATATATATATATATATATATATGCATGGGATATGGCTAAGAGCATTATCAATTGGAGCATTAGCATTCATTAAAACTGCATTTGAAACTCAAAATTGTTGATTTGTTAATTATTTTCCAGCTTTAAATAACCTGCAAAAGGTTGATAAACCATAAAAAAATCAATCACTCCATCTTATTATTGCTGCTTTTTATCCCAACACCCTGGCTCTATACACTCTTCATTATTACTATTATTTTATTACTAGTTTTATTCCATCTTATTATTGTTGCTTTTTATCCCAACACTCTGGCTCTATACACTCTTTTCTTTTTTATTACTAGTTTTATTCCATTTTAATATTGTCTTCATTTCTCCCAACATTTTGGATCAATACATTCCTTGATAATTTTTAAGGAAACAAAATGGAAATAAAAATGGCGTTTTCTTTAAAATCCTTTTCGGACTTGGACATTCATTTTAACTGAAAGGAATTTAAGATTTTTTTTCAATGATATAAACTTGTCTGTTGGACATCCAGAACTGTTCTGGATATAGCCATGGATACCACAGTATCACTGAATAGTAATTGCTTGCTAACTTGTCAGTCTGATGAGCAACATGGCTGCAATAACTGTGATCCACTTCCCAGAGAAAAGATAAGAAAAAACCTACACCTTTTAGAAGACTGAGAGTCAAGTAATAGGCTGGTGGGGATAGAAGGGCCAATATTATTTTGTTATAAATTTCAAAGTCAGGGATTCCTTTTCCAACAGGCAGCTTGGCACTTTAAAATCTATAAAAATGGCCATTTCATGCATGAGTGTGTATCCCAAAACTATTAGGCAACTCTATGGAGAATGCATATTTCCATATGGTACAGGCTAGGGAACTTTCATTTTTGAGAAAATAAATTCACATCATGAATATAAGGCTTAGTCTGACACAAAGCAAATGGACACTTAGTAAGGATCAAGTATACTAAATTGTCAATGAGATTACCTCAAGGAACGTAATTTAGAGGTGACTAATGTACTATTTTCTTATGTAGCCATCTTTTTTAATATTAAATGACTGCATCCTTACTGGATAGATATATTACATATAAAGAGAACGCTTAGGCTAAAGGATGTACGAGTTCATATTGGAAGCTATTTTTTCTGCTATTTGCTTTAATAATTGGAGAGTATTTGATTGACAAACTTGAGGATGGAAAATGCGACACTGAAATAAAAAGGTGCATTGAAATAGTGAATGATACTTTCCAAAATTTAACGTATTAAGAAACAGGAAAATTTAAATTGTAATTGATAGTTGCAACAAGCCTGGTCCAGAACAGGTCAAAGTCTTGCAGTTGATCTCCTGTTTGTCTTTATGGCTCACTTTTTTTTTTTTTTTTTTTTTTTTTTCCAGGTTTTTGACCATGCATGCAAATTAGTGATAGTTTAAAAAGAGCTAGAACAATGCATGCATTTTACCTAAATTGCAAATGGCTACTCTGACTGGACAGGTGAGACATCATGGCCTCTTATCCATGGATAAGTTAGAATTCCCTAGTCTTATTTCACCACAAAAATTTTCTTAGAAGCAAAAAGAGTACTGAACTATTAAGTAATATCAGTCTCCTCTTCTATGGCAGTGAATGCTGGACAATCTCCTCACACATGAAGAAGAGACTTGAAGCAACAGAAACAATGAAAAGAGTACTGAGCTGTTATGTAATATCAGTCTTATATGGCAGTGAATGCAGGACAATCTCCTCATAGATTTAAAAGACAGCAAAAATGTGGTTCTACAGAAGGATGCTGAGAATACCATGGATTGAACATGTGAGTAACAAGGAAGTTTTAAAGGAAATTGAAACAAAAAGAACACTTGTACTTAGAATCAGAAAGAGACAAATGAAATTTCTAGGGTACATAATGAAGAAAGAGAGTTTGGAAAATTTAACACTCACAATGTGTGAGGAACAGGAAAACAGTAAGTAACCTACCTAACTGTTGTGTATGATACACCTAATTTACATAAGCGGACTACCGACCATATAAATATGGGTTGGTACCGGAAGACGGGGAAGATAGTAGAGATTAAGAAATTGAATCCAGAGACTCTGCCCGACTGCGATTTAGTCAACCCATTATGCAGGAACAGTCTTCCCAAGAATATACCAAACTAACTGTAAATATTGTGTACCTATTCTTTGTTTCAATACATTTTGTTAACGTACATTTTGTGTTGTATTATTCCATGCTTATTTAAGCTTCAACACTAACGATCTTGTGTAAATGGTTGATAGAACAGGGGTTAGCAGATATAGCAAAAAGACAAACTTTAATAAGGGCTACAAAGGATAGGAAATTGTTCATTAATTGATTCGTTTTTTTACAGCTCGTCAACCCTTTTCCGATTATTTACAACCAGTAAATAATTAAGGGAAGCTGGAAGGAAGCTAAACATTTAATATTCTTCGTTTATTTAAATATCACTTGAAATGCGGATCCTGAGAGTTGCTTAGCGAATAATATATTCAGATATTGTGGGAAAGATAAGAATAATGACCTGATTTTTTAAAAAAATTTTTTGCCCTGGTAACTGTCTGTCGTGATAGTTGTTGTTAAGCTGGGTGTGTCCAGATCAGCAGTACAGGTCATGTATAAAGTCTATACATGCTTAATGTTCAGTTTTTAATTTTATTTATTTTCTATTCTTTTAATCTTTTGTTTATTTTTTTATAATCACTGAATATTGGAAGAAGTCAAATTTTGACAAATTAAAGAAACCAAAATTCATTTATATAAATAACATTGTACATATCTATCTACACTTACAAAAGGTGTGCTTCAAGCTGTAACCAAAAAAAAAAAAAAAATTAAAGCTTCACTCACTTTAAAAGTCCAAAGAGGTAAAAGGAGGATTTAAAACCAACAAGCCTGTTCATTTTCACCTCCAATTATATATATATATATATATATATATATATATATATATATATATATATATATATATATATATATATTGAAGCTTCACTCACTTTTAAAGACCAAAGAGGTAAAGGAGGATTTAAGACCAACAAGCTTGTTCATTTTTCACCTTCCATATATATATATATATATATATATGTATGTATTGACGTGGATAAATCAAATAACTAGATATTAGCAACTGCACCTCTTTTTAAACTTTAAGCTTGCCTTTTTTTTTTTTTTTAACAATAGCCTCCTACCTACATTCTACTTTCTTTATTTACACCCCAATATTATATTTAGTTTATTTTAAATTTGAGCTTTGAATCTGCATTTAATTTAGCATTCCTCCCATGAAACCAACCCAGTATATTTTTTTAAAAATTGGAATTTAATAATTCATACCTGATGAGTTGGTAGAACAATGAAACTTTATGTTGCACTTCAGACGTAGGTATATATATATATATATATATGAAGATTATAGACCATCTTCAGGACATATTCATAAAACATAATGTCCTGAATATGGTCTATTAGACCGAAACGTCCGACGTTGACATTAAACATTAAAACAGCATAATTGCATATTAGGATTTTTTCAGTATATTTTTCTTCATACTGTCGGATCTATGTATCTATATATTTGCTTATATATATATATATGACATTTTTTATGTTTATATGTTCTTTTTATAGATACAAATGTTTAAGTAAATGCTTTGTTTATAATAAACACTATTAACGACATTTACTGGCCTGAATGTCAGAAATTTTCATAGAAAATATGCGTCCTCCAGAGGACGCATATTTTCTATGAAAATTTCTATATATATATATATATATATATATATGATGCATAGATCATGTTCCAAAAGGAAAAACAAAAGAAAAGAGAAATGCCTAATGAAAGTTTCAATTACTGTAAAAGATCAAAGGGGTAAAGGAGTAATAAAATTCAAGCCAATTTTTTTTTTCATTTTCCCCTCTCACTTTTCAAACTTTTTTAACATGCTTTTCTTTTTCTTTTCCTCTACCTACATATTGAACTTAAGAGGGACAGAGAAAAGCAGCATGTTGGTTGCCTTTTGTAAATGATTGGGTTGACAGAAGAGGTTTAGGAGAGATAATATATATATATATATATATATATATATATATAAACACCCTCGAGTGCTTAGTCTTGGAGCGGGTAGAATGGAAATCAACGTGTTTTAGTGGACTCAGCAGTTTTCAATCTGCTTGTCTGAATCGTCTTCAAGAAGTGAGAGCAAGATCTAAAACGTCAGCCAATATAACGGTGATCTCTTCCCACAATCATCACTCTTGCTCCATATGCGGCCTCCTTTGTAAATCACTAGTGGGTCTGAAGTGCCACTTATTTATTTATATATATATATATATATATATATATATATATATATATATATGTATGTATATGTATATATAATACAAATAAAATTTGCTATTTAGCTGATTGATGTTATAATCAGTACCTCAATTCCGGAGTTTCATAGGTGAACCTTTTTGTAATTGTTTGTTTATATTTCATTATATTTCTGATATGTCATTATGGTCTGGTTCTTTAAAATTTTAAATAAAAGTTACTATGTCTATAATTTAGAGTTTGAGAATAATTTTATCATCTAATTATAATCTATTCCAAATATAGGTATCACTTATTTTTATTGTGGAAATTTGACACAAATGAAAAAAAACCCCAAAAAACTATGAAATATAGGTTTATAGTCATTTTTTTCCTGCTATTTATCAAGTGAAGTCTGGCTTATAGATAATTATCTTTAAAATCAGGCCACTGTAGTGTAATTGTAAGTCAAAATTTCTGGCCTTTTTTAATGCTTCCCCAGCTTTGGCTGGAGTAGTTTGAAATTAATATTAACTCAAGCTCCAAGTGGCCAATCCCCCAGGCAGTATCTCTCCTTTGGAGCAATTTTTCACACACACACAGAGCATAACAATCACACACACACACACACACACACACACTGGGGCAGATTTTTTTTTTTTTTTACAGCCCAACTATTTGGATAATATAATAGACCTTGCTGCTCATAATGCACCATTTCGAGACAGAGAAGTTCTTAGCTGACTTCCGACGTCTGTCGAACTCTCTGCGTTAGAAGAGAGAACCCGACGGACTTTGCGAAGGGCAAGGTTTTGTCCGGGGGAGGTAGATAGGGCCTGAACCCGTCTAGGCGGGTTCAAAGGCTATTTTTTTGGCCAAGCCTACGGGCTTGGAGAAACCCACATTAAAACCGGCCTTGTGCCATATTCGTTTCTCGTGGGTGAAATGATAAATACACATAATGCACCATTGACAGCATATACGAATAGTTGAGCCAAAACACCATGTACATTCAAACATGCAACAGATTGTCGCTATTTAGGGTTGACTCCAGAATGTATGTATATATATATATATATATATATATATTCTTATTCATACTAGCATATCTTCCATGGATTCTAATAAAAAAATAAAATTAATCCTATATTGTAAAAAATAAAATACAACCAATTTAATTATTCTTCCCACTCCTCCCCACTAACTGATATATGACGTAAAACCATCATTATATACCAATTTAAATGTTCTTTGGGAGAATGTATCTCGGCAAAAAAAACTAATATATATGTTGGGTATGTAACAAATAAACTAACAAGAAGGATTACACTACACATGTCTGACTATTCGTCCTTTGCGAGACATCTACAACAGCATTCCTGTCCACATTTACAATATAAAAAATTACTAATCAAAATACAACTATCCTACACAAAGAAAACAACAAATTCAGATTACAGATACTAGAAGCAATTTATATTAAAAAATTAAAGCTGGCACTGAATTTGCTGCCTAGATACAGATATATATATATATATGTCAATATCTATCTATCTATCTATATATATATATATGTCAATACCCCCCCCTCCCCCGTTAAATTACTCTGCCCATCAATTTCTAATCCCATTTTTCCTATCATTTCGTTGTTGGAATTGTTACCTGATGATCCGGAGTCCTTTAAAAAGGATTTTGGTGAAATAAATTATTGTAATGGTACCTTAAAGTGGTCTGTTTTTTCATTAATTATATATATATATATATATATATATATATATATATATCAATCTCTCTCTCTCTATATATATATATATATATATATATATATATATATATATATATATGTGTGTCAATATCTGCTAACTCACTCATATCTTCTCTTTCTCCCCCCTCAGTTCCTCACTTCATTAATTTACATATGTTTAATACGGCACGTCAAAAATGTGTAAATTTTCTCTTCATTTTTTGTTTGGAAGTAAAGTCTGATGATGCGCAGTCCTTTTAAAAGGGCTGTGGTGAAATAATTTATTACATGTAATCTTAAAGTGATCTGTTTTTATTTAAATAGAATATATATATATATTTTTTTTGACCCCCTTTACATGTCAGATAAATTTGCATCCATTTAGTGTAATGGATAGTGGCTTAGAGAGCCAAGTTCAAATTTCATAGTGTTCATGTATGCACAAATACCCTTCAGGAAAGTATGAATTCATCTCATCCCCATAGGTATGAGTTAAATAGTAGGACTTGTATCTGAAAAATTCATTGTTGTTAAGAAGAAAAAATTATTCCTCCAATCCAAAATATTTTTTGGCTTTAACTCACAAGGGGTTGATAAGCTGTAAAAAATAACCCATATGTGTGTTGCAGTATTAGTGTTATTTAACATCAGTGTTTAGAAAATCTGTCAGTGAATGATGGAGAGTTTCCCCACAGATGAAGAGGGGACTTGGGACAACCAAAAGGTGGTTCTACAGAATACCATGGAGAGAGCAATGAAGAAGTTTTAAGGAAAATGGAAACAAAAAGGAGTCTTATACTTAGAATCAGAAATAAGAGTTGAAATTTGTAGGGTACACAATGAGGAAAGAAGGCTTGGAGAATTTGACACTCACAGGATATAATCAAAGCAAGAGGCAAACCTACATAAGAAGTTTGTGCAAATAGATGGTAGGACAGGGACTGGCAGGGATAGTAAGAAGGCTAACATTGCCAAGAGCTAGAAAGAATAGGAAGTTGTGGTGAGCCATGATCGCCTGTATCCTGAAGTGATATGGCAAGTAGAAAAGAATTAGCATAAATGGTAATTAAATCAACTTGTTAATTATTCAGAGTTATTGCTAATGTTTTTTTACAAGATATTTACTTAACTGAACGTTACGCATAGTGAACTTTGAGAATCCCAAGTATGTAGAGGGAGGCACCTCACAACCATTGACATACAGTCTGTCTGACATTGTAACAGCTTTAGTGCACATGTACTTGGTTATCTCACAATGTTTGCATGTGGGTGTATTGATTAATTTTTTTTTTTTATGGCTTGTCAACCTTTTGCAGGTTATTTAAATTTAGAAAATATTTTTAGATTGTAAGAATAATTTTGGTGATAATCACAATTTACTGATACAAATCCTACTAATTAACCCATAGCTAGGGGAAGAAGTGGATTCATACCTTTCCCAAGGGTATTTGTGCATATTTGAATATAATGAACCTGACTGGAATTGGAACTCTGCTCTCTGATTTCCAATTTCTTACCATTATCCATTACATCACCAGTTACACATCCAAGCTAACAGCACCTGATATTCCTGAGAGGTTACCCATCCAGGTATTAACCAGATTTGACATTGCATAACTTTGATGATCATATTAGAGCCAGTGTTTCAATGTGATATAGATATAAGCAGTGTTGACAGAGGAATCATTGCTGAATGGTGACAGTCTGTTTCATGCTTGATTGCCATCTTTAGTCCATCTGACAAGCCTGAAGATTTTCTTCATAAAACTGTGGACATTCAATGCTGATTTCTGCGTCCACTCTGATTATATTTACTCTCTTCTGGATCCTGAATATCAATATAGCATACCATAAAACTATATTTTATTATATATATTTATTTAATGCTAAAACTCTAATCTTGTATGTATGTGTTTTCTTGAGATAGAGATTAAATGATAGATAATACCCCAGCCAATTCAGTCTATTAATAATATTAGATTCAATTTGAAGGCAAAATCTATATATAGTCAATTGCCTACAAATGATTATTTTATGTTTTTATTTCTTGTGTGAAGATGTATTTTAACAATTGTTGATTGTTGACTGTATATATTCCTGAAGTAATATGTTATTATGTCATAGTAATTAGCTATGTTTAAGGATAATGTCTTCACTTCTCACAAATTAGTTAAATTTACATTATTTACATTATACAGACTATTGTCCTCGTCCCTTGCCGCCATATTTATTACAATGTTTTGGCCGTTGTATGCCCCGGCCTTTTTCAGGTAGTTGGAATGTCGAACTGAACCCTTTATTTTGCTCACTGGGGTAGACTGTTCTAGTTCCACGTGCCATGTTTTAATGGATGTCAGTTATCAGTTATCTCCTGTTAATTCCCCTCTGAAAGTTCTCTACTGCCTTAACTGGGTATTGAACTCACACTCTTTTTGTGTCCTGTCACTAGATCTAACTAACACCTTTATCCACTTTGGCATGTGGAACTAGAACAGTCTACCCCAGTGAGCGAAATAAAGGGTTCAGTTCGACATTCCAACTACCTGAAGAAGGCTAGAGCGTACAACGGCCGAAACGTTGTAATAAATATGGCGACAATGATGAGGACAATAGTCCGAATAATGTAAATAATGTACATGATACCTCATCTCATAAATATAGACAGTTAAATTTATTTCAATGATATCATAATAATTTTAATATGTTGCAAGTTTCATTGTTTTTTTTTCTCTAGTTTTGTGTATCAGGGACTGCATTTTTTTGGCAAAAACAAATTGATGATTTAAATTCTCCAAGGACTCCTGCTTGTAACTAATATAAATACCAAGAGGCTTTAATTTTTTCATAAAATTAAATGTGTGTGTGTGTGTGTGTGTGTGTGGTAGGGGTAACACATGAAGAAAAAAATATTCTTACCAAGATTTTCTAGAAAAAAACTTTTAAAAGATAATTTAATTCATCCTGAAAATTTCATTAAAATCCAACAATTATAGGAGTTTTGCAAGAATTTCCAAATCAATGTGTTTTTTTTTTTTTTTTTTTTACTGGAAAAAAGATGCTAGATTTCCCATACTAATATTTTGCCTACTGCTGATGCAAGAAAAACAAGACTTTTAGCCAAAATTTTGTAGGTGCTAGAAAGGATTAAAAAAATTAATAAAATAATAAAAAAGCTGTTTTGTCTTTCCTCTTAATAATAACGTAAACATTTTGACAATAAATCTTTATTTTCATCAAGTTTGGGGCCTTTTTTCATCAGTGTATACTCTGTTTTAGAAAATTTTTAAAGGCACCTAATATATATATATATATATATATATATATATATATATATATATAATTTATTTAGTTGCACACCAAGACATAGATATACGTATATATACTAATTAAATAATTGACATATATATATTTTTTTGTAATACCTGTTTGCAGGAGAGACTTACTTTGTAAATCACAGATACAATAATAGTAATGTTTTTGAACAATACTCAGTCAGACACTGCTAATTCCCATATATATATATATATATATATATATATATATATATATATATATATATATATATATATATATATATATCTTCCTTTACCCATCATGTGACCTAATTATTTTAAGATGAGGTCGACTGTGCTTGTTCTCTAGGAAACCATGTTCAAACCCAAGTGTCGGCATTAACACTTCCTGTATGACACCTCCTCTTTGAGATGACTTCCTCTGGAGTAAACCTTAGTTCAACAATTTCTGATGGCGTGGGTACGTCAAATGTGTCATACAAATTTTCCATAGGTACCTCTTTTCGGAGACTTTTTAAATCAGTGAATCTCTGTTTTAACTGATTAAGGTGTTGCTTATGTTCTCATCTTTGTCCCTCTACCATGAATGTTATTTAGCTGATCCGTTTTTTATAACGCCATCTTCCCAGAATTCTTTTCCTCATTGGTACATTTTAAAAAACACTTTATCACCAGGTTTAAAATATTTATTTATATTATTCTGATTCGTTGATGTTCTCATCTTCCATTCTGGTAGTAATTTGTTAAATAAAGACTTAATCTTCCTGGTGAACATCAACTCTGTGAGTGACATTCCAGACATGGTGTTTGGCTTTGGTGTTATTTTGAAAACACTCAGAAATTGTTGTAGGATTACTTCAGCTGACTCCTCTCCCTCTGACTTTTTTAGTGCACTTTTAAATATATCGGCAAACTGTTCAATGTGTACTTTTGGTCTTGGGTGGTAAGGGGAAGTTTTAATATGTTCTATTGCTAAGGATTTACAAAAAACTTTCACTAGACATGAATTGTGTCCCATCGTCTGAAATGATAATCAGGAACACTGAATCTTGTGTAGGAAACTTATCGTTACTTCAGTAATCGGTCTTCTACATTTTAATATTTCTGGCCATTAGATAGTATGCTCCGTTTAACAGCCCTGTGAAGTCTATATGTATTCTGGACTATGGTATGTTGGTTTTCGACCAATGTTGAATTTTGATAGGTGGTGACTATGCTGCTAGAGCACAACCTCTGCTTGATTTCACTAAATGTTTTGATATTTTGATCCATTTTTGGCCAATAAATATTACACCTTATTAAGGATTTCATTCTAGAAATTCCTGGATGTTTGATGTGAAATTCCTTTAGCATACGTTTTTGCAACAATGCTGGTATCACATTTCTTTCTGTGTACATAAGTACATTATTACATAATGAAAATGCATTATTTCCAGTAATATTTTTACCTTTAAATCTTAATTACTTTTTCATTTTCATTATAAAGTCATCTTTTTCTGACTTAATTCTTGTTTCCTCTAATATTATGGGCAGATCTCTTACAGTATTGTATAATACATTATTAATTTCATTTTCAGCCATTATTGCCACAATTACTGTCTCCTCAAGTGGTTCACAGAATCTTGGTATTAGTCTAAACAATCTGTCTGCATTTCACATCTTTCTTTAGCAGGTTATTCAAGGGTGCTCTTAATTCATGCATGTTTGGTGTGTGTGTGTGTGTATATATATATATATATATATATATATATACGATAGTAACTAGTAAACCCTTAAAATGCTTGTAACTTTGTTACATTTGTTGGAGCAGGAATGTCTTTTATTGCACTCACTCTTGAAGGATCTGGTTGTCTACCATTTTCAGCAATAATTTGTCCTAAATATTTGAGTCTGGACATAAAGAATTTGCATTTTCCTTCACTGATCTTAAAACCATATTCTTTGATTCTCTCAAATACTTTCTTTACATCTTCTGCATGTTGCTTATGGGTCTTACTTTTAATAAGTACATCATCTAAATATGTCTGTGCACAATCCAAACTGGCAAGCATCATATCCATTATCTGTTGGAATATGCTTGGTGATTCCTTTATACCAAAAGGAAGTCGGTTAAATTTGTAT
Organism: Acanthosepion pharaonis; assembly: GCA_903632075.3. Lineage (NCBI taxonomy): Eukaryota > Metazoa > Mollusca > Cephalopoda > Sepiida > Sepiidae > Acanthosepion > Acanthosepion pharaonis. The sequence continues at coordinate 1,258,371 of CAHIKZ030005480.1, read as the reverse complement.
AATCCTCTACAGGTGTTAATTGTTAATAGTTCTGAGCACTCTTCGTTTACTAATACTTGTGGGTAAGCATCTGACAGGTTCAGTTTAGAAAAAAAATTACCACCATTTAATCTGGACTTGGTAACAGGTAGTTATATTGTTTTAGACTTTCATTTAACCCCGAGTTTGTCTATATTACAACATCGAGCAAAAAAGTCATAAGTGGCGATCCAGAGACGTTAGATAAGGAATTGGTCAGTATAAGTAGTACCCTACAACGCAAATAACTACCCTGGGTACATGGCAGCCCCCCAAAAACTGGGATAGGCGGGTACAAGAGGAGGAGGAGGAGGAGGAGGAGGAGGACAACACTCAGAAAACAGTCTGCCTGCCTTATGTGAAGGGGTTATCAGAGAAAATACAAAAGATCTGCGGTCCATATAACATCAGGACAACCTTCAAAAGCGTGACAACACTTACAGGTATCTCTCACGAGAGAGACCCCCCATAGAGAGGAACATGACTAAAGACTGTGTATACGCTATCCCATGCAGCTGCGGAAAGGAATATAAAGGAGAGACAGGCCCCCTCAAGGTAAGGCTTCAAGAACACCAAAAGCTGTAACGCGAGGGGAAGTAGAAAAATCAGGCGTGGCTGACCACATATGGAGAGAGAAGGAGATCACCGCCCCTGTGGGATCATGTTGAGATCATAGACAGGGAACACCATTGGAAAATTCGTAAACTTAAGAATCAGCACATATGCTAGGCCACAAAAATCTCCTGAGCCGACCAAGCATAGAAATAAATACAATATGGGAACCAGTAATAAGGAGTGCCAGAGAAAAGCAATGATAACAAAGTTGCAATATGAACTCTGGTAAAGACATGCAATGATAACAGCAAAAATTGCAATATGGTAAAAATGATGCTGAAAACATTAGGTTTATAATACTCAGAAGTTCATACCCAGATGTCCTCAAGGACACATGGCACAGTGGATAAAGGCGTTGGTTAGATCCAGTGACAGACCCAAAGAAGGTGAGTTCAATTCCTGGTTAAGGCAGTGGAGAACTTTCAGAGGGAAAATTAGCAGGAGATAACTGATAACTGACATCCATCAAACATGGCACGTGGAATTAGAACAGTCTACCCCAGCGATCGAAATAAAGGGTTCAGTTCAAATTCCAACCACCTGAAGAAGGCGGAGCGTACAACGGCCGAAACGTTGTGACAAATATGGCGACAAAGATGAGGACAATAGTCCGACTAATGTAAATACTGTCATTTAACCCCATTGAAAAATCAGCACATATGCAGATTTTATTATTTCTTTTTTTAACGTAAACTGTTGGTGATACCCATTTGGAATAATCTATTTTTGAGATCATACATAATTTTTCTCTTCTCTTTAATTCCTTATTAATTGGTTCTAAGGCTGCAAAAGGTACACTCTTTTTGTGCTTAAATGTCAGTGTTACATTCTCTTTTAATTCAAATTTTGCTTTAGTTTTTGTGCATGTCCCTAGACCTTCTGAGACAACTTCGGGAAAACTCTTTTTCAATTCATTCTTTAATTTTTCATTAGCACTGGAGGTAACAATATTTATTTTATTGCAAAAAAAGTTAATTGGAAGGTCCCAATGATCAAATAATGCAATCCAGTCTGTTCCAAATGAATTAGAAGTATTCTTTAATACAAACACCACCACTTTCTTGGTTTTTCCAACAAAAGAAATGTTACAGGTGATTTCCCCCAAAATTTCTGAAACTCCATGCGCAACTTTATTAGAAGTCGATAAACTGGGTTTACCCATTTTTCTCCATGTCTGTTCATTTATGATAGTGATATTAGATCCTGTATCTAGTTGCAATTTTATTTTTACATTATTAATTTCCACAAAAACAAATTTCCTCTTTTCAAATGTTTCTAACTCAGTTAAAGACATTCAAAACAAAGTCTTGTTAATTTTCCTTTTATGCTTCTTATGTTTACTCCATGTATTTATCATGTTAACACGTTTTATTTTTTTCCTCCATTTTTTTGTATCTGCAACAAGTACTTTTGTGTCCTACCCTTACACATCCATAGTATTTTTTGTTGTTCAAAAAACAATTACTTTCGAAATGCTTGCTTCGACAACTGTGGCAAGTATTAGCTACTGAGTGGAGAGTGGGGGGGTTATCGTCTTTTTTTTATTCTGTTAGGAGTTGAAAAACGTCTACAGTCTTCTCTTAGATGGTTTCATGTTCAGTAGGGAACAATTTCCTTAATGATAAACAAAATTTCTTTTCATCATTCCAATGTGAATAATCCTTTTTGAAGATCCCTTTGTATCTTCTATAACAGGTGTATCAAACTGGCAGCCTGCAGGCCGCTTGCAGCCTTTTACATGCATCTTAGTGGCTCTCACAAAGGTTTCTACAGTCGCATGAAGCCTTTTAAATGCATCTTGGTGGCCCTCACAAAGGTTTCTATAGCTGTGGTATATCAAGAATTTTGTCTATATTGGTAATACAAATTATTAAAAATGGTGAGAATTTTTCAATTGTTATGATTAGATTGTTTATTCTATCTCAATGGTTTTTTATTTTCGAATGTCGGTGACTATTTTTAACTTCCGGTTAATCATGTGATCATCCTTGATAACTAAATAAGAACAAATGTAAAGTGAAAACATTCGTAATTTTGTAATATATTTTGCCTTAAAAATGTTGAATTCTACTCTATCTCGTAAAAAGAGAAAATTATCTGAAGAAGGACGTGTGTTTCAAGTGGGAATTACAGTACTTTTGTACCACTGTTAATGGAAAGATAAACTGTTTGATTTGCAACCATTGCATTGCAATGACAAAAGAATATAATGTGAAAAGACATGAAACAAACCATTGATCTTATGATAAATATGAAGGAGATATACATGTTTCAAAAGTGAAGGAATTCAAGGTTAAGTTAACACAGCAACAGAATTGCTTTACAAATATTCAGAAAGGCAACATTAGTTCTGTTACTGCAAGCTTTGAACTCTGCAAAATGATTGCCATCAGTGGAAAATCTTACAGTGAAAGAGATTTCATAAAGCGATGTCTTGTAAAAACAGCAGAAATTGTATGTCCAGAGAAGTCAAACTTATTTCAAGACATTTCATTAAGCAGGAACACTGTTGCTGAACGGATTGATGAAATGGCAGGTGATTTGAGTCAACAGTTAAAGACTTTATCATCAAGTTTTGAACATTTTTCTATTGCTCTGGATGAAACTGTTGACATAGCTGGATTAGCACAGCTTGCCGTTTTCATCAAGGCTTGTGAAAATAAATTGCAAATTTATGAAAAACTAATTGAACTGGTCCCAATGCATGATACTACAACAAGCCAGGATATTTTTGAGAAAGTTGAACAGCTTCTCCATGAGTATGGCCTTGATTTGAGTAAATGTGTGTTTATTTACTGATGGTGCTGCCAATATGGGAGACATAATGGTGTTGCTGCCAAGTTAGGGACAAGAATAGAAAACATATATCCAGATTCAACATTCAAGCATTTTCATTGTATAATTCATTAACAGAACTTGTATTCCAAGACTTTAGAATTACATCATGTATTGAGTTTTGTTACAAAAACAGTGAACTATATCAGAGATCATGCTCTGCATCACCATCAGTTTAGCCAGTTATTGGAAGATGTGAATAATCAGTTCACAAATGTTCTGTTCTACACAGAAGTTCAGTGGCTTTCATTTGAAAAGATTTTTTATTGTGACACAAAATTATGTTTTTGGAGATGAAGGGTCAAAGCACAGATGAATTGAAAGATGAAAACTGACTCCAAGATCTAGCTTTTTCATTGGATATTACTGCCCAATTAAGTGACCTTAATTTGAAATTACAAGGTAAAAATAAGCTCATCACTCAGTTATATGATGATATCAAGTGTTTCATTACAAAAATAGCTTTATTGAAGTCCCAGTTATCACATGAAAACTTGATTCATTTTCCTATGTGCAAGGAATTGAAAAAATCTGCCAGTACTGAGTCTGTATTTATCTTTGCTAAGTACGACAATTACCTGGAATTGCTGCCAAAGGAATTTCAGCAAAGATTTTGTGATTTTTCATCTTGTGAAGATCAATTTGCATTATTCTCAGCACCATTCACTTTTGGTATTGCTCAGACAGAGGAAAGTCTACAGATGGAACTACTGGAAGTGTAGACTGACTCAACAATCAAGGGAAAGTACCTAGAAGTAGGGGACCTGGATTTTTTCATACCTTCCTCAGACATTTAAGGACTTTAGAAAGTTTGCCACAAAGATTATGGCAATGTTTGGTTCTACATATGTCTGTAAGCAGTTATTTTCATTTATGAAGGCCACAAAAACGTCTCACAGAACCAAATTAACTGATGAACATTTGTCATCTTTGATCAAAGTGGGATCTACACAGACATTCTAACCTGATATATCAAGAATAGTTTGTCTAAATCAATGTCAATCATCGGGACAACATAAAAATGATTAAATTGTACTACCTTGTATTGTAAGTATTTTGTATTTAAGGTTTTGTAACCATTAGCTGTGATGTAAGACTGTAAGCAGGTGCGGCTCTCGAGGCTGCAGATATGGCCAATGCAACTCTCCATATGGCCTGAGTTTGACATGCCAGTTCTATAATAAGTTGGAAAAGTTATCCCTTCATCTGGATTGTATACAAATTCGCTGATTGAATTAGCAACAGCATCTGGAGTGAATGAATCTGAAGTCTTTTCTTCTGTAGTTTTAGTAAGTAATTCAAAAAGCTTTTGTTGCTGCAACTGTTGTTCATGTTGTTGCTTTTGTAGCACCAACATTTGAATCATGATATCTTTTAGTTCTTTTATTTTGCTGTACTCTGCTGAATATTTTGTAGATTAATTTTTGAATAACTTTACCTCATTATTTCTCTGTAGTCCTACAAATATGACGTCTCTTCGGTGAAGGGGGTAAATATTACTGAATATCCTATTATGATGTGTAGGATACATATATTTTATTTTTTTTCTCATGTAAGCTCAACAAATACTCATTGCCACTTTTGTAATGACTGTAGGACAGACTTTGTAAATCACAGATACAATAATAGTAATGCCTTAGAACAATACTCGGCCAGACACCGTTAATTCCCATATATATATTCTTTCCTTTACCCTTCACGTGATCTAATTATTTCAAGATGAGGTCGACTGTGCTTGCTCCCTGGCGAATTGTGTTCAAACCCATGTGTCGGCAGCGATACTTTATTCATACATATATATAAGATAAAGAGCAAATAGTAAATATTTCTAAATTTAACGTTTCGCTACTATTTGTTCTTTATCCTATGATATACATACATACATACATATATATCTGTGTATGTATGCAGTTTTCCCATTGAAACATGGTATGTTGCCATATCATCATAATGCACAGGTAGGTATAATAAGCAATTTTGTCCACCTTTCTGCTTGCATTAGGAGTGAAATGGTGGGAGTTGTTAAGGATATTTTTTTTTTTTCAATGTGATTTTCTTTTTCATTTTGGTATTCAGGGGTGTGTATTTTTAAGAGTACTTAGGTTTCTGCTAAGTGCTCCTAGCCGCCCTAGCAGATGAGCATATTTGAAAATGAGATCCAGCCATTATTTACTTATATATGAGAAGATCTTGGAAAGTTCTTATCCTGACCAAGAAGGTGCTTAAAAACAAATTCTGATGTTTGATTTTAGGAAGTATAGGCAGACAACTCTCTCTCTCTCTCTCTCTCTCTCACACACACACTATGCTTATCTGGCTATAGCAAAGAAAGACCCCCAAGCCCTCTCTTTATAATTTTCGCATTACTTGTAATCTATTTTGAAAGATTTCTTCTTGCACTTCTCACTTGTGAAACTTTTTTCAGACTTCCCAGTCAAGTTAGATTTTCAAAAATTTAAATGCAATGTCAATTGTTACACTGGTTGACATTTTTTTTCAATGACACATGTTTGCCTTAATTTAATTTTGGGTGAGATATTTCTGAAAACTTTTAAGGTTGGTTCTACTTGGCCCTGGGGTATTTTGGCTTATTTTAAGCAAAATAGAAATTATCTGTACTGAGAAAACATGATGTGACTGGGCAAAATTAACTTGATTTTCAGATTCAGTGTGAAAAAATAGCCCAGAAACATGTGCCCATTGTCTAACATTTGAGTTGAAAAAAATGTCAACTAGTATTATCTTCTGTCTTAATTTCTATACTTTTAGCATTCTCTCTCTCTCCTTAATACTTTTTTTTATTCTGATGTTTATTCATAATCAGTAACCTCTTGTGTCTTAGTGGCTTTATTGCCTTGCTTGGAGTGAAAAGATTAAAAAAAAAAAAGAGAAAAGGTTAATTTGGGTTTATGACTTTTCTCACAATATTTGTGTTAAATAAATTATATTGGCACTACTTGCCACAGCTTTTACCACTAGGCTGTTTGTCTTGCTTTTTAAATTTATGCCTCTTTGCTTCTGAAAGTGTATGTTCATATCAGTTCTTCTGTACACATTTGTACATCCTATCATCATCCCCCCCCACTTTTTATGTGTGCCCTTTACATTTGTATTCTTCTAAATCAGAATCCACATCCTTCTGCCATTTCTGCTTCATGAATCTCTGCACACCCACTCACCAGCAGAAGTAAATGGAGTGTCTCTTTCTGTCTACAGTTCTTGAAATCTGGTAAATGTCAAAAGCTAGCATAGAAATAATAGTAAACAAAGAAAAAGAAAGCACTTGATGTGGAATTAATTCCGGTTAACTTGTCTCCAGGGCAAATTGTGTTTCTATTTTTGGAATTACCATCATGGAGGTCAGCAAATCATTTTGCTATTCTGCTGCACAGCCACATCATTGAGCTGGCGAAATTGAACAGAATTGACTCTTCAGAAAGTAACTTCTAATTTCTGGGATGAGGAATTATTACATTATTTACATTCTGACTATTATTCTCATCTTTCTTATCACCTGATCATTTTGTCTGAATTTCTGGGATGAGGAATTATTACATTATTTACATTCTGACTATTATTCTCATCTTTCTTATCACCTGATTTTTGTCTGAATTTCTGGGATGAGGAATTATTACATTATTTACATTCTGACTATTATTCTCATCTTTCTTATCACCTGATCATTTTGTCTGAATTTCTGGGATGAGGAATTATTACATTATTTACATTCTGACTATTATTCTCATCTTTCTTATTGATCATTTTGTCTGAATTTCTGGGATGAGGAATTATTACATTATTTACATTCTGACTATTATTCTCATCTTTCTTATCACCTGATCATTTTGTCTGAATTTCTGGGATGAGGAATTATTACATTATTTACATTCTGACTATTATTCTCATCTTTCTTATCACCTGATCATTTTGTCTGAATTTCTGGGATGAGGAATTATTACATTATTTACATTCTGACTATTATTCTCATCTTTCTTATCACCTGATCATTTTGTCTGAATTTCTGGGATGAGGAATTATTACATTATTTACATTCTGACTATTATTCTCATCTTTCTTATCACCTGATCATTTTGTCTGAATTTCTGGGATGAGGAATCATTATTACATTATTTACATTCTGACTATTATTCTCATCTTTCTTATCACCTGATCATTTTGTCTGAATTTCTGGGATGAGGAATTATTATTACATTATTTACATTCTGACTATTATTCTCATCTTTCTTATCACCTGATCATTTTGTCTGAATTTCTGGGATGAGGAATTATTACATTATTTACATTCTGACTATTATTCTCATCTTTCTTATCACCTGATCATTTTGATGAGGAATTATTACATTATTTACATTCTGACTATTTTCTCTTTCTTATCACCTGATCATTTTGTCTGAATTTCTGGGATGAGAATTATTACATTATTTACATTCTGACTATTATTCTCATCTTTCTTATCACCTGATCATTTTGTCTGAATTTCTGGGATGAGGAATTATTACATTATTTACATTCTGACTATTATTCTCATCTTTCTTATCACCTGATCATTTTGTCTGAATTTCTGGGATGAGGAATTATTACATTATTTACATTCTATTATTCTCATCTTTCTTATCACCTTCATTTTGTCTGAATTTCTGGGATGAGGAATTATTACATTGGGATGAATTTCTGAATGAGGAATTATTACATTATTTACATTCTGACTATTATTCTCATCTTTCTTATCACCTGATCATTTTGTCTGAATTTCTGGGATGAGGAATTATTACATTATTTACATTCTGACTATTATTCTCATCTTTCTTATCACCTGATCATTTTGTCTGAATTTCTGGGATGAGGAATTATTACATTATTTACATTCTGACTATTATTCTCATCTTTCTTATCACCTGATCATTTTGTCTGAATTTCTGGGATGAGGAATTATTACATTATTTACATTCTGACTATTATTCTCATCTTTCTTATCACCTGATCATTTTGTCTGAATTTCTGGGATGAGGAATTATTACATTATTTACATTCTGACTATTATTCTCATCTTTCTTATCACCTGATCATTTTGTCTGAATTTCTGGGATGAGGAATTATTATTATTTACATTCTGACTATTATTCTCATCTTTCTTATCATTCATTTTGTCTGAATTTCTGGGATGAGGAATTATTCTTATTTACATTCTGATCTCATTTTCTTATCACCTGATCATTTTGTCTGAATTTCTGGGATGAGGAATTATTACATTATTTACATTCTGACTATTATTCTCATCTTTCTTATCACCTGATCATTTTGTCTGAATTTCTGGGATGAGGAATTATTATTACATTATTTACATTCTGACTATTATTCTCATCTTTCTTATCACCTGATCATTTTGTCTGAATTTCTGGGATGAGGAATTATTACATTATTTACATTCTGACTATTATTCTCATCTTTCTTATCACCTGATCATTTTGTCTGAATTTCTGGGATGAGGAATTATTACATTATTTACATTCTGACTATTATTCTCATCTTTCTTATCACCTTCATTTTGTCTGAATTTCTGGGATGAGGAATTATTACTTATTTACATTCTGACTATTATTCTCATCTTTCATCACCTGATCATTTTGTCTGAATTTCTGGGATGAGGAATTATTACATTATTTACATTCTGACTATTATTCTCATCTTTCTTATCACCTGATCATTTTGTCTGAATTTCTGGGATGAGGAATTATTACATTATTTACATTCTGACTATTATTCTCATCTTTCTTATCACCTGATCATTTTGTCTGAATTTCTGGGATGAGGAATTATTACATTATTTACATTCTGACTATTATTCTCATCTTTCTTATCACCTGATCATTTTGTCTGAATTTCTGGGATGAGGAATTATTACATTATTTACATTCTGACTATTATTCTCATCTTTCTTATCACCTGATCATTTTGTCTGAATTTCTGGGATGAGGAATTATTACATTATTTACATTCTGACTATTATTCTCATCTTTCTTATCACCTGATCATTTTGTCTGAATTTCTGGGATGAGGAATTATTACATTATTTACATTCTGACTATTATTCTCATCTTTCTTATCACCTGATCATTTTGTCTGAATTTCTGGGATGAGGAATTATTACATTATTTACATTCTGACTATTATTCTCATCTTTCTTATCACCTGATCATTTTGTCTGAATTTCTGGGATGAGGAATTATTACATTATTTACATTCTGACTATTATTCTCATCTTTCTTATCACCTGATCATTTTGTCTGAATTTCTGGGATGAGGAATTATTATTACATTATTTACATTCTGACTATTATTCTCATCTTTCTTATCACCTGATCATTTTGTCTGAATTTCTGGGATGAGGAATTATTACATTATTTACATTCTGACTATTATTCTCATCTTTCTTATCACCTGATCATTTTGTCTGAATTTCTGGGATGAGGAATTATTACATTATTTACATTCTGACTTTATTCTCATTTTCTTATCACCTGATCATTTTGTCTCATGAGGAATTATTATTACATTATTTACATTTATTATTCTCATCTTTCTTATCACCTGATCATTTTGTCTGAATTTCTGGGATGAGGAATTATTACATTATTTACATTCTGACTATTATTCTCATCTTTCTTATCACCTGATCATTTTGTCTGAATTTCTGGGATGAGGAATTATTATTACATTATTTACATTCTGACTATTATTCTCATCTTTCTTATCACCTGATCATTTTGTCTGAATTTCTGGGATGAGGAATTATTACATTATTTACATTCTGACTATTATTCTCATCTTTCTTATCACCTGATCATTTTGTCTGAATTTCTGGGATGAGGAATTATTACATTATTTACATTCTGACTATTATTCTCATCTTTCTTATCACCTGATCATTTTGTCTGAATTTCTGGGATGAGGAATTATTACATTATTTACATTCTGACTATTATTCTCATCTTTCTTATCACCTGATCATTTTGTCTGAATTTCTGGGATGAGGAATTATTACATTATTTACATTCTGACTATTATTCTCATCTTTCTTATCACCTGATCATTTTGTCTGAATTTCTGGGATGAGGAATTATTACATTATTTACATTCTGACTATTATTCTCATCTTTCTTATCACCTGATCATTTTGTCTGAATTTCTGGGATGAGGAATTATTCTTCTGACTCTTTTTCTTATCACCTGATCATTTTGTCTGAATTTCTGGGATGAGGAATTATTACATTATTTACATTCTGACTATTATTCTCATCTTTCTTATCACCTGATCATTTTGTCTGAATTTCTGGGATGAGGAATTATTACATTATTTACATTCTGACTATTATTCTCATCTTTCTTATCACCTGATCATTTTTGTCTGAATTTCTGGGATGAGGAATTATTACATTATTTACATTCTGACTATTATTCTCATCTTTCTTATCACCTGATCATTTTGTCTGAATTTCTGGGATGAGGAATTATTATTACATTATTTACATTTTGTCCCCATTTTTGTTGTTGTTATAATAGTATTTTGACTGTTGTGTCCTCTGACCTTTTATCAAGTGCTTCACGATCTGGATAACCTTAACTGAACCCTTTATTTAATTTATGGAGTTGGATTGTTCTTTTTCCACTGAACATATCTAGGATTGTTAGTCTAGTTCTTACTAGTGTTTACTTATTGCTTTTTCCCCATTTCCACTGAGTCTGAGTATACATTACTTAACCCAGAGATTGATTTTACATTTATTATATTACCAAATTCATAAACCATTGCTTTAATTCCCGAAGCTTGGTAGTTTGACATTTGGGGACAACTCCCAACATTTCCAAGAAACAGATCAGCATTTTACTTTCAACACCTTTTTTTTTTTTTTTTTTTTGTTAAATTAATTCACCCCAAGCAAGGTGATAATGCTACTAAGATGCAAGCTGCTACTGGGAGTAAAAGAGAATGAAAAGATTTTAGCAATCAGAAGTGTTTTCTCCATCAACTCTGTGCCAATTTTGACATCATGATGCATGGCTATCAACTCTAACCTATGTGGGCAGATCCCTCCCCACCCTTTAACTGCTGATCCAAAACTTCCTGTGCCAGTTCATAGCTCTTTACAACTTATTATCTTTTGTCATATAAATGACTTTAACCCTTTACGATCTCTCTCTATATTCTTGTTCTCCCTTTCATTTATTCACACAAACTCATTAAGTATTTCACTCATTGTTTCCATCATGTCTTCAGTATGTTCCTTGGGTGTTAATTTCTCAGGACGGTCATGCCTCTCCACATCTTTCCGTCTGTTTTATGCCAATTAATTTCTGGCTATTTTAATTTTTTTACCATTCTTATTTGTCTCTGTTATGATATCCCCTCACATAAAATTGTTAAATAGGTTACTCGTTATTTCTCTCTGTTTCATTTGCCTTTGTATATCGTGTGTGTTAAATTCGCCTGGCCTCCTTTCCTCATGTGTCCCAGGAATTTCAGCTGTTTTTGATTTAAGTATAAGTTTCCTTTATTTAGTTTCTCACTATTCTGATCTCACTTTAGATTTCTGTGTTTCATTTTTCATTGTTGGTTACTACACTACCGAGATATTAAAAATTTCTGAACCAGCTTGATTCTGCCATCACCATTATGTAACTTATACCTTGGGCAGCTTCTTCTGCTAACAAAAATGCATTCTATCTTCTTACAATTAGTCTTTTCTTATTTTTTTCTTGTCTAAGTGTTCTTTCAATTTTCTTTCTGAGTCTGCCATTAACTTTAATCCACTGTATATGCGGCCACTGCTGTGAAAAACTAAGATGTGACTAAGATGAAAAAAACATGACATGTTAGTGTACTTCAAATTTATTCTTAAATATTCTTTGTCTTTACAACTAGTTTGCAAAAACAAAAATTACTTATGACTCAACCTAATAGGAAGAGAATTAAAACAAGGAACTGTTTTCTCATTAAATTTTTTCAATCTATACAGCAAGACAATCCTAAAAGAACCAAAAAATCTACCAGGATTTACATTTTTGCAGATATAATCTTAACAATGTATAATATTGTTAAAACAAATGTTGACTTTATGAAGAATAACTTTGTTGATAAAAAAAGAAAATTTCTCATGAATAATCATGAAAATAAATTTATATATAGGTATATAGAACAAATGTATTTTTGATACACTTCAATTGTTTTATGTCAAAATGTTGAGTAAACAGTTTTTTTGAACATTGAAAAATGATTTGAAGGAGAAAATTTCTCAGGAAAATCAGATTAAACGGTTCATCAGAAACTTTTTTTCTCATCAAAAGCAACGGAATTTTATTCAAATGGAATGAAAGAGCTGCTTGCTAAGTGGCAACAAGTTAATGCAAATAATGGTGAACATACAACTGAATAAAATGTAATTGTACTTTAATGTTTGAAGAATAAATTTGAACAAAAATGGAAATTATAACACAATAGCTTTTAGTGTATTTGCTAAACTCAATTGACTTGTATCATTTGTTGCCTTGTTCAAGATGTTTTGGCAGCTGTCTTCTATAGTGTTTTAAGCTTGGGTGAAACTACTTCTATATTCAATTTCATTTTACAGTTCAAACTATCTCTACTGCAGTGTATTCTATATTCGATTTCCTTATCTTCTATACTTAATGTTATAACTGATCCATACGATGATGTATGTGAAGTGTTTAGCATTTACTAATTCCACATTCTTTAGATCAGTTTAAAGAATGCCACTCATACTAAAATAGAAAATAACTTTGACGGAAAGATCTTGAGAATGCCGCTATTGAATCCTGCCAAAATTTAAATCTGCACTCCTTACCTAAATGATATACTGCCTTCCCAAGCCAACATGACCACAAAAGATTTAGAAATTAGAAGAAAACTGTTAAATCAAAGACAATTATTTAAAAGAAATAAATACATAAATAATTCTTCAAATTAAAATAAAATAAATACTAACTATATTACAAATAAAGTAAATAAAAAATTATATATAAACAAGAAAAAATTTCAACAACAAAATTTATTCAATTTGATTCACTTAGCATCCTCCATACTTTATCTTGACTTTCATGCTTAGCCTGAAGAATTTTTAAGAGCATTCTTAAATTTTAGGAGTTATGGTAGGTTAATCTATAGTGGAATGGATAGAGGAATTGGAGAATCGATTTTGGATTCCAGTTGGTTCCATTACATTCACTTATGTGCTAATACCCCTGGGGAAAGGTGTGAATCCTCTTCTCCTCCCTCCAGTTATGGGTAAATAGATGGACAGACTGGGTTCTATAGCCTTGGATGGCAACCAGTCTAGGAGAAGGAAAAACTCTGAATTCAAAACTGGCCAGGAGAGGGTTGGTCTCAGTCAGGCCATCTTGCCTAAGAAACACTGCTTCTACTGTGGGTTATGGGGGGGGGGATTTAACAATTTTGAAAACCTAACAATGTTTTTACTTCAATTTATAAATACATGCTGTGTGGCAAAATAAAATCCTTACATTTGCCTTGATAAAGTCCATCAAAGAATGAAAGTTTCCCTTTTTTCTTGATTCATATTGTCTTCTTACAATATTTTTATTCACACACACACACACACACACATATATATATATATATATATATATATATATATATATATATAGGCGAATTCAAATTCCGGTCAAATTTGTTACATTCAGTTACATGTTAATCTTGGAAAAGGTATAAATTCACTTCTCCCCCAGCTATGGGTTAAATAGCAAGACAGACTGTGTTCTATAGCCATGGGTAGTAACTGGTCTAAAAGAACAATTCTGAATTCAAAACCAGAGATGGGTTGGTTGGGAACCTTGTGGGTGTGGTGCACTAGTTCTCTGTATTTGGCCACTCCTAATAAAGTTTGGTTAGTTCTGCACAAGCCTTCACCACTATAATCAAATCATATGTGTGGTTAACCTAAGAACTGAGCTGCTGGACCCTCATATGTCGAAGATGATGAGTCCTCCATATAGAATAAGACAATCATTTTATTCTATCCTTTTTGGTACTTAAGTAGAACTTTTTATTAAACTAAAAGACTACAAAGACAATTTTTTAAATAAACCAACATGCATATCCCACAAAATCCAATAGTGGAAAAATAATTATGCAAATTGCATAAAAAAATATGCTCAAAGTTAAGAAGAATACTAAGCATAAACCAATGGAAGAATACAAAAGAAACAATTGGTTTAACACCATCATCAACAAAAAACAACTAGGTGTAAAAGATTTTTACCCATCCATCAATGAAAACACATTAAACAATGCCCTAAATCTACTGAAATGATACATAAATATCCAAAACAAAGATCTAAACATCATCAAACATTGTAGAAAATCAATACTATACTAGGACAAAATATTGTCAAAAAATACAACACCAATAATAATAACAATACCAATATCAATGATACTTTTGGTGTAACAATGGGCAGCTATGTTGGTGCAAAACATGCAAACTCATAGGTATATACATCATCAATAAATTAACACACATAATTAACCAAAAGAAAGACATAGGCTTATACAGGGATAATGGACTAATAATCGTAAGAAATTGCAATGGCAGAACTACAGAAAAAAGATAAAAAACAGATCTTAGAAACCTGTAGCACATCAGGATTTAAGGTAGACACAATAATCTAACCTAAAAATAGTAAACTTCTTAGATATAACATTCAATCTATATAAAATATATGTATCTATATAAAAACTGCATAGGTGACATATTATGTGGTTATATTGTGACATAACCAAGTTTTTATAATGCAGGAAGTTGAAATAAATTTCATTTTATTTTTTTGTTAACAAGACAAAAACATTGCGTACGAAATCTTTAGTAGGCTTGTAGTTATTAAAAGCCAATAAAATTTTTCAACTCTCTTCAGAAGCCCATTTACGTCTTTTTTTTACAAATCAGTGTAACAAGATTATTTCATTATTACTTTCTCTTCCTATCTTCTGAATGTGGATGTTAGCAACTTTTCTGCTTTGCTCTTAAAATTAAAACAAATGGAAATCAAAAAGTTTACATATCTTGTTTACTTGCATGTACAGGTTAATCATTAAGTGTGTAGTTTAATGAACAAAAAATAGCTCTTATTTTACAAAAGCTCATTGTGCTTAATTAGTAATGAATAATAATCATACATATCAAAAATATTACAGTAAAAATTAAGTTATATATCAGGCTTATTGACTTATTGGTCAGTCCATTTTTATATCTATCTTTCTAGGGGTCTATCTATCTTTCTCTCCCCTCTCTCTCTCTCTCTCTCTCTATATATATATATATATATATATATATATATATATATATATATATATATATATATATATATATATATAATGTGTGTGTGTGAGGAGACATTTTTATGTTTATACATTCTTTTATACAAATATTTAAATACTCTTATTTTTGTTTATACAATCTTTTTGTAGATAAAATTATAAAAATGTCTTAAAATAATTGTCGGACTTTGTCCATTACATAATGTGTGACGTCATTTGTTTACATTTGGATATGCCATGAGCAGATATGAATGTACGTGAGAGAATCATGGAAAATTGTAGTTTAAAAGCAGTGAAATCGACTCTGTGGCCCAATCGGTTAAAGGCACATCAGGCTATATGACGATTCCATATAGGATACAGGTTCAATTCCTGTCGGAGGACGAATATTTTCTATGAAAATTTCTCGGACATTCAGGCCAGTAAATGTTGCTTAATACTGTTTATTATAAACAGAGCATTTACTTAAATATTTGTATCTATAAAAAGAGTAAGTGATTTTTCTCTGACACATTATTTTGTAGAATAACAATTTTTATAACTTGGAAATGTATTTGGGAATAATTGAAATTAATTGTGAAATCCAGCAAAAGTCATTTATGATATATAAATAATTGTTTAAATGGAAAGTAAGGGCCAATGTACATCAAATTATCTTTAAATTAAGTGTCAGCAGAAGAATTATTTTTGAACTTTTAAAAGGTAAGCTTAAATATTAGTTGAATACTTAAATGCAAGTATCAATTTTGACTTCTGTAGTTTATTGTTGCCTATTGCATATGGCAGCACCATACCTCTCAAAGAGAAATCTCCACCAGCAGAAAACCTAATTGTGAGGGGAAAAAAAACCCAGATCGAATGTCAGACAAGAGAGCTTCCAGTGCCGAGAATAAGCAAATGACTTAGGGACTCTCAAACTCCAGAACAAGCCAAAAGCTAAATCAAGAGCCCTCTGCAGGAGCTAGTTTAAATGCTGCTCAATAGGATGGATTTTTAATCTAGCAGATATATGTATATGCCTGCTATTAGTCTATCATAATTTAGTGAATGCCATTCTGAATACTGAAGAGTATAAAACAACTTGTCACATTTTCATTAGATTAAGAAAAGCAACATGCCAATGCTTAGAACATATGCAATGTTTATTACTTCAGCATTCAGAAAACAGAAGAAATTGGCTCTGTGGATCAGATGTCAGGGTATTTTTGTGTGCCATTCAGCTGATGTGGGTGTCAAGGAGAGTGTGTGTGTATATATATATATATATATATATAGTGTGTGTGTGTGTATATACAGAAATATAATCCATTAAACTATGGTGTTGGGGTGGGTATGCACTGGCATATTTCTGTGTGTGCGTGCGAGTACACACGCATGTGTTTGGGAGGGTTAGTTTTATCTTTTCATCTCCTTTCTCTCTTTCTTTCTCAGAACTTATGCAGAAAGTCTTAAACATCACTCACCAAAAGCTAAGTGCACACACACACACACACACACACACACACACACACACACACACGCGCACACACACACAAACACACTTGTGTAAAAGTTGATTCCCCTAAATTTTACCTTCCTAACTGTTCCAAAAATGCCAGATGTACTAATTAAACCTCGTTTCGACCAATTTATTTTATTTAAATTTATTTATTAATGTTATGATTTATCATGAATGTTGGTTATTTTTCATTTTCATAATATTTGTAATATTATATGTAAGCATTTACTTATATATGCGGATTTATATGTTAAATGTAATCATCAGGTCACATACATTGAGTTTTTTCTTGACTATATATATATATATGGGTCAGTATTGCATTGTGGGTAGTTTATTCTAACAGCTATTTTGGCAAGAGTGGTTTGTTAATTAGTTTATTATTTACTTTATTTATTTAGATTAATTTTTCTAGTTTTTGCTTATTTATTTTTATTTATTCTTTTCAGTTTTCGGTTTTTAAGTAACATAAATAAATTGTTTTTGTCTGCATTTTGAGATGTATTCTGATCGTTTATTTATCATTTGTTTTGGTCTGGGAAGGTAATTTTAGCTATTTTTTTTCCTTTAAGCAGAGTTTACAATTTTTGGATTGATTGTTGTAGGCTGATGTTCTTTTTCTTATTTTCCATGACATTTTTAGTGTGATTTGCTTTTTGTTTTTAATTTCCCAGATATACTTTGAAAGCATTGTGCTGTTTGTTTATTTACTATTTGTGAAAGATGTTTGTGTGCATAGTTTCTTTGTTTCCAGGGTCTTTCAGTTACTCCTATGTATATTTTTTTGTTGTTATCTGTTGTTGGCTTGGTATATTATGTTGTTTTGTAAGCAATTGATGTTTAAGAGACATTTGTACTTTATTTTGCAGTTACGCGTGGCTTTAATTTGTGTGGTTTGTTGATAATTTTCCTGTCGTGCTTTTTTATTATACGTGTCATGTTTTTGGTGCAACTGTAACTGATTTTTACTGTGATTTGTTGAATATTTTATGGAGAGTGCTTTATTCAGGGAAGTGTTTGTGTAAGACTTTGATGAATATTTTTCCTATGTGTTTACTTTTTTATGGTGTGTTGAAACATATGATGTTTCTCTTCCTGTTGGCTTTTTTGTGCTGTGTGTATGTGAGTGTTGCCAGGAATTCACTATCTTTTAGGGCTGTTTCATAGTCTTTCTTTGCTCCGTTGAATTGACGGAAAGTCTGCAGTTAAGTGATTGTGGTATCTGCTTTATTATTGATGGTGGGTGGGTGATTGGAAGATGTATGTATATACCATGTTTTATCATTGGGTTTTTTGTATGGTTTATATGTAAAGGTTTTCTAAGGTTAAAGGTTGTCCTGTAGAGCCCTGTATCATTTCTATCTGTTATTTTACTTAGTTTATGTCGTAAATATATACCTATGAGTTTGCAGATCTCTGCACTGTCAAAACTTCCCATTGTAGTGTCAAAGATCCCTTCTTTCTTTATCCATGCGTCTTCATTGTCGAATAGTAGTGATTTATGGGAGATTTTAATGATACCAAATTTGTTTGTGTTTATTCTTATTTGTTCTTGAGCTAAGGTGATCAACTTATGTAGCATAGATTCTGTTACAGAAGGGTAGAATTCATTTATATCATATACATAAGCTAGGCCACAAAAATCTCCTGAGCCGACCAAGCATAGAAATAAATACAATATGGGAACCAGTAATAAGGAGTGCCAGAGAAAAGCAATGATAACAAAGTTGCAATATGAACTCTGGTAAAAGACATGCAATGATAACAGCAAAAATTGCAATATGAGCACTGGTAAAAATGATGCTGAAAACATTAGGTTTATAATACTCAGAAGTTCATACCCAGATGTCCTCAAGGACACATGGCACAGTGGATAAAGGCGTTGGTTAGATCCAGTGACAGACCCAAAGAAGGTGAGTTCAATTCCTGGTTAAGGCAGTGGGAGAACTTTCAGAGGGAAAATTAGCAGGACATCCATCCAAACATGGCACGTGGAATTAGAACAGTCTACCCCAGCGATCGAAATAAAGGGTTCAGTTAAAATTCCAACCACCTGAAGAAGGCCGGAGCGTACAACGGCCGAAACGTTGTGACAAATATGGCGACAAAGATGAGGACAATAGTCCGACTAATGTAAATACTGTCATTTATATCTATTTGCATAAATTGGCAATTATGTTAGTTTTTGTGTTTTTCCATTGGTTTTTACTTCTAACTTCTTCCTTAGCTCTGAATTCTTTCTAGTATCATTTTACTTAATTTACCTTGTTCACTTTTGGTTGGGTTTATGAGTCTGTATGTTGGGTTGCTTTTGAAATTTATATAAATTATATATTTATTTATTTAGGCAGCATATATTCATTCAAACATATTGAATGATGTACATATTGTGTCTATTTATTTTATACTGATGCTTTCCAGTTCTCTAATCCATTTCTTGATGTTAAGATGAAATTCATCAAAGAAGGTGCTGTAGTTTTTGCTAACCCAAGTACTTTCAATCTTTTCAAAGATCATTTTCAGAATAAATTACAGACTTATTGTAATTGCAATAAAATCTGTATATCATTTTTTTTTTTTTTTTAAATCCATTATACTTGTTTTACAAAAAATTCCATAGCTACAATGGATAAATTTTAAACTAATTATAGAGCATATTTCTGCGTATTTTTAAAAATTAACATTTTATAATTATATATTTAGTTGTAAGCTTGCCTTACTGCCAATTACTACTTTAATGAGTTTGATCCTCACTCGGTGACCTAAATGATAAATTAATATAAAGAATAATCTGGAAATGACTATTTAATCTTGTAAATAATGAAGAAAATGAAATGATTTCCTTTTTCATTCTGTTTACTTTAATTTTGTCAGTGGGGAAAATGTTCGTACAATGTGTTATCTGCCAATAAATTGTTGATTTTTACTTGTCCTTCTCATGCCCCACCTCTAAAATCTCTGGCTTTGCTTAAAATATTTACCAAGCTGCTCTCACCAACTAACCACTTTAAAATTGTACAGCCGATTCTATTTTTACAATGTCCTCATTAACAAACCATGGGTCAAGTGCAATTTCTTTCTGCATATTTGTTTTTTAATGATTTGACACCCCCCCACACACACACACCATTAACCATCCATTTTGTTTTTTAATAAAAGGAGAGAAAAAAAAAATGAAAAGAGGAGAGAATTATTAAATGTTGGGGGTTAATCTTATCTGAAATTTCTTGTTTTTCTTCCCAGGATTGTTAACTCTTATCTTATCCTCAGCCTAGATTTTTATCATAAATCTTTCAATGATTGTCATTCCCATATGAATATACATTTGACAAACAATTGTTGTTAAATTTCAATTATTGAAGAGGTGGGAGAAGCAACTTGGACTACTGTTTTTTTTTTTTTTTTTTTTTAAGTAATTGGAGACTTTCCAAGCAGCTGACTTAACAATCAATTCAAAATAATTGTACCACTCAATGTCAATGGGAAATGTGAGACTGAGTGGGTGCAGTGAGTCATTCTCCTGGAGGTTAGCATCAGCCATATTGATGGTAGGCAGAAACAGGTTCTTTTAAGATGATTAATAGAGAGCAGTTTTGTTTTTGAGGCATTAAAATTAACAAGTCATTTTTTGCACCAGTTAACAAATTGAAGGTTCATTTTCAGGGTCAGATGCCAGGCTGATTTTATTGAACATATCAGATTTTTTTTTTTAATTTTTTTAATCAATTCACCCAATAAAGACACAAGGGACTACTGAGAGTGAAAGAGAATAAGACTTTAGAAGGAACTGGAAACCCAACTCTATGACTGGAGTGGATTGTGTACTGAACAACAGAACAATCTACTCCTACTAGGAAAAAAAAAAGAAATTTCCGAGCTTAGGCAGAGATATTAGAAGTATCAAGTTGAAGTAGACTTTAGAAGTGACTGGAAATCCAATCCTAAACAGGATACAAAGGATAAAGCTTTACTCCTATTCAAAAAGCCTATCTACATCTACTGAAGGAAGAAAATAAATAACATTTCAGTTTAGGCAGAGATATTAAAAGTATACAGTTAACGTAGACTTTAGAAGGAGACAGAAACCCTGAACAGGAAACAAGGAATAAACCTCTATTTATGTTAAAAAGATTTTGCTATCAAGATAGGAGTAAACAATTTATGTCCTCAACATAAATACTGACTTGGGAACTGATGACATTGGGAAGGTGGTTGTCATTTAATATTGCAATATCATAGATTTAAACTAGGAACAATACTGGTTTTCTGTGGCATATAAGTAAATATTAGCCTACCAGATATGTCCAGTTAGTATGAAATTTTGATTTTTGTTTCCATTTTCCTTAAAACTTTCATGTTGCTCACATATTTGCACTATGGTATTCTCACCATCCTTCTGTAGTCTCTTTATCTGTGAGAAGATTGTCCAGCATTTGGAAGTGACTTGTTACTGCTATATTTTAAAAAAACAAAAAAAATTTACATCCCATATCAATAAGCATGAGGAGTTTGTTTAAATTCAAGTTTCTGATTATCAGCTATAAAAATTTTTGGCTCTTATTACAATTGGATGGTGAACAGATACTCTTCTCTCGCTATTAACTCTAGAGTGACAACATATGAAGTTAATTTGAATTTTATAATAATAACTAGTTTTAATCTGTCAAAATTTCATGGTTTTCCTATTTGAATTTTCTGATGAATCTTAATTCTTAAGTTAATGATTGAATAAGTGCATGGCCAGTTGTACAACAATAAAATATCTGTAGAAATTCCCCTATCGCATTGTTAAATATTTGAGCTTAACAACTTTAACAAAATATTGCAATAACAATCATCAATAAGAATGATGGTCGTTATTTTAAGAAGTAAGGGGGTACAAATGAAAAGATTTGAAACGATATTTTTCCATTTCACTAAAAGAGTCGTGAAACACTTCTACTTCCCTTCTTTCTTTCCTTTCTTTTTCTCACTGAAACCAAGTAGCGTTTTTGATGTCTTTTGTCTTGTCACAGGATCGAAACAGTATAGTCCATTATTTATGAGATATATAAAAGATATTAAACACTTCTATGTTTCTTTCATTTTTTTACTGAAACCAAGTAGTGCCTCTGATATGCCTTGTCTTAGTCTATTATTTGTATAGTGTTGGCAGGGCATAATGGTTGTGCAAACTAACAATGAGAGGGACAAGCATAATTACATGATGATGTAATATTTATTTAAAATATTGTTTTAGAATTGTGACTTGTTATTGCTGCTTGAAGAGTTTAAGACAAAACAGACAAAAATTCCCAGTTTTTCTGTTTGTTTAAAGAAATTCTGAGGCTTACAGCCATATGAAATTGAAACACTGATTCCCATATGATAACCAAAATTAAGCAATGTCAAGCGTGACCAGTACCTGGATTGGTGACTGCTTGGGAATACAAGCTGCTGTAAACTTGGATGTGCAGTTGGTGGAATAGATAATGACTTGTTTGGTTTGTTATATTCACTTACATACCCTTGCGAAAGGTATGAATCTGCTTCTTCTCCCCCCCCCAGCTATAGGTTAATTAGTAAGACTTGTATCCCTCAACCATTATTATCTCAAAAAAAAAAAAATCCTTACAATCTAAAAATATTTTCTGGCTTTAAATAACCCAACAAGGGTTGGTAAACCGTAGAAAATGAATGAATGAATCACTGAAATACTGATTAGCTACACAGGCATGTCTTTTAGATTTATTTACATTCTCTGGAATAGAAATGTATAGAAACTACCGTGGCCACAAAGTAAGGGATCAGTTTATATATTGATTGTAATATAGAATTGATCCCCCTTTATATATACACATTATCATTTCTTGTTTATCAAATTCTGGTTAGGTATAAATCCATATCTTCTCTCCCCAGATATGGGTTAATTAGTAAGTCTTGGTTTCACTCAACCATTATTATCTAAAAAAAATTTGTTACAATCTAAAAATATTTTCTGGCTTTAAATAACCTGCAAAGGGTTGATAAGCCATAGGAAATGAATCAAATCAAAGAAATTTTGGTTATATGTTCTTTAATTGGTCATGTCATTGTAGGTCAAAGGTTAGCAAGTGTTATGAGTAGATTAATAGCGGTTAGTTTGGCATAAGGACACAGATATAGAGCACCTCATAAGGGTTAAACTAAGTGATGTTTAGTAAATAGCTATACTTTGTGTGCTATTTTTTTTTGTTTCTTTTTTTAAATCTATCTATAACAGTTTTCTCTGAGCATTTGAACATTGTTCAATATTTGAAATTTTTATTTTCCCTTTGGAGAAAAGAAAAATGTAAAAGAACAAAAAATTGAAATAATTGGAATGTTTCGTCTTAATCCAGCCACATTTTTCTTTTCCTTTATTTCATTTCTATTTACTTACTAGTATATTACCCATAAAAAATACTGAAATTATTGCTATTATGTTGATCTACAATCAGAGTATCTGTACACACTTCTTCGTGCCATGTCACTTCAGGACAAGTGATCATGGCTCTCAATAAACTTCCTATTCCTTGTGGCCATTAGCTGTATTTTTACCCTTTGCTAAGACTGGTTCTTCTAGTCCATTTCTTGCTTCTGATTCTTTTGATATGGAAATTCTTATATCCCATTTCTTGCTTTTGGAACTCTACCACTTTTTGCTTTCTAGTTAAGTCTGAACTTCAAAAATTTAAATGTAATGTCAATTATCTTAATTTCTGTTCTTTTATTGGTCTTTCTCCTTAATAGTGTTTTTTTCTCGTATTCTCTAACAATCAGTAACTGCTTGCATCTTAGTGGCTTTATTGCCTTGCTTCGAGTGAAATGATTAAAACTTTTTCTTATCTTTAAGTAATATTCTTCAATGAATGTGATGATGGTGTCCTAATGGGCATAAATGATTGACTATATTGTCGCTTGTTAGAAAGGAATTCTGCTTTTTAAATCAAAAGTAAAAATATGCAAAGTAAGCTTCTTCAACTGGGGCTGTCAAAAACTGATGGCCATATACAAGTAATTTGACGATTATATTGGATATATTTTCTGCATGTGTAACTAGGATTTTTATCTAAATAATTAACTGTATCGTTAAAAATAATTCTATTTAAATCCTTCAAAGTAAAAGTATCAAAAAAACTTATATTGTCAAAAAATGACGACCACATTTAATTTTCCAAATAGAATGCATAGACCAATGATTTCCAACATGGAGTGCATGGTAATATTTTGGTGGGACATGCGTAGGACGTGCACCCCTCGGCTTATTATACCAACAGAATAAGGGGACAATTCGAGAATGAGTTATTAACAGTGAATTGTTTCCTAGTGAGTCTGAGAGTGTTAATGTTAATGCACATTAATACACACGATGCATATACAATATGCATACATAAAAATATTTTGTGTGTATATACGTACATGCGTAATTGGCATACAGGTAAGAATTAAATATTACCAGGGAAGGACACCAGAATTTTAGAAATACCAAAGTGGGGCATGGCCCAAAATTGGTTGGGAATCACTGGCATAGACAGACGATCATGGCTCTCCACAACTTCATGTGTTTTGTTGCTTTAAGTAACTTTTTTACTTAAAAATAATGAAATATATGAAGAAAAATTTTTCAGTTTGATGAAGGATTCCAAAAACAAAATTTTGACATTTATCGTTTGATTCAATTTCTTTTGGAAATGGGTCAGGCTATTCAAAATGACATATTGT
Source organism: Acanthosepion pharaonis (assembly GCA_903632075.3). NCBI lineage: Eukaryota > Metazoa > Mollusca > Cephalopoda > Sepiida > Sepiidae > Acanthosepion > Acanthosepion pharaonis. The sequence continues at coordinate 1,233,313 of CAHIKZ030005480.1, read as the reverse complement.
TGGTACTAGGAGGAAAGATGCAACACTGTCAATCACCAAGCAGACCCATATCTAAAAATTCAAAGACCTATATTTTTCTAGCATAGTACCCATAAAAAATTACAAGACAAATTACATGTAAATAAGCACTAGATAAGCTAGTGTCTGTGTGATTTAATAAAACTGAAATGTCACTTTCTGACACTTCTGTCTATTATCAGTTTGGTATATGTGCACTTTGTGAAAAAAAAAATGTATCACACACACACATAAATGCGCACACAAGTGGTGTTGAGAAGTTCACAGTCTAACCAAAGTAGGATAAAAAAATAAATTCTAATATTTGATCATTTTGTGATTAGATTTTAGGAAGTGGGTTAGATGGAGAATTTTTCAGCACCCTACACATAAAAATTGTTTTATATGACTGACTGAAGTTGTTTGGCTTAGCTAAATTATAAACTGTATTATTTTTTTTTTCTTCAGGTTCTGAGAGATGAGCCCAAATCACGAAGAGAAGTGGAACTTCATTGGCGAGCATGTAGTTGTCGACACATTGTACGGATAATTGATGTCTACCACAACCAGTTCCAGAGTGTACCTTCCTTATTGGTTGTAATGGAATGGTAAGTTGGTTTAAGTTTCATTCTAGTATAATGTTACATCAAGTTGGAAAAAATTTCAAGTGATTGTAGCTTCTAGCTTGGCTGCTATCTGGATAAGGCCATTGCATCTATAAACAGGCTAATCCAGTTATTTGAGAACACATCTTTAGAAAGTCATAACAGTAATACAACCTCATATAATGTTATGTGGAATGCACCAAATTTTAATGTACTTATTTCTCTTTCAAATGTATCAAGGGCCTTAACATGGCTGCCTCCAATCAAACAAAGGAAATAAAAAAACGTGCCATGCTTGTGACTTAGTTCTTAAAAATTGCCAGGATTTTCATGCCAAAAGTCAGGAATAAATTCTAGGTAGGATAAAAAAAAGGGTGTGGTTATTACATGTCATTAAATGATTTTAGGGAGGGGGTAATTCAATAAGTCTATTTTCACAAATGTTTATTTTTTAACATATTCTCCTTCCTTGTTAATGCACTTAATTAAGAAATGAATATTGATTACTTAGATTGGACTGGTGTGACCTGTCCAGGGCACTGACCTTGGCAATAATATAAGGAGCCTATGCACTGCCCAGACCACATGGCCTCCTCCCTCTTGACCATACCACCAATTCCCGTATGTTCACTGAAGTTAAGGAACATTGTAATTACAATCCAATTCATCAGACCTACAAATTCAAATTTTGAATTTGTAGGTCTGATGAATTGGATCGTGATTACAATTCCAATGTAATAAATTGTAACCATGGAATATTAGTGTTTGAGCCTTTTATATTATATTCTTACTCTGTCCTGGACATTGAGTTCTACCTGGATTCTATCCTCTTGGGAATTTATTTGTATATATATATATATATATATATATATATATTGGCAATGAGACAACAGATTTTTATTATTTTAGCTATGTTTATTTTTTCATATGTATCTATATCATTGATTAATGAGTTTATTTTTTTCCCATGTATTTAATCCTGTTAATATTTATGCACCCCATCATTTCTGGAATAGGCTGCCCCCCACCAAAAAAAACAAACATTTGGAGCCATAGCAAAAATATTAACCACTCTCCTTGAAACAATGTCCATCACATATAAAAAATTCAGGCAACATTGTTGAAAAACTAAGGAAAATAAATATTACTAGATATAAAATGACTTTATACTAATATCCTCATTGAAAAATGTTTGAATCTCTTAAAAAAGCACCTAACAAAAGCAAAAATAAACCTCTCTCTACCAATAACTAAAATAATAAAAATTTGTTGTCTCAACACCAATCAATGCTATTTCACTTTCAATAACAATTTTTACAAACACATACACACACTCATGTGTATCTCCCCACCCTAACACCAAAAGTAAGACATCTAGTTTAATAGATTATATTTCCATACACACACAAATATACTCTCCTTGACACTCACATCAGCAGAAATGCATACAAAAATACCCTGACATCTGATCTGCAAATCCAATTGCTTTACTGTTTTCTGAATGTTGAAGTAATAAACATTGCATATGTTCTAAGCATTGGCATGTTGCTTTTCTTAATCTAATGAAAATGTGACAAGTTGTTTTATACTCTTGAGTATTCAGAATGGCATTCACTAAATTATGATAGACTAATAGCAGACTTAACATATATATATATATATATATATATATATATAACATGCAATGTGTAAATTGTTGCCATTTTATATTTCTAATTTTGTGCATGTGTGTTGTTTGTTTTTGATTTTGTCGACTACACAGTATATTAGGGTCAGTCAGACACGATCTGTGAGAAAAAGAACACCATGACACATTTCACTCCATCAGAAATTTTGAGACTGTATCCTGTCCTGCTTGGCATTGGCCCCAATAGCTTGAATATGAACATTTCAGAGTATTTGGGTGTTGATCTGAGGACAGTGCAGAGGATTCAGAAAGAGTTTGATGAATCTAAGGGGGTTTATGAAGGTGTTTGAAGTGATCACTAGTGGTGGCAAAGTTATACCTGGATTCATCTTCCCACAGGGCCTCGGAATCAACACAGAGGCTGACATCAAGTGATTTGATGAGGTAGTGTTTCCCTTGGTCAAGAGGGTGGCTGCTGGAAGACCCATGTCTGGCAACAGGACTCTGCACCATGCCACACAAGCAGGAGAACCCAGTCATGGCTGTCAGACAATTTTTGTGACCATATCACCCCTTAAATCTGGTCACATAACTCCCCAGAAGGCAACCCCCTTGATTATTATGTATGGGGCACAATTGAGTGAAAGAGCAACAAAACTCCTTGTAACACTAAAGATGAACTGAAGGCAAGGATTATAGCAGCATTCACCAACTTAAACAAGGAGACCATCCAGAAGAGTTCTAGGAGATTCTGAAGTCACCTGTAGGCTGTGGTTGAAGGCAATGGCAATTTTATTGAATAAATTTACTCTTTAGTATTTCAAGTTATTTTTGTGTAATTTTGGTAAATATATCTGTTAAAATGAGATGTCAGTGTTATTTTCATTTTTGCATAATTTAGATGACATTATATCCATTGCACCCTGTACATGTGTGTTTGTGAATAGACATTAGCAAACACAATTATTGGTGAAATTGTTGAAATTATTTTCCAAAGAATTTTTCTTACACAAATAACTTTTACAAAGACAGTTGTAAAATATAAAAATCAAACAGTTTAAGTTTAATGTCATGTTACAACACTTTTAATTTTAAATCTTATCACAAGATAATGTTATTTTTTAGTAGAAAACATGTTTGAAATTTGCTTGGAATCTGACAAATATTCCCTATGCAATATATATATATATATATATAGAATGATATCTGTTAATGAATTCAATAGGTTTATCATATACTGATGAGCAGCATGTCTGCTAAACTTGAAGTCGGACCTAAGATAAGATGAAGATAAGTCATTTGAACTTGAATTTATAATACACATGAATCTATACACATAGATGTTAATGAACAAGACAAATCCATGTGAGGTCAACTTAACCGATGAAAAACATGTAATACAAAAATAAAAATACTAGAATTTTCTTTTCTCCTATATACCTGAATAAAAGTGAAACATGTTAAATTCACAAACTTTTTCTATTTTTTCCTTATCCTATACATACATACATACATATATATATATATATATATATATATATATATATATATATATAAATTCATGAATTATTCACACAAAAACAAATGCAAAGGTTAATGATTTAATTGGCGAGAAATCCATCGTCGCAAACAATTCAAATAATATACAAAAACCTCCAAATCCGTTATGAATGAAAAGATCCTTGTTTCCATAAATTTCTGCCGTATTAGTTCTTATTTTTACTACAAGCTTTCGTCTGTTTCTACAGACATCTTCAGGTATGAATAGATGTTGTTCTTGTTTTTTTCTCTGAGTAATAAGAGGACAACAAAAATATATGTATTGTTGTATCCGAAAATGCTATTGGAAATGAGTTATTGTTTTTGGAGCGCGCAGTAGCAACGCTGAGTTTGATTTTAAATTTTTTAAAGTTGTGCGTTCATGTACAACTATGGTGATGAATGAATTTTTTACTGGTAAATTTTCTGTCAAAGTGGCATGAACTATATTGTTCAATAATTACAGTAATGTCGCACTTATTATCCAAAAGTCGCACTTGGATCAGTTATTTTAATTACGATAAACGTGCAATCAATTTATAAATTCATGAATTATTCACACAAAAACAAATGCAAGGTTAATGATTTAATTGGCGAGAAATCTATAAATCGCAAACAATTCAAATAATATACAAAAACCTCTGAATCCGTTATGAATGAAAAGATCCTTGTTTCCATAAATTTCTGTCATATTAGTTCTTATTTTTACTACAAGCTTTCGTCTGTTCCTATAGACATCTTCAGGTATAGAATAGATGTTGTTCTTGTTTTTTTCTCTTAGTAATAAGAGGACAATGAAAATATATGTATTGTTGTATCCGAAAATGCTATTGGAAAAAGCTTTTTTGTGTGAAAAATTTAAAATCAAACTCAGCGTTGCTACTGCGCGCTCCAAAAACAATAACTCATTTCCAATAGCATTTTCGGATACAACAATACATATATTTTTGTTGTCCTCTTATTACTCAGAGAAAAAAACAAAAACAACATCTATTCTATACCTGAAGATGTCTGTAGGAACAGACGAAAGCTTGTAGTAAAAATAAGAACTAATACGGCAGAAATTTATGGAAACAAGGATCTTTTCATTCATAACGGATTCGAGGTTTTTGTATATTTATTTGAATTGTTTAAGTATTTATGGATTTCCTCGCCAATTAAATCATTAACCTTTGCATTTGTTTTTGTGTGAATAATTCATGAATTTATAAATTGATTGCACGTTTATCGTAATATATATATATATATATATATATATATATATATATATATAATACTAATAATTAATATACATTTTGTTCTTTACTGGTTGGTGTAAATCTTTTATTTATTTATTTTTGTTTTATTACTACCAGCAGTCACAGTGTTTTATATATATATATATATATATATATATATATATATAAATTTCAGATGGAGTATATCTGTAATATGAATTAAGACAAAATGAAAACTTATGTTAGCCACCACATTTCATCTTCTGAGAGACTTTATCAAGGCAGATGCAAGTATATGTATTTTGTAACAAATATATATGCAAGCAATAAACAATCTGTTTTCCAAAATTTTAAAATTTAGAAATGCTCATAAATATTCATCAGGTTAGCTGAAAAGTTTAGACAAGCTATGAAGGACAACAAGTGACACAATTCAATGTCTTCTAAATGAGAGTGACTGAAGAGTTGTCTTGAAATTGTTTTTTAAATGCAAATTAGTGTGATATATGCATTCATACACACACATATATATATATGCATTCATACACACACATACACACACACACACATATATATATATATATATATATATATATGCATTCTACACACACACACACATATATATATGCATTCTGCACACAAACACACACACATATATGCATTCATAGGCAAACACACACGTGTGTGTGTGTGTATATATATATATATATATATATATATATATGTGTATGTGTATATATATATATATATATAAATTTTAATTTTATTCTTTATAACTTATATATATGTGTGTGTGTGTATATGCACATAGACAATTTTGTATTTAAAAGTTTCAGATGAACCAAGATGGGATTCCCAAAACATTCTGGTCATATTTTAAGAAGTGGGCCATGCCAAGATTTTCTCAGCATCTTTCTTCAAGATGTTACATAAGAAATCTTACTTAAGAGTCTGTTCTTGTCTTTCCTCATCAATTTTTACCTGAACACAAAAATTCCTCACTCGCTGTTCAGGTAGTCAAGAAGGTCGGCTTAAATTAGAGAAGGTATAAGGTTGGGGTGGAGGTGTTGAGGTGGGGGGGTGTTGGGGTGGTGGAATCTCTTTCCTGCTCCAACCACTACCAACAATTCCATGGAGTTGGCTTGCCTCTACTCTTTACCTCAAACTCTTAACAGGTGAGTAACAAAGAAATCTCGATTGGAATCCATATTTTTCTCTTAACACAAATTGCTATTTACCTATTTAGACGCTTACAAAGTGAAGTTGACAGCATGTGTCTGACAGATTTTTTTTTTTTTTTTTTTTTTTTTTTTAGGCAAGTGAGAATATCGAGGAAGTAGGACATATGCTTTTATCTTTATCTTTGTTGTTTTTGTCATTCAGCAATATATATAAAGAGAGAGCAGAAGGTATTTGCATTTCTGCCACTGTTAGTCTATGGCTTGTCCAGACTAGTATCCTCATCTTTGTTGTTTTTATTCTATAGCATCAATTGACAGACCTTGGCAGAAAGTGTTCACATGTATTTCTTATTAAGCAATCAGTGCCATATGCGATTTTACAAGAATGAAAGACATTTAAATGCCAAAAGATGTATCCTGTTTGATGTGAAGTATTTTCAATATTCCATACTTTTCATGCTGATCTCTATTTATTCAATTTTTCAACATCACAATTTGATCATCATAATTTCCAGCCTGCATCTGGTGACAGTTAGGGCTATATTTGGTATTATTTTGGAGGAGAGCTTGATTATATAAGCACACACACCCACACACACACACAATTTCTGAAAAGTTTTTTGCTGTCAGATCAGGTTCCTATATGTACCAGGGTAAACCCAAAATGTAAATGGTTGAGTTTGATCAATAAACTGAATACCCAAGATTTACATTTACTCAGGAGATGCCTTTTGAGAATAATATATTTTCTCTGTCGTGAAACATTGAGCACTTTTTCTTGTAATCTATTCCCCACCTTCAGGTGGGTAATTTACTTAGGTGTATATAAAAACTTCAGATTGAATATATCTGTAAAAGGATTATAAATAAAGACAAAAAGGAAAACTTATCTTAGGCAATGTGTTTCATCCTTTGAGGGACTTTATCAAGGTAAATGATAAAGTTCCTCAGAGGACAAAATGCATCAGCTAATTTTTCCTTTTTTCTTTATATATATTTATATATATATATATATATATATATATATATATATATATATGTCTTATGTAGACAGCATATCTTCATTTAAGCATGTTTAGTTGAATAATCTAGACATATTATGTCTGTTTTTATTTTAATCCTCTCAAATTCACAGATAAATTTCTTAATGTTGTTATTAAACTCATTAAGGAAGGTGCCATAGTTTTTCTCATTCCTTTTATTTTCCCAACTATGATAGTCCAAAGAGCAGTGAAAAAAAACTTGAAAATGAAATTGTACGTAAAATGCGTGAGGCACCTTGTTACTCCAGGACAGAAAGTTAGAAGGTTAGACAGGGCAAACATTATTTTGAATAAGTTGGAAAATGATCCTGAAATAATATATATATATATATTTGAACTTTATATCAATCCTTTATGAGCTTGCGCTGATTAGCTACGATTAATTAATGATGAACATGTCATTTTCATTTATGATCGATTTCATCACAATTCTTCTGTTATGCTTGGACAGTAGTAATACATTCTTATTGCTCAAAATAGGGTCCAAAAGTGTTATAAAAGCCTTGGAGAATTCCAGTAAGATATCTTTAATCATTTCTAAGATACAACAGTTCAAAGCTTAAGCTAACAATTGGACAATTTTGCTGTTACACCAGTTATATACATTGATAATATTAGTGGTCAATATATATATATATATATATATATATATATATATATATATATATATATATAAATTTTCAAGAGGATAGAATCCAGGTAGAACTCAATGTCCAGGACAGAGCAAGAATATAAAAGGCTCAAATAATAATATTCCATGGTTATAATTTATTACATTGGAATCGTTATCACGATCCAATTCATCAGACCTACAAATTCAAAAAGAAAGAGTTATATTTGCTAGTTTCTTTTCGAATTTGTAGGTCTGACGAATTGGATCGTGATTACGATTCCAATGTAATAAATTATAACCATGGCGTATTAGTGTTTGAACCTGTTATATATATGTATGTTATATATAATTATTTCAAATGTTATTTTTAGCAGATACCCATATTTGAGTAGACACTCCATTTTTTTTTAAACATTGTTTATTTTATTTACATGCCTGTGCTCTCAAGAAAACTTAAAGATGTGCCCATCAGCAGGACTAAAACCTGCATTCCTCTTTACAGGAAAAAATCATTGTCTGATCCAGTGATGTGAGAGTGCTTCGATGTGAGTGTTTCACAATTGATCAAGGTGTCATTTTTTCAGACTGGCAGACAGAATAAATATGCTTTAAATAAACGCAGTGTCTACTCAAAAATGGGCATCCACTAAAAATAACATTTGAAGTAATAGAAATCTGTCAAATTAATAAATAAAATCCATTATTTGTTTATTACATTATGTTCATTTATTTTCTGAACACAGCTTTGTCTATCACAGGGGTCGGCAACCTTTTGGAGAGAGTAGGACAGAAAGCTGTGGACTGCCTCGGTGCAGAGACATGATATCAAATTTACTAGAATAAATTGCCTTGACCATAGACCATTCTATCTATTGTCCAACATAACCACTCAGAAGATGGCTCATATGAGCTGAAAGCTTAAATCGAAGAACAGCATAATAAAAAAATATCCAAATGTTGGACAATTTTTGTCTTTATTTTCTCCTGAAATTAAAGTCACTATACAAAGTTTAGAAAGGCTCATGATTAAACATAATAGACATTATTTGTTATATTTAACAAATATATATATATATATATATATATATATATATATATATATATATATATATATATATATATATATATGTATATGTATATGCATATATGTATAGGTATATATTGAGGTCCAAGATGGTCAGCCTGCACTGCAGGTAGCTGTGGAGGTGTGTGGATGATAATAGGAGGTTGAACACTGTAGTGAACGAGATAATCAAGTACCCCGGAGGAAAATTCGGGCAGTTTTGGCTACGGCGTTCGTGAGTTATTTTCCTGACGTGTTACAAGTGATTCTCTTTCTTTGTGTTGTGAAAGCCACAAATTTGCTTTGTGAACGCTTACTCTTCAAACACCTAACTGATTTTTGGGTCCTATTTGCCTTATTTCGTGATATATACTGTAGATAATGGCTTGAAAAGAACCTCAAAAATTTATACTAATTTATGCCAATGCCATAAGAAATTTCAGGTAATTTGCCTTTTTAGCCCTGCGCTAAGTATAAAATAAAAATTTCCCAAACAGTTACTTTTTATTCTAAATTTACATGCCTAATTCAAAAATAACAAAGAAATTTTTATAAAATCTACCATTTTGGAGTTATCGACAATAAAAGTTCGGACTCATTTGTGTTGTTGGCTATGGTGTGGCAGCCATTATTGGTGTTGTTTGCTTCAGTGTGTGTGCAATAATTGAGACAAGTGAATGTCTCTTTGACAGCAAATATATGCAAACAAGGCCAGTAATGCGAATGAGTTTGAAATTTTATTGTTGATAACTCCAGAAAGGTAGATTTTATCAAAATTTCTTTGTTATTTTAGAATTAAGCATGTAAATTTATACATAAATATAACTTTTTGGGGAAATTTATTCCCAGGAATTCCTGATTGCAACCCCTAATTACTACACACTATTTATATTTGTTTATTTATGAGAGATTCTTCATGTCTACTGTTAGACTGTCAAATTGAACAGAATCAACCAGAGAAAAATACTCCTATTTATACCCCCTTCCAATCGCAGAGATTGACTTCTGTTAATTAGTCTGATATTACAGGAACTCTTTGATTGTGCATGAAATATAAATATGAAGTAATCATGTGTAATTATTACCAATACAATTAGATTAGGTGTGAAACGGCTGAGGTGTTAAAATTTTTCAAAATTTGGGCCATTTGATCATCAAAATCAGAGTAAAACATATGAAAAAGGTGTGTAATTATTAAAACAAATTAGGACCCATCTGATGATCACTGTTTGTTCTGTCTATTGTGAAGAAGATTGCCCAGAAATTGGTAAAATAGGGTGGAATCTCTAAAAAAAAAAGTGAGTGATATTGAGGGTATGAGAGCAAAATCTTGGGGTCCACCACCCACTTGCGGTACACTGGGTATGGGGGTAAACTGGTTCGCCTAATAATGGAGGACTAATATATACACACACACAGGTAGTAATCTGTTGGTATATAATCTAAGTGAATCCTATTAACACAATATAAAATATTAAATATTCAAATTGATTCACACATAGAGCGCAATGTTTTTATAATAAACAGAGCAATATATTTCATACAATTGGAATTTAGATACCATTATGTAAATGATCATTTTCACCTTGTAAATTTAAATTTACAGGATTTTTCAAACAGTCAATAGATGATAAATTCTTGAAATAAAAAAAATAATCAGTTAAGGAGGAGGAAAGAAAGGTAGAAAAAAGTCAATTTTTAAGATTTAAGTTTTGGTTTTGAAACAATAATTTGTGTCGCAATGGGGACATATTTTTTAACAAAATAATTATATTATGCTCTCCTTTGTATTGAGCACTGTTTTTTAAAAATAAAAAAAATAAATACTAAAGAACTTTGGGTTATAAATCTGACTGTTCTTTCCTATTATTTGAAAATATATGGTACCTCCACAGAATCTGGATATCTAAGGTTTAAAATGAATTTTATAAAATTAAAAAATGTTTCTTGAAGCTTTTATTTTAGTTTTAATCCCAAGCTAATAGATTAAATGTAATATTTCTGATAAGGAAAATACTTTGGTGTATTTAAAAATCTTCCATTATTACCAGGAAGTTCCAATCAGGCACCTTCTTCCTCAGAACAACTGCATTATGGAACAAACACCTGAAAGAATGCGTCTCCGATCACTAAACCTCTTCAAGCATTATCTATCCTACATATCCTCATAATATGCACCTTTTACACCCTTCTTGTATGCCCTAACAACAGCCTTGTTCATTAATCCTCTACCTTGAGTTGCTCTTGGGCCCTGCATTGGTTGAACATTAGTATAAAACAATTACCAAATTGTAATCATTGGTTTGATATTTTTTCTTGCTGACAATATTATAGCATATTTTGTTTGCACAATAAGTTTGTTGCTATTAAAAATTGATTTATTTGGTTTTTTTTTTTTACACCTGTGCAGGTTATTTAAAGCCAGAAAATATTTTTTAGATAGTAAGGATTTTTAGAGTTAATAATGATTTACTGATAAAAGTCTTACTAATTAACCCATAGCTAGGAGGAAGAAGGGATGGTTACATACCTTTTCCAAGGGGATTTCCATGTAAGTGAATATAATGAACACAACTGGAATTGGAACTTGGCTCTGCCATTATCTATTATACCAACTGCACACCCAAGCTTACAACACCTGGTATTCCCAAGCTGTCACCCATTTAAGTACTGAGCAGGCTTGATGTTGCTTAACTGGTGATTGTAGGAGAACTGATGTTTACTGATACGGTATAAGACCCACTATTGAGGAAGATATTGTGATATGATTATGAATATAACAGTGTCAAAGTTATCATATTTGATAGCATTTAAAACCTGTTTTCACCCCCAATTCAATTGGGGATATTAAGGGAAAACAATGAATGTTACTAGAATTTTATCTGTATTCTTGGCTTGGTTGGAAACAGATTTCTTTTTATGCATTCATTACAAATTTATGAAATTTGGGAAATGCTACAGTATTTCACACTCAACAGTTCCTTTATATAAACTTTCTTTTTGTCTTCTTTGACAGCATGAAAGGAGGTGAACTTTTCACAAGAATTCAGGAGAGAGCAAATTCAGCATTTACTGAGAGAGGTAAGCACTTCAAAAATAATTTTGCTCAACCAATGTTGAGGTAACCTTGTATTCTCTGTGCAAAGTCATTTTAAACATATTTAAGCATAACCTTGGATTTGTTAGGGGGCTTTAAACTTACATTGTAATTTTCTCTTAACCACTGGGTAATATGTCACAAAACTTCCAGCACATGCCCAAAACAGTAGATATTAACAAATGCTACTTTTTTTTTTTTTTGGTATATATAAATCTATGATAAAGTTAAATTTATAAACTGGGTGCAATAAGAGATTAACAAAAATAACTAAAAATAAACAATTATAACAAAAGACTAGAATAAATTAGTGTGATATAGCAAATACTAAAGGTACATATAGAAGTTCATTGGAAATGATTTTTATTATAGAAATGCACCCAAATTATTTATTGAAGAAATCAATCAAAACCTTCATTCACTCAAATGATTACATATAGACTGACACAGCAAATACTAAAAGTATGTATAGAAGTTCATTGTGATTTTTATTATAGAAATGCATCCGAATTATTTATTGAAGAAATCAATCAAAACCTTCATTCACTCAAATGATTACATATAGACTTACTAAAAGTATGTATATTCATTGCACCCAAATTATTTATTGAAGAAATCAATCAAAACCTTCATTCACTCAAATGATTACATATAGACTGACACAGCAAATACTAAAAGTATGTATAGAAGTTCATTGGAAATGATTTTTATTATAGAAATGCATCCGAATTATTTATTGAAGAAATCAATCAAAACCTTCATTCACTCAAATGATTACATATAGACTGACACAGCAAATACTAAAAGTATGTATAGAAGTTCATTGGAAATGATTTTATTATAGAAATGCACCCAAATTATTTATTGAAGAAATCAATCAAAACCTTCATTCACTCAAATGATTACATATAGACTGACACAGCAAATACTAAAAGTTCATTTCATTGGAAATGATTTTATTATAGAAATGCACCCAAATTATTTATTGAAGAAATCAATCAAAACCTTCATTCACTCAAATGATTACATATAGACTGACACAGCAAATACTAAAAGTATGTATAGAAGTTCATTGAAATGATTTTATTATAGAAATGCACCCAAATTATTTATTGAAGAAATCAATCAAAACCTTCATTCACTCAAATGATTACATATAGACTGACACAGCAAATACTAAAAAGTATGTATAGAAGTTCATTGGAAATGATTTTTATTATAGAAATGCACCCAAATTATTTATTGAAGAAATCAATCAAAACCTTCATTCACTCAAATGATTACATATAGACTGACACAGCAAATACTAAAAGTATGTATAGAAGTTCATTGGAAATGATTTTTATTATAGAAATGCACCCAAATTATTTATTGAAGAAATCAATCAAAACCTTCATTCACTCAAATGATTACATATAGACTGACACAGCAAATACTAAAAGTATGTATAGAAGTTCATTGGAAATGATTTTATTATAGAAATGCACCCAAATTATTTATTGAAGAAATCAATCAAAACCTTCATTCACTCAAATGATTACATATAGACTGACACAGCAAATACTAAAACATATAGAAAACTCATTGGAAATGATTTTTATTATAGAAATGCATCCGAATTATTTATTGAAGAAATCAATCAAAACCTTCATTCACTCAAATGATTACATATAGACTGACACAGCAAATACTAAAAGTATGTATAGAAGTTCATTGGAAATGATTTTTATTATAGAAATGCACCCAAATTATTTATTGAAGAAATCAATCAAAACCTTCATTCACTCAAATGATTACATATAGACTGACACAGCAAATACTAAAAGTATGTATAGAAGTTCATTGGAAATGATTTTTATTATAGAAATGCACCCAAATTATTTATTGAAGAAATCAATCAAAACCTTCATTCACTCAAATGATTACATATAGACTGACACAGCAAATACTAAAAGTATGTATAGAAGTTCATTGGAAATGATTTTTATTATAGAAATGCACCCAAATTATTTATTGAAGAAATCAATCAAAACCTTCATTCACTCAAATGATTACATATAGACTGACACAGCAAATACTAAAGGTACATATAGAAACTCATTGGAAATGATTTTTATTATAGAAATGCATCCGAATTATTTATTGAAGAAATCAATCAAAACCTTCATTCACTCAAATGATTACATATAGACTGACACAGCAAATACTAAAAGTATGTATAGAAGTTCATTGGAAATGATTTTTATTATAGAAATGCACCCAAATTATTTATTGAAGAAATCAATCAAAACCTTCATTCACTCAAATGATTACATATAGACTGACACAGCAAATACTAAAAGTATGTATAGAAGTTCATTGAAATGATTTTTATTATAGAAATGCACCCAAATTATTTATTGAAGAAATCAATCAAAACCTTCATTCAAAATGATTTATATTACTAAAGGTAAATAGAAACTCATTGGAAATGATTTTTTATTATAGAAATGCAAATTATTTATTGAAGAAATCAATCAAAACCTTCATTCACTCAAATGATTACATATAGACTGACACAGCAAATACTAAAAAGTATGTATAGAAGTTCATTGGAAATGATTTTTATTATAGAAATGCACCCAAATTATTTATTGAAGAAATCAATCAAAACCTTCATTCACTCAAATGATTACATATAGACTGACACAGCAAATACTAAAAGTATGTATAGAAACTCATTGGAAATGATTTTTATTATAGAAATGCATCCAAATTATTTATTGAAGAAATCAATCAAAACCTTCATTCACTCAAATGATTACATATAGACTGACACAGCAAATACTAAAAGTATGTATAGAAGTTCATTGGAAATGATTTTATTATAGAAATGCACCCAAATTATTTATTGAAGAAATCAATCAAAACCTTCATTCACTCAAATGATTACATATAGACTAAAAGATGTATAGCAAATACTTTTAAAAAATGTATGTTTATAAGAAATCAATCAAAACCTTCATTCACTCAAATTCATTGACTGAAATGATTTTTCATTATATTTTTTTATTATAGAAATGCACCCAAATTATTTATTGAAGAAATCAATCAAAACCTTCATTCACTCAAATGATTACATATAGACTGACACAGCAAATACTAAAAGTATGTATAGAAGTTCATTGGAAATGATTTTTATTATAGAAATGCACCCAAATTATTTATTGAAGAAATCAATCAAAACCTTCATTCACTCAAATGATTACATATAGAGTGACACAGAATGACAGAAGTTCATTGATGATTTTATTATAGAAAGCAAATACTTAAAGGTAATCATATATTACATATAGAAACTCATTGGAAATGATTTTTATTTTTATATAGAAATGCATCCGAATTATTTATTGAAGAAATCAATCAAAACCTTCATTCACTCAAATGATTACATATAGACTGACACAGCAAATACTAAAAGTATGTATAGAAGTTCATTGGAAATGATTTTTATTATAGAAATGCATCCGAATTATTTATTGACATTCATAACCTGTCATTATCACAAAATGATGAAGCCTGAAATATTGACAGCAAAGAAAAATGAAAATAATTCATTGTTAACTGAATTTCAATCTGATTTAATCACAGCCAAATATTTGCATTCCTCTTATCAGTACACAATGACTTTACAGTTTTTGCTTTAAGTTTTATCTTTTATTTTTCCACAAGAATAGTTTTGATGATAGGACTAAAAAATGTGATGATGAAATATGAAATTGAACCCATTTTGACACTTCATCTCTGATGTGTCATGCATGCTTCTAATTAAGGCATGTTTGGATAATGGCTCAAAATTGTGAATCAGAGAACTGAGTTCCAATTCCAGTCTGGTTTGTTATATTCACTTATATATAAATACTCTTGGGAAAGGTAAGAATCCACCTCTTTTTTTTTCCCCACCCTAGCCATGGGTTTATTTGTAGGGCTTGTACCATTAAATCATTATTATCTTTCAAAAATTCCTACAATCTAAAAATATTCTCTGGCTTTAAATAACCTGCAAAAGGTTGATAAGCCATAAAAAAACAAATCAATCAATCATGCTTTAAAGAAATAGAAAATGTCATTGTTTTTATTATTACTATTATGTTCAGTCAAAGCAATTTAATATTTATCTATATTATACTAGAAAACTTATGAGATAGTAACTTCAGAAATATGGTTAAATGCTAGAGGCATTATGTTTGGTTGTCTGTTTTTGTTTCACAGAAGAATTTGTAATAGCCCACTATTGCTAAATGTTGATCTTGGTGCAAAATGTTGCTGATATGACTCAACATATGTTAATTATATATGTATCTATTGTCTATTTGTAAATATGATGTGACTTGTCTTCCTTCTGTCTTTTCTACAAATATTTTCATGGTAACTGCTTTGACAAGCTTTTTCCTTGGTGCCCCGACTGCAGGAATTTAAGCGTGCTAATCGTGCAACTAGATTGGCATCTAAGTCCCACTCTTTTACTGTTGAAATAACTAAAGACAATTGTCACTTTTATACCAAAACAGTTTCTTTTGTGACACTCCTTTCCATTTACTTGCTTCCCTGATAGCCACAATCTTCAAAAATTTAAATGCAATGTCAATTGCTATCTTCTGTCCTCTTGAATCCTATTCATCTTTTGTCCATTCCTCAATCTTCCCAATTCTCAGTCATCTCTTTCACTTTCACTCACTGCAACTCTCTGCTTGGGGTGAAATTATTAAAAAAAACACAATGAAAAGAAAGGGATATTTTAGAAGTATGATTAGAAAGGTTGTATCAAGGATGTAAATGTGTTACTAATGAATTTACTGCAGAAATACATTTGAATGGTTTTATTACAGAAATGCGTTACTAATGATTTTACTGCAGAAATATGTTTCTAATGATTTTACTACAGAAATGCATTGAAAATCAAAGGAAGGTATTAACCATGGTCAGGAATAAAATCTAATTGTTACAAAAGTGCCATTATATCTACTACTTTTAACCCATGAAAATTTCAAAGTTTTTGATGAATCTTAATTCTTCAGTTAATGATTGAATAAGCTCATGGCGAATTCTACGACTATAAAATACCTATAGAAATTCCCCTATCACATTGTTAAATATTTGAGCTTAACAACTTTAACAAAATATTGCAATAACAATAATAAATAAGAATGCTGGTCATTATTTAAGAAGTAAGGGGGTACAAATGAAAAGATCTGAAATTGACAACTTTTTCTATTTCACCGAAACTGATGTTAAACACATCTCTCTTCCATTCTTTGTTTCTTTCTCTCACTGAAACCAAATAACATCTTTGATATTACTTTTTTCTCTTTTCACACGATGATCAAAATGGAATCGCCCATTATTTATGAGGCATTGGCAGAGTGTAATGGTCATGCTAAGGGAGGGACAAACAGAATTATAAGATAATGAGTTACTTATTGATATGAATGTTATTTTTAGTGGGTATGTGTGTTGAGTTGACATCCCTGTTATTGTTAAAATTTGAAATTAATGTCAATTGACCTAGAAATCAAGAAGTTATTGTTAATGAAAATCTGCTTATCAGCAGGAATTGAACCTGTGTTGGGCAGCATTGGTATTTTTCATTTGTATTTATAAGTACTTGTCATTTCTTTTTCAATACAGAGGCAGCAGCAATTATCCGGGACATTGCTGTGGCTATCAACCATTTACACAAAATGGATATCGCACACAGAGATATCAAGGTGAGTTTTTGTTTTTTTTATCTATTTTATCCGGACTCTTCTGAGTGCAAATATTGTTTGAGGAGTGCAGGTAATTAATTGAAGGAAATGAAGAAGAAAGGCATTGTCAGTGGTCAGGAATTAAGATGAACATTACTGATGAGGTAAAACTGTAATATATGCAATGAAAATTATTATGGACATTTTACTATAGAAATGCATTGCTAATGTTTTTACTATAGAAAGTGCATGGAAAATGAAGAAAGAATTGTCAATAAGCAGGAATTAAGTCAAGTGTTACTGATAGAACAGCATTAATCGTTTTTAGTTTGTTTTAACGACAGATCAACACATTCTATTGATGAATGCTGTGCGAATACAACAGTCAGAACGTCTGAGGAATGAGGAAGATTTTAGAGAAATAGAATCTACAAGGAAATTGAGACTTACAGACAGAAAGAGATTGCTGAAATCCAAAGGGGTATAGAAATAACAAAAGATGTTTTACAGGAACTAAGCAAAGTATTAAGAGACAGGAAAATGTCACGAGGGACAAAGAATGTCAAACTTTTACGTAATGTCTGTCTTCCAAATGGCAGGGAATGTGGATTTGGCAGACTGAGTTCAAATTCCCACCTTGTCTTCATATTGTCTCCTTCCAGCTATGGGTTAAATAGAAGAGTAGACTGGGCTCTCTAGCTTTGAGTGGCAACCAATCTAAATTTTGGATTTTGTTTGGTTTAACCACACATCAAATCGTTTTGGGTTATTTAATGTGTCTTTTATATAGTCCGAATAATGTAAATAATGTACATAATACTTCATCTCAGAGATATAGACAGATACTGAAAGGTTGAAACTTTGTAATAAATATGTCGAGAAAGATGAGGACAATAGTCTAAATAATGTACATAATACCTCATCTCAGAGATATAGACAGATAGTGAAAGGCCGAAATGTTGTAATAAATATTGCAACAAAGATGAGGACAATAGTCCAAATAATGTAAATAATGTACATAATACCTCATCTCAGAAATATAGACAGATACTGAAAGGTTGAAACTTTGTAATAAATATGGCGACAAAGATGAGGACAATAATCCGAATAATGTAAATAATGAAAAAAAAATTAGGGTTTTTTTTTTTTGTAAAATCAGACATTCTTATTTTATAGAAATCAGGAAATTATAGAAATTTTGTTGTTTAAAAATTTGAACGAAACTAGTGACATTTGCTGATCCACCTAGAACTATTATCAGTCACGATGAACGTATATTCCCTCAGGCAGGCTTTGTTCCTTGAGTACCTATTGGGATGTGAACTCAACCCAGACATCTCAAGTGGAACTCATTCATATGATCCATCATTAAAGATGCTGGAAAAAGGGTTGATTCCCTGTACCACTCCAGTAAGTACCTGACTCCTTGTGCTACCCTCTACCCTTCTAGGAGGCAGACCAGGCTGAAATATGGAGGACTGTTGTCATATTTGAGTAAGAGCTGCCCAATCTTCACTTTCCACTAGCGATAGTCCAAAAGCATCTCCACATCCTTGTGGGGGACAAATTATTTTCCACCCTACAACTCCTTTCCTCACAGATGAAACGTTGCAAGCCTCTTGTTGCTCTATTGCTATTTCCATTGAAAGTGTTCAGATTGGATGACATTCCTCAGTTCCACTAGTTCTAACCTTCACATCTAAGACCCACCATGACATGCAGATTGTAGCGAACCACCCTCCTCCCCTTCGTATCCCATTGGTGAGATGTTAAGCTCTACTCAAGCAGCTTCCTCCCATGAACTGCTGCTCTGTAGAACTGACTCCCAAAAGGATTCTTTCCCTTAATTTTAACCTGTTCAAGTCTATGGTTAACCATTATCTTCCTCACATAAACTATACCTCTTATTTTGTAACCCCGGGCCTTATACAAGGTGAACATCATTGTAAAAAACATGTAACTAACATGGAAATGTACAGTGGGTGTAATGAATATCAGCTTGCAACTGGAAATCAGAACTAAGTTTGAATTCCAGTTAAGTGCGATGTATTCACTTATATGCAAATACCCTTTGGAAATGTATGAATCCATCTCTCCCCCTATATATGGGTTAAATAGTATGACTTGTATATGGAAAAATCACTATCTAAAAAAAAAAATTATTAATACAATATTTACTGGGGAACAAAAAAATACTCCAAAAAACAATTATTTTCACAGTCCAAAAAATATATTTGGCTTTAAATAACTCCAAAAAGGCTGTGTTCGGTTACACACCTGGCCCAGTGTCGGATCCTTTGTTTCGGGCGCTAACGGTGACGTCGCTCCTCCTGGTCGCTCCTCCTGGGTCCAAGCGTGCCGCTCCAACCCTTTGGTCAGATGATCACCAGCCTCGCCTTTCCCGACTACGCTTCCAATACCTGGTCACTAAAGCAACTATACCGATCTCCGTCTGTCTACCCACGCTGTGTTTAGATCTTAGACAGACGGGACCAGCAGGGATCGGGGCCGATACAAGTTGAGTCCGACGGGGTGGCAAAACACAAATAAAATAAAAACTCACGACACCAAACAAAATTGCTGATAAAAAAGGGTAACAACCTTTTATATCTTAATGTCCGTTACATAAAAAAACAAAATTGTTCTCAATTCCCGACCCGCTCTGTGGACTATGGCACCAAGCTTCTATCACACAATAGAAAAAATGTCGAATTACCTACTTTCTAGAATCATGTATGTATGTCGGAGTGTGGTTCAGTTCGACACTGGGGCTAATTTCTATCGATCATTACAGTTGATTCTTCTCTCCGACTTGAGTTGTATTTCTTCTTCTTCGCCTGCTTGGGCTGGTAGTTTTCCTGTTTCAACTTGGTGGAAGATTTCTTGTTTCAACTTAGCCGCAACTCTCTGTCGCCTGAGGTGGTCTCTTCTCACTGCCGTCCGGAGCTGAACTTTAACTTCTCATCGACTTTCGGCTTGTCTGCAGCTCCAATTCTTCTCAGGCTTTCAGGCAATCTTCTTCTTCATCTACTTGGGCTGGAAGTTCTTCTTGTCTGAGGGTTCTTTTCTCGCTGCCGTCCGGGGATGAACTTTAACCTCTCATCGACTTTAGGCTTGTCTGCATCTCCAATTCTTCTCAGGCTTTCAGGCAATCTTCTTCTTCGTCTACTTGGGCTGGAAGTTCTCCTGTCTTCGACTTGGGCTGGAAGGATTTCTTGTCTGAGGATTCTTCTGCCCGCAAAGGGGCTGATGAATCGGGCCTGATGGCGCGCTCAGGCTCTATCCCTGCCAGCGGTCCAACTCTCAACTGCAACTCCAACTCAACTGATTTCTGTCGACTGGGGTCCTGCTTATATTGACCTTGCCTTAAACTGGGGTGGGTCTGTCGGCGTCAGGGTTTTCTCGATAATTCCAAAAGCTGCATTAATTCTGTCTTCTCATTATCGCTATTGTTTTCACCCCTACTTCCTCATAGTACCTTTGGTGGGCGCGCATCCATCTCTTAGTCTCTCGTATGTCAGGTGACCGCTTTTCAACCAATCGTTCCTGATCAAGCATTTCTTTCCTTTTCTTCCGCCGGGTCACGTGGATCGTATTCGACCAATTGTTATTGATCAAACATTTCTTTCCTTTTTCTTCCACAGGTCACGTGATCGTATTCGACCAATTGTTATTGATCGAACATCCTCTCCCCCCTCTGTTTGCGGGCGTGGTTACATCGTTCTTGTTTAAAAAAACAAATCCAATTTTGCCCCTTTTTGCACGCACGCAAAATGACAATCTTTTGGCTTTCTCTCACCTGGACTTTGTCAAACAGCCTGCTGCTAATTAGTCTTGACTTTAGAAAGGATCTTTTCCGCCTTCTTGGTGCCCTCTGTGAGCCAAAAGCAATTGTCCTCTCTTTTTTACCTCTTTGTTTTACCTGATAGTCGAAAAATCTTAATTATCTACATTGAAATGTCTCTACTTTATTAACGTGGGTGTCCAATTCTTAACAGGTCTGTATATCGCTCCACCGTCACTCCCCCTCAACCCAAAGACACTTTTTCTCTGATTAAAATTGTTTCATTGTTCCCAAAATTTCTCTTTATCCAAATTGATAAGGTGTCTTTCCATGCAAAAAGTAGGCTAGGTGCTCTGACCGACATTCTTACCAAAAATGACTTTCAAAATCGGCCAAGACGCTGACCTAAATCTCTTTCTGACTCCTATCTCCACCCTCAATTGGGTCATCGTCATACATTTCTCTTTCTTTCTTTTCTTCCCTTCCTTCCTTTTTCCTTTCTTTCCTTCTTCTTTCCTTAGGATCGTCTAGTACACTCTTAGTGAATTATTTTCAACTCAGTTATTTTCCGTTTAAAAAAAAAAATTAACAACCTGTTTAGTAACCGAGTAAGAAAAAATTAAATCATATTTCTATGAATATTTCTAATAATGCAAGGTGCCACAGGCTGATAATCTGTAGAAAAACAAATTGATCAATCCCTAGCAGGGTCAAACTGAAGCCATATACTCTATGGAATTGTCTATGAGTTAGTATATATATTATTTATTTTGGTGCTTTTGAAAACCTTGATGTGAATTGTCACCTGGTGTTATTGATTGTTATCTTTGATTTGGCTTTGAAAATATTTCAATAAACAACAAAAGAATTGATTTGTTCTTGAAAATACTTCAATAAACAACAAAAGAATTGATTTGTTCTTGAAAATACTTCAATAAACAACAAAAGAATTGATTTGTTCTTGAAAATACTTCAATAAACAACAAAAGAATTGATTTGTTCTTGAAAATACTTCAATAAACAACAAAAGAATTGATTTGTTCTTGAAAATACTTCAATAAACAACAAAAGAATTGATTTGTTCTTGAAAATACTTCAATAAACAACAAAAGAATTGATTTGTTCTTGAAAATACTTCAATAAACAACAAAAGAATTGATTTGTTCTTGAAAATACTTCAATAAACAACAAAAGAATTGATTTGTTCTTGAAAATACTTCAATAAACAACAAAAGAATTGATTTGTTCTTGAAAATACTTCAATAAACAAGGTCATTATATCACATCTCAAATATTTTAATAAACAACTAGGACTTAATTTGACATCAAGAATATTCCAATAAACAATGAGGGATTAATTTTTCATTGCAAATATTTTAATTAGCAACAAGAGCTTGAAACAACATTGCAAATATTTTAATTAGCAACAAGAGCTTGAAACAACATTGCAAATATTTCAATATACAATAAGGTCTTGATTTGGAATCCTGAATTTAAAACCATGAAAGTGACAGGAAACCACTATCTTTTCCAAGAAGTCAAGGCTCACCGAAGAGTTATTTTTGTAGAAATAGTTCAAGGGAGATAACTGATAATCCACATTGCAGCTCCCTTCTTTTGCTCAACTTTTTCTTTTTTTCAATATTGAGATGTACCAAGTACTTCTAACAATTTAAATGCAGAAGCACCTCTTTTTGTCGAGGAATCTGCCAAATGTAATATTCCATCCACACAAAACACCTTTATTTCTCCCTCTGACACCATTTCTCTCAATCTTGCTGTGTTCACTCTTAATCTTCTGTCACTAATATGCCACTAGTATAATGCTATACAGACAAAGGATTGCTAATTAGTACTTTAGGAACTAGAAACATTATTGGTTGATTGATTATTTTAATACACACCATACTAAAAGTTTCTTGTAACAAAGAAGAGACAAACAATCCTGCATCTGCTGCCTCACTTAAAGCCACTTAAAGCCAAACTAATGCTAATGGACTCTGTTACTCTGTCCAACTTTTTAGATTGTTATCTAATTGGGGTTACTTTCTTGTTCTCACCTTGAATAAAAACAACAATTCCACCCTGGGAAGACCCATCTTCCAGGCTAGGTGATTTTCACATTTCAATGCTTTCCTGTATTTTGCTCGTAACACACATTTCATAGCTTATATCTGATTATGTTTGTAAAGCGACCCACATCATTTGTCCTCTTAAGCATTTTAAGTCAGCTTTCTCTTCTGCAGTCAATTCATCTGTCTTCCTTGTGGTGCAATTTTTAGCTATGCTAATTGGTGTTATTGTGGAAATATACAATTCTTGTTTTCTTTGAACTCTTTGAGTTTGCACAACAACCAATCCTAGATATTTCAATGATCCATTTTCATGCGTGCTAACTTTAAATATTCTCTTTAGTTTTTCTATGATCTGTTCCTGAAAAAAATCATTACCACAAAAGGTAAAACCATCCACATAACTAACCAAAATTCCTACATGTGATCTATGATACCACTTGAATAAGGCATTGTCATATGAACTAATTGTACCCCCCAACAGTAAGAGTACATCTTTTGTACCAAAATCTGGGTGTTCAATCTGTAGATGCATCTTTTAAGACACCAGACTTCAGTTTTTGGACAGATATCATGAAGTGGTCATAGAAATACCTCTCTTTCCAAAGAATCCCTTGTAGAAATGCCACTGTTATATCACTAGATTGTAACATCCAGGCTGCAGGTGGGAGAATCTTTTCAAAGATTATTAGTGTCCTCTTCAAAGCCATGAAGCACTCATCTTGCTTTAGTTTTCTTTTTGCTATCCTTATATTTTTCAGATGTTGTCCAGTGAGACGAAGATAGTGTAGTCTGTTTTTCAAAATTGACGACTTCAAATAGATTTTTATCATTCAAGTTATTCAGTTCTCTCTCCATAACATCCACAATATCCTGGGACATTTTTTGATCCACGGTTAACAGTACAGCATTTTCTGGATAAAAGTTGATCTTTTATGTCCATTGTATTGATTGCTTGCATTTCAAGTGATGCTGAGCATTTGGGGCAGAGTGGGGTGTTGGTTTAAGCAAATCTTTGTGAAGGTAGTTCAGCAGTTTGCTCTTCACTTTTTCTCAAATTCCACCTAGAAATTTGGGTTTTCATGTATGATTATAAGAATTCCTTATCTCGGAAATTAAGATGGAAATTGAAAAAAAAAAAAGAGGTTTCTCCTCTTTAATTTTATTCTCTTGAATTTTTCCATTTTTTCTAAATTTTAAACTGCCTTTCTTTATTTTGCAGCCAGAAAATTTATTATATACGGAAAACAATAAGAATGGTATTCTAAAATTAACTGATTTTGGTTTTGCAAAAGAGACAAATACTTCCAAGTCATTGAAGACTCCTTGCTTTACACCGTATTATGCAGGTAAGTAGAAAGACTAAAGGTTTTGTTGTGTTCATTCATCATTTTTATTTAGTTATTCTGTGGTAACCATTCCCCTCCATCTCACAATTGTGGGACATGATGGCATTTGTGGCAGAATAGTGCAGTGGCTTGCTCATTTTTTTTTTACTGGAGATGTTAAATTATACCATCCCTCCTCTCAGAGGTAGATTTGAAGTTACCTTCTTCTTACCTTTGCTTAAAGAGGCAGGGCCCACACAGTAGTATATATATATATATATATATATATATATATATATATATATATATATATTTTTTACAGTAAGGGTCACCCTGTACAAGGCCCAGGGGCACAAATAAGTGGTACATGATGGCAGATATCTTTTTTTTTTTTTTTTTTTTTACAGTAAGGGTCACCTTGTATAAGGCCCAGGAGTCACTCACTGTAGAGGGTTACATTAAGGGGTATTTTATATGGATAGGAGGGAAAGATAACGGTGGACTCTAGACTTGAACAGGTTAAGATTGTAATAATCAGGGAAACATCCTCTTGGGAATCTGTTCCATAGAGCAGTAGTTCACAGGAAGAATCTGTTTGAGTGGAACTTCTCATCGAAGGAATACAGGGGGGAATGTGGGTGTTTTGCTACTATGTAAGTGGCATGGTAGGTTCTAGTCATGAAGGTCAGACCTGGTGGAACCAGGAGGTGCAGTTTGTCAGAGCACTTAACATGGAATTAAATTTACAGCAGTGAGAGATTCGCCACATCCCACCTGGGAGAGAGGGGGGTTGGAGGCTGGAAAGTAATTCATCAACCACAAGGACATGGAGATGCTTTTGAACTCTTTCAAGACTGGAAAGTGAAGATTGGGCAGCTCCTGCCCAAATATGGCAACAATACTCCATTTTCAGACTGGTCTGGCTCTTAGACCAGACAGCTCTTTCAAAAAAAAAAAATTTTGAAATTGAAGGAGAAAGGTCTGAACCCAGATAGATTGGAAGATTCTGCACATACTCCTAAAAGCGTTAGAGATAGGTGTAACTTATATTTACAAGAAAAAATTAGAATAATAAAATAATCAAAGCAAATTATTGAATCAAAGGAATGAATTAGTTTTGAAATGTCAACATAAAAATAAATTCAAGTTACCATAATATAGATTTTACTTTATTAGCTACTATGTTTCTCTAACTCTTCAAATGTATAACTAATTCTAATTTTTATATTTTTACACCATATTAATTATACCTTGCCCCCTGTTCTAAGAACTCTTTCCTTTTATCACTTACACCTCTTCATCTATATATTTTAATGTATTTTTAAATATAACTTTGTATTTTTAGTTTTTTTTATATAATTTGTTTTTGATTTAACTTATCTTTTAAAGTTAAATTTTTTTTTAATGTATAATTTATTTTATCTTGATATATTTTTATTTTTAAATATTTCTTATTCTTTAATATTACCAATTTTTATTAATTATAAACTTTTTAAAAATATAATCTTACTTAATTTTAATATAGATTATCTAAATATAACTTATTTTTAATTAAATATATTTTACTTTTAATTATAATTTATCTTTGGAAGAATATTTTTAAGTATGAACTTGTATTTTTAATCTTTATATAATCCCAATTTAATGTAATAAGGTTAATATCTGGGTTTAATTTTATAAAACCTCTTCCCTTTAAGGCTAATGCCTTCTACCCTCCCCTGACCACTGTCTTGTGCATTTTGTCTTACAGAAACATTGAAATGAATAAATTCTGTATTAATTTTTCAACGGCTGTCACAGTTAAATTTCTAATTCCAATAAAAATTCAGTCTATATACTGAGATTGAATAAGACTGATAAAGTTTTCGTTGGTTGAAATAGGTCTATACCCCATATAAGATAATTTGGGATTCATGGTTTACTACTAATATATATATATACCAATCAATGCATACCAATAATCAATACATATGGTCATTTCATATGAAACATTATGGGTCTGCCTCCATGGTTACATATATCTCATACTGATATCAATGATTGATGTTTGAAAAAAGTCAGGATTTTGAATGATGATTTTCATTGTTGACTAGCAAGCAGGAACACTGGCTGAATTAACACCAAGTGGGAAGGCTCACCAAAATTGATGCAGCACAATCTTCCAAGTAGGCAGGCCCTCTCCGTTTGGAAATTAAAAGGTCATATGTCAACAGCAAATTAAAATCTGCAGAAAATAGATTTGTTGTTGCAGGCCAATGGAACAAGGGAGATAACTGGTGACTTACAGGAGCTTACTGCTAGTAAAAATTCAACTACCATAACATCACACTGGTGTTTTAGCTGAAATAATAATTCCTGTGTTTGACAGTATACAAGAAACACGGGCATGTTAGATGCATCCCTCATTTCAACAGGGCTTACACAGGGAAAGGATTTTTAGTGCATTTAAGCATGTAATGTTTATAATATATAAATCAGTAAATTACTAAACTTTTACCAAAAAACTTATTAATTATACTATTTATATGTGGACTATTGTCTTCAGCTTTGACATTATCAACATTTTGGCCATTGTGCCCTCAAGACTTCATTAGGTGTATGTTGATTCGGGTAACCTATAGATTGTTTTCATTTTACTGCCCTTCAGAACATTGGTGATCATGGCTCTCTACAATTTCCTGTCCTTTGTAGCTCTTAATAAATTTTCTCTTTTTGTTATTTCTCCTAAACCTTGTTCCAACATCCATTCATTCTTCTTCTATGTGCCATGTACCTTCAGAACATTGGTGATCATGGCTCTCCACAATTTCCTGTCCTTTGTAGCTCATAATAAATTTTCTCTTTTTGTTATTTCTCTTAAACCTTGTTCCAACATCCATTTACTCAAGCTCATTCTTCTTTCTCTATGTGCCGAGCCCCTTCAGAACGTGTACAATCATGGCTCTCCACAATTCCCTATCCTTTATAGCTCTTAAGAAATTTTCTCTTTTTGTTATTTCTCCTAAACCTTGTTCCAACATCCATTTACTCAAGCACATTCTTTTTCTTCTATGTTTTGTGTCCCTTCAGGATGTTGGCAATCATGGCTCTCCACAATTTCCAGTCCTTTGTTGCTTTTAATAAATTTTGTCTTTTGGTTACCTCTCCTAAATGCTGTTCCAACATCCATTTTCTCAAGCTCATTCTTTGACTTCTATGTACCGTGTCCCTTCCAGACGATGATCATGGCTCTCCACAATTTCCTGTCCTTTTGTAGCTCTAAGTAAATTTTCTCTTTTCACTATCTTTCCTAATCTCTGTTCTGTCAACCATTTACGCACGCTCCCTAAGTAGGTTATTCTGTTCTATCCTTTAATCCCTCTTGCCTTGTTCCTGTGATTCTTAAATTTTCTAAGTTAAATCTCTTCTTTACTGTTTCTTCCCAATTTTGGACAATACTTGTTTAAAAAAAAATATGATGGTTCATTATGGCTTGAAAGAAAAATATATCAGGTGGACTTATAAATACTAAATGAAGAATTGTATTAAAATATTTTCTTCATGAGTTATTGATTATATATATATTTTTTCTCTTTTATTTCAGCTCCGGAAGTTCTAGGCCCTGAAAAATATGACACCTCATGTGATTTGTGGTCTTTAGGAGTTATTATGTATATATTGTGAGTATCTTTTATATTGGTCTCAAATTATACCAAAATCTCGGACAATAACAAATATTGTTGTATTTATTGTCTGTGAAAATTATAGAATATAAAACAACTTTGATAAAAACTTATACCTACTTTTCTGATGAAAACAATGCCGTTCTGAACATTTTGGTTGCAACTATATATATATATATATGTGTGTGTGTGTGTGTGTCTCCTTCTCTCTCTAAAATGTTGGACATTGATAAAATAATCAAAAAATACTTTAGTCTTTCCTCTTAATAAGAACAAGAAACATTTAGATGATAAAACTTTGTTCTTATTAAGCCTGGGGCCTTTTTTTCATCATGTTCTACAGTTTTCGATAACATTTTTGGAGGTACTTACTGTACGTGTTGTAAATACAAATGTCTCCACTTGTTACTTAAAATCATTTTGCACTCATAGTTTTCAGAAATATGTTAACAATAAAAATACAAAAAGTAAATCTATGTACTAATTACCACCAATATCAAATTCTAATACTAAATCTCTGTTTATTTTATTGTCAGACTGTGTGGCTACCCACCTTTCTACAGTAACCATGGCTTGGCAATTTCTCCTGGAATGAAGAGAAGAATTCGGAAGGGGGAATATGAATTTCCAAGTCCGGAATGGAACCAAATTTCTCAGGAAGGTAAGCTTTATCTCCCACCTTTTACCAAGAGTTTTGAAAAGTTTCTTGAAATCTCTATAAAATTTCACTGTACTCACCAGTTGTTTATCAATTAGGTGTGTGTGTAAAAGTTCCCAGGACCAGGTATTTTGAAAATCTATGTTTAGTGTTAATTGTTGTTACTCAAAATTAACTTTCACTTTACCACCATGATTGATGTATGCTGAGAGAAAAAAAACATTTAAATCTCTAATTAAAAATATGTATGAAAAATAAAGTAGCCATTAAAGAAATATACTCACTCAGTCAGTTATATGCCATGTGTGATATATTATTTATATATATATATATGTAGGCCTAGCGATTACGTTTAACATGAAACAGACTGTTGCCTCTAAGTGTTGACTTCTATGTTCACTTTTATATTTACACACTCTATCTCTGATATTGAACACTTTATCCCATAAATATAGCATACCTTAAGACTATATTTCTTCATATATGTATGCATTATATATATATGTATTATATATATATATATATATATATATATATATATATATATATATATATATATATATATATATTATTTTATATATATATATATATATATATATATATATATATATATATATATATATATTATGAAATGGACAAAGTCAAAAATTATTTTAAGACATTTTATGTTTATACATTCTTTTATAGATACAAATATTTAAGTAAATGCTCTGTTTTATAATAAACAGTATTAAACGACATTTACCAGCCTGAATGTCCAAGAAATCTTCATAAAAAATATTCATCCTCTGACAGGAATCAGTAAAAGCATGTCAGGCTATATGACGGTTCCGTGTAGGATAGAGGTTTGATTCCTGTTGGAGGACACATATTTTCTGTGACAATTTATCGGACATTCAGGCCGGTTAATGTTGTTAATACTGTTTATTATAAAAACAGAGCATTTACTTAAATATTTGTATCTATAAAAAGAATGTATAAACCTAAAAATGTCTTAAAATGTATGTATTATATAGATATATAAAATGTTTTGAATATAATCAAGATAGATATGAACAGAATGAGATAGATATGATTTGTCTGAACGATAGTGAACATAATTAGATACACAGGTTATTTAACACCTGAAAATATTTTTAGAGTATAAGAAATAATAAGATAATAATGATTTAGTAACAAAAGTCTTACAAATTAACTCATAGCAGAAGAAAAAAAAGTTTGATTCATGCCTTTCTTCAAGGATATTTATACATAAGTGAATATAACAATCACAACAAGAATTGGAACTCTGCTCTCCAATTAAGAATTCCAAGCCATTATCCATTACACCACCTGCACATCCAGTCTGACAGCACCTGGTATTCCCAAGCAGTCACCCATCTATGTACTGACCAGGCTCGATGTTGCTTAACTTCAGTAATCATATGGAAACCGGTGTTTCAACCTGATGTGGCTGTAAGCTGTACTAAATAAGAACAAAACAACATGACAACAGAAGAAGAATCTTCTACTCCCATAGATTAAATAAAGTGTTTGTAATTTCTTTATGGTAACATGGATTGACTGACACCTGAATAATAAAGCCAGACGGTACAATGGCCTAAATGTAATAACAACAACAAAGATGATGATATTAGTCACAGCGTAAATAATGTAAAATAACAGTAACTCCACATCACAGAAATTCAGTCAAAAAAAAATTATTTCATTTAAATATTATTTAACTGGATTTTAATATAGTTTCCTTTAATTTTTACTTAAAATATAGTGAAAAATGTTTTTTTACAGGTGTTTATCTGTCAACTCAGTGAAGTGGGTATTGAGTCAGTTTTCCATATCCATGGGTCATAAAAACCCACTTCAATTTACAAGCCTCTGTAGGAGAGTTGAAACATTGATGACCAAAATTTATAAGATATATCACACAAAATGTCAAAAGTATATTTCACACATTTAACAGATGGTTTAATGATGATGTAACAGCTTGATGGAAACTCATTTAAATGTTTTTTTTTTTTTTTATAGCCAAAGACCTCATCAAAGGTTTATTAAAAACGGATCCTGACAAGAGATATAGCATTGCAGATGTGATGGCTAATCCTTGGGTCGGTGTAAGTACCCTTTACTCATTTCATAAAATTCATGAGGTAGCAGTATATAAAGGTAACGGTTGGTGGTGCCACCATACCATGATGTACCTTCTCAAGTTAACGTAAAGTAGAAAGATTATATTGAATCAATTGCTTGGTCTTCTGGTAGGAAAGTTGGTTCACTGTGTCATACTAGATAATTTTTCTCATCGGAATCTATCTTACGTATTTATAATCTACCATTTGTCCATGCTTTTAATATATCTGCTACATCTGGTCTGGTGCTTTTGTTATATATTTAGAGATTCTTGACAAAATCTAAAGAAAAATTCGCAATGTTAGTAGCGCTGACATCTTGGTTTCAGTCAATTTCCCAATATTGTAATATAGTTTCTCTGTACCTTTTCTATGAAGACTTTATTGTAATCATTCTGATGAACTTTCCTCCATGGCATCTCAACTTTATGAATTTAAGTGTACTATTAAATTAGTGAGACAGTTTTCTCCTTTTACGGTTGAAATGGCTAAATGTAACCATAAGTTCTATGTTAATAGTTTTTTCTATCTCACTTCTCACTTGTAGAATTCTCTTCCGGATTCTTGCTTTCCAGTCAACTTAGATCTCAAACAATTTAAATGCAATGTCCATCGTTGTCTTCTGTCTTCTTAATTCCTGTTCTCTATCCTATTGTTCACCAAATTTAAGGCCCAAGAGCCATTCAAGGTTACTAATTGAAGTTGTTGTAAAGATGGACAAGGAGGGAGCAAGTGGTGCATATTATGAGGATATGTAGGATAGATAATGGTTGACCTCCTAAACTTGACCTAATGTATTGATTGTGGAAGCATTCCACCAATCAACTGCTCTTCTAATAGTGTGGGCAAAGATTGGGTCAGCTGCTTTTCCTAAACTTGACCAGTGGCCATTGTGCTATCCTGCTTTTTGATGATTAACTATCATAGTATAAATTTCAATTTCAAAAAACTAAAATTTCCCCTAAATGGGGCCACCTGTTTGCAGTGGGTGGCAACCCGTGATGCTTGGGAACAGAGTCCTGGTGACTGAGTGACTCCTAATCTTGTATAAAATGACCATGACTTTCCACAACACGTCACTTTGGTCACTACCTGGGATAGACGGACGGATGGAATAGCCCAATCCATTCCAATCGGCTAGTCACATAGTGGCAAGGGCTAGTTGGGATGATAGATAATGGGTCAACAGGGCTGTGAAACCGTACATCATACTGTACTTGGGTAGATATGGTGGGGGAGTGCAGGTGCTCGTATCCACTCTCATCACAACTATACTGTCTGTGTAGCCCTGGCGGATTAGGGCGAATGGGATCAGCCCCCCCTGATAGGGTCCCTTAAGAAGGAACTTTGAGGTCGGTGGGGAGTACAGACAGCCAATACAAAAATTAAAATTATATGGCTACTTCTTATAAGTGAACCAAGAGACAATATGAGACTTCTGAAAGCGAAAATGAAATAAAAAAAAAAAAAATAATAATAATTTCCAACTTTCGTTGTTGTAGAATCAGTAGAGGGTGATATATCAAAAGTATCTCCTTTCGTATTGCAAAGGGCTATTTCGGACATGATCAAACCACAATCTGTTAAAAAAATAAAGAAAAATAATACTGTATTAATTCAAGTGATATCCAAAAAAGATGCAGAGAAATTGCTAAAAATGAAGCAAATTGAGAACAATAAAGTTGAGGCCTACCCCCATCAATTTCTTAATTCATCAAAAGGAGTAATAAAATGCCCAGAACTGTCACTTTGTTCATCAGAAGAAACTGAAAATGACGACACCCTAAAAAAGCAAGGAGTAACAGAGGTAAAAAGAATGCAAGTAAAAAGAAAATGACACAGTAATAAACGCCAACACATACATTTTGACAAACCAACTCTACCAAAAGAAATAAAGATAGATTACACAATAGCCAAGGTAGAGCCATACATTCCTAACCCCTGTAGATGTCATAAATGTAAAAAATTTGGTCATCTTCAAAATGTTTGTACGAGAACATCAGTCTGTCGAAGATGTGGGGAACTGGAAACTGAGCATGATGAATCACCTTGTGAAAGGCCTCCTTTATGTCTAAACTGTAAAGAAAAACATTCAGTAGACTCCAAAGAGTGTAACATTTGGAAAAAGGAAAAGGAAATAATTAGAAGAAAATACATACAAAATATCTCATTCCAAGAAGCCAGGAAACAGATTAAATTTAATTCATTTCAAGCATCATATGCAAATATCACTAAAATATCAAATCAACAAAAAGTCATCCAAGAAAACAATACATTAAGAAGCCAAGATCTTATAACTCTTATTAATGAATTAAAAAGTTTAGTAGAACTACTAAAATGTAGTATATCACTTGTAAATCAAATGCCTATAGACAAAAAAAATCCTGTCTCATCAACCTCAAACAAAAAAGTCTCTATATGTACAAAACAATTAAATCTGAAAATTCCAAACCAAAGTAAAAAACTCCAAGAAATAGAAACCTCTAAATATTTTCAAAAGAATCAAAAGGTACATAATAAAAAATAACTCAACTTTTAGTGAAGAATCAAGAGAAATGGACATAAAGGAACAAAACTTTAGCCCATCACAAACAAGGGAACGGTCATCATCCATACAAAGATCATTAAAAGAACCTAATATTTTCCATTAGTTTTTTTTAATGATCTTTTTAAGGGAACAAAATCAAACAAACAATCAGAAAGAAAAGAAGTTCAAAGAACAAAATATAACAAGAAACAAAATGCTAATAGGTTGGAGAGCAGAGAAATGATGGACACTTCACCCACGTAATATTATAAATTTCATTAAAGAAATTGGGCCCTACAGGAAAATTTAAAAAAAAAAAATAGTTTACTAAATCTGCTTTCTTGTTTTTATAACCTAGTTTGGAGAAAAAACAAAAAAAGAAAATAATTTCCAACAAATACATTTTTGGTTACCAGGAATACTTTTGGTTACCAGGAATAATTTCCAACAAATACATTTTTGGTTACCAGGAATACTTTTGGTTACCAGGAATAATTTCCAACAAATACATTTTTGGTTACCAGGAATACTTTTGGTTACCAGGAATAATTTCCAACAAATACATTTTTGGTTACCAGGAATACTTTTGGTTACCAGGAATACTTTTATGAAGGAAAAATTATTAACAGCTATTCATTGTTTAGGAAAAATTCTTACCAGCACTGCATTTTTGAAGGAAAGTTATTACCAGTAGTACGTTTTTGAAGAAAGTGTTATTACCAGCAATATAGTTTTGAAGGAAATATAATATTATCAGCAATACAAGGAATATTCCCAGCAATATGTTTTTGGAAAAATGTTACCAGCAATTCATTTTTGGAAAATATTACTTGCAATCGATTTTAAAAGAAAGGATATTGCTAGAAATAGTTTTTTTTTTTTTTTTTTTTTTTTGAAGAAAAATATTACCATTAATAAAAATTTTGTTGGCATTAAATAACCAATTGAGGTTGATATGCCGTAAATCTCAATCAATCTCTGACACTTTTCTGTTTATGTCTTTGTATCGCAAATGCAGGTGTATTTTCCTGAGGGGTGGGGGAGGCGTGGGGATACATTTTCTATCTTTTCTATTTATCTTTTATACTTGCATACAGACTGGAAATTGGTTTTCTTTTCACAACTCCAGCATACTTGTTCTAAAGTTGGACATTTTTCCTTGTTCTCTTGATGCTTTTTATCACAATGTTTGCATCACACCTCCAGGTGAAATCCATCTGGTTTAACTTTCTTTTTTTTTTATGATTTGATTCTTGTGACAGATTGTATAGCTTAATATATCTGATAGCCAAATAGATAGAAATGAAGGTAAAAGACTGTGTTGAACCCGTTTATCAGAAGGGGAGGTCCTACTTTTCTTGATAATCACCATTCCGAATCCTAGTTTTTTTTAGTTTGGCTTGAACTGACCTTTGACACCAGAAGTAGTTACAGGACTGTAGAAATTATGAAGCCGGCCACTGAGATATAAAATTATACCTAATCTGGCAAAAGGTCAATGGAGAGAACTGAGAGCAGATTGTGTTATGCCTATCTGCCTGCTTTGAAAATCGGCATTTGAAACATTGGCTTTTATCTGGGTTTGAACACTCATCTCAGGTACAATGTGTAATGTCTTTCAAGCATGAGGTAAACCTATTTTTTATGTTGGTGTTTCTAAAAAAGTAAGGGATTTTTTATTTATTAATCTGACAGACTTTATTACTTAAACATTATTTTTAGTGGAAACTCATTTGAATCGACACTCTGTTTATTTATCTGTCTATATCTCTGAGATGAGGTATTATGATTAAATATATTATTTACATTATTCAGACTGTTATCCCTCACTTTCTTTGCCATATTCACAACGTTTCGGACGTTGTACACTCCAGCCTTATTCAGGTGATTGAAATTTCGAACTGAACCCTTTATTTCATCCATCGGGGTAGACTGTTTTGAGGCATGGCATGTGGAACTAGAACAATCTACTTTGTTTATTTATTAAACAGTATTTATTTATTTTCGTCAACTGGCTTGAATATTTGAGAAATCTTATTAAAGACACACCCTCCAGTAGCATTTGAACTTCTGCTACCCTGTGCAGGAGAAATTGTCATTATATCTGATGTGCTTTAAACCGAATCAACTACGAATTGACTCTCTGAACAAGTAAAGCCAAAAAAAATATTGATGTTTACAAAGCCTAGCCTTAATTGATATTAGCATTCATTTGTATCTAACAAATAATATTTTACTTACAAATTAAGTAAAATCCTATTATTTGATAAATATTATTCTGAGATAAGAAAAATAAATTTATTAAAAACAATTCCCAATCCAAAAACAATCACACATGTTCAGTGCTGATTAAAGAATTCAATTTCTTTCAAACTGACTTTTCATCAATGCTTAGAATGGATTAAGACCTTTAATTATGCTTTTTCGAATTCACATGTGGGAGTTATCTCCCCTGCTATATCCAACCCAGAATGATTTTGTAGATTTTGAGATAAACTTTTAATGTTTTCTACTAATTTTATTCTCTTAGTCGCTTTATCTGAAGTTTTTTGATGAGTTGTTGTTAGTATTTATTTAACATTTCGACCATCTTCATCTTAGTTGTTTTTCTCCGAGACTTTCAGATAAGCTTTTAATATTCAATAAATATTTTGAACTATTCTTATTTTCATAGATATTTTTATTTGAAACTTTGAGATGAATTTTTCTTAGTCAATGTTTTGGACGGTGGTCGTCTTTTTTTATTTGCTGTATTTTTGAGATGAGTTGTTAATATTTGATAAATATTTTGCACCGTCCTCATCTTCATTTTTGCAGGAGACTTTAAGTTTCCCTTTTGTCTTTATTCATATTATGGTCCTTTTACAGATATATTTTAATTATATCTGGAATTTAACCCCCCATAGATAGAGAGCATATTTACATACACTATATCTCTGATATTAAGCGCTTTTACCCATAAGTATAGCATACCTTAAAACTGTATTTTATCATATATATATATATATATATATATATATATATATATATATATATATATATATATTGTGGCTGTCCTCTTGGTTTTGAGTGTGACCACCTCCTTTATTTCATGTTCTCACCCCACTCTCCTCAAATTCTATGTATTCGCAGGTGACTCTTCAGGCCAGCCAAACTGCGACAAATTTTGCCACAGAATTGGCATACCCAATCAGTTTTGTTTACAGTGACATATATATATATATATATATATATATATAGAAATGTATTAGCTAAGATAAGTTTACCCATAAGTATAGCATACCTTAAAACTGTATTTTATCATATATATATATATATATAGAAATGTATTAGATAAGTTTTTCTTTTGTCTTTATTCCTATTGTTTTTACAGATATATTCTTAGTTATACCTGAAATTTTACACATACAATTTCTACCACCCCAGGATGTCCTCCTGTGCTGCATCAAATTATTTAAATATACAAAACTCTGCAATAATAATCTATAACAGGCATTTGTAGAAGTTACTTATCTTAACCTCTTTGTAAATATTTTTCTTTGATTAATTATCTTGTATTATCTGACAGTTTTCATTTTTGATGAAGGTTACAAAGCATTCTATATTTTTTAAAATTTGTGGAGCAAAGACAGAAATAAACACCAAGACAGTCAAACACCAAATGACAAAACAAAAAAGAAGGTTTCTGAGTTGGAGGATTGTGCATTGTTCTAGTTAATAGATTAAAGCTTTGAAAATAAATATTCAACATATTTCAACCAGCAGATAGAATTCCCACCAACAATAAAAAATCTGCTTTGTGATCCCTTGGAAGGGTATTTCAGCAATTTTTCCAGGCAACAAGGAGAGATAATGGCAACAGGTGACAATGCTTGACTTAAAAGAAATTCCCTTGCACATTCACCTGTCTTCCTCACCAAGCTACATGACACTTACTTTTCCTCACCGAGCTACATGACACTTACTTTTCCGCACCAAGCTATGTGATACTTACACTTTCCTCCTCACTTTCTCCCTTACCTCTTCTTTCTCACACATACAATGAAGAAATCATTTCTTTTTTTTTATCTTGAAAAATAACTATAGACAAACAGCTTTAAGAACTTTAACACTCAAACACACTAAAAAAAATTTAGTTGCAAAAAAAAATATACAAATGTTTTATATTTTTATATTTAAACATCTTTTCCTTTGTTACAGCATGATTCAAATCTGCAAAAAATTAAATAAAAAAAGTGATTTTTTTTTTATATATTATTCATTTGAAAGCTGGTATACCCAGAATAAACAAAATAATAGGTAATTGCTAAAACCAAACCTAACTAAAACTTTGCCTAAAAAAAGAAAAAGGAAATAAAAGAAAGAAAAAGACACAAACCTAAACAAAACCCAACAGTGCTCAATGTCTACAGAATCAAGAAACCCAAAATGGAAAACCAAATCAAGATGGAGCCATGACAATAGCAACAACCAAAAATGCATCAAGGGACACCCATCTAAAATTGTAACTCTGAGCTTCACACTGTCATTTTGAAAGGATTAAGATTCTAACAATTAAGACAAAGTGTATTTAAGTGGCAGCAGTCCTTTATTTATTTTGTTGAATAGAACAGAGACAAGGAACATCGGCTTTTGGTGAGTTTCTCTTAGTGTTGAATAAATCATTTGCTGTCAGGTTGAAATCCATAAAGAAATTTGCCGAAATTGTATGTAGCATTCTGAGTACTCTTGACTGTCATAAATCATTTTCAAGGAAAGAAGGGGGAAGTCAAGCGACAACATGTATATTTTTAAAATAGTATTTTTTTGCAGCAATCCTTTGTTTCAACGTTATATTGAATAGAATGGACAAAGGATGCTTGCTAAGATTTTGTTGAGTTTCTAGTGCTGTATAAGTTGTTTAATGGCAACATGTAAAGAAACTTGCTGAAATTGTGTGTAATGTTTGGTCAGGGAAAGAGAGTAAAAGTAGGAAAATAGCCAGTGGGTTGATACATGTTTTGCTAAATGTCCAAAGTTTGACATGAACTTTGGTTTACATCCATAAAATTTATTTCAATCATGGTACAAGTCCTAAAATGTCTTTAAACATTATAGCCAATTTTAGTCAAATTAACATGCTAAAGTCTATTTGACCACCATATTGTGTATATAGTATATTTAAACACAAATCTTTCATTTAAAACATTAAATAGAATGGACATGGAATGACTGTTAAGCTTTTTGCTGAGATTGTCTTGATGTCAAATAAGTCATTTGGTGTTGGGTGGAAACGTCTTGAAATTATTTGTAATGTTTTTGTAGTGAAAGAGATAATCAGGTACCTTTTAAAAATGTTTGGATTTTGTGTACAATCTGTTGAAGAAAAATGACCAAAAAGTAGTTAGCAAAAATCTCCCTTAAGGACCAGAATCTATGCTAATGTTCTTCCCTCCCCTGAATGACGTGACCAATCAGAGAAATCTCTTGGGAGAAAAGCCGCTGTTTTTTCACTTATGATGAGAGTTAATTTTCTGAGCTTGGTGGATGAACACGTGTTTTTGCTGGTGAGAAGTGAAGGTTGGATGTGTGACCCCATTTTGTTGTTTCTACGTTGCCTGTTGGACTGTTACAACAGACTATTGTTTGAACTGTGATTTGGTTACAAGTGTTGTGGTCAAAAGACAAGAAATCTATTACAGACGTTTATTGCTGCTATAAGTTGACAGTTTTTTTTTTTCTTTACAACTACAGTTTTAAGTCCTTTCAGCCGCTGTTGGTCATTTTCAAAGAAAGACAGTAGAAATCCAAAGATGGTGGAGCGTTTATATTATCTGAAGTTTGGAATGGACATATTTTTACATGCTGTGGTGATGGAACAGACTTTAGAATCATGTGGCTAAAATAACGATATGATTCAAAGGTATTTGAATGCAAGAAGCAGAGTTCTGAGATTGGAAAAACTTTTATTGATTATGAATTGCCATCTTTTTGATATGAAGGGCCTCTGAAATTGTATTTATTATAATAACTACTTGATGTGAAATACCTATTTGTGTATTGATGTTTCACTTCCTTATCTAAGTATTTTCAAAACACAAATGAATGTTCAAAGGAAAAGTCACTTCTATTCCCACCCCTATACCCACCCCTGTTACACCAAACACAGATTGATAAGACATAAAAAAAAAACAAATCAAATCAATCAAAATTGTATAAACTATAATTCATTTTCATTTTCTGTGTGATATTATTAAATGGAAAATAAAATAAAAATCATTATTTGCCTATGTATTTACTTATATATTTTTTAAAATTTTACCCCAAGCAAGGTGATAAAGCCACTAAGATGCAAGGTGTTGTGAAGAGAAAAAGCAATAGAGAAAATGTTATTGAGGTGAAAGTACATTATTTTCATTATTTGGACTGTTGTCCTCATCTTTTTCGCCATATCTATCACAACGTTTCGGCCGTTGTACGCTCCGACCTTCTTCAGGTGGTTGGAATGTCGAACCGAACCCTTTATTTCGCTCACTGGGGTAGACTGTTCTAGTTCTACGTGCAATGTTGTGATAGATATGGCGAAAAAGATGAGGACAATAGTCCGAATAATGTAAATAATGTACATA
The DNA here is from genome assembly GCA_903632075.3 of Acanthosepion pharaonis. Classification (NCBI taxonomy): domain Eukaryota; kingdom Metazoa; phylum Mollusca; class Cephalopoda; order Sepiida; family Sepiidae; genus Acanthosepion; species Acanthosepion pharaonis. The sequence continues at coordinate 1,192,840 of CAHIKZ030005480.1, read as the reverse complement.
ATACCTCATCTCAGAAATATAGACAGACTCTGAGGTGAAAGTACAATAAAAGAACCAGATTCAAAAAGACGGAAGATAACGATTGACATTGCATTTAAATTTTTGAAGATCGTAGGTGTCAGGAAAGCAGGAAACCGGGAGAGATTTTCACAATGTACCAATGAGGAAAGCCTGTCAGAACAATTGCCATGAAAATATTTATAGAAAAGGCAGAGGGAAGCTATGTTCTATCGAGGATGTGAGGGACTCTTGGTTGTCTTTGTGTCTGTGTGTGTGTCTGTGTTCTAATTTCAGTTATTTTTACTTCTCTATGTTGGCATATCCACCAATGACCTTTGAAGCCAGATTCTGCATTTGGTGGCTAAGAGGTTATCTTTTATGTTAACCCTTGAGGCACCTAGATCTTTCAACTGAGTACAAATGGATGGTCAAAGGAAGTCACCCCTATACCCACCCCTGTTACACCAAACACAGATTGATAAGACAAAAAAACAAACAAACAAATCAAATCAATTAAAATTGTATAAACTATAATTCATTTTTATTTCCTGTGTGATAATATTAAATATCAAATATTTTTTAGAGTGAATCCAGTCCATATTGGGCGTGATGGGAAAAGAGACTTCTTCTAAACTCTTTTCCACCAAACTCACCAAACTTTTTACTCAAACTCACTAGGGGTTATGCATTATTTTCCTTTCTCCCAGTCTGTCTTGTGAGTATCAGATTTTCTAAGCCCTCTTTCCTCATTATGTGCTCTAGAAATTTCAGCTGTCTTTTCTTGATGCTAAGTATAAGTTTCCTTTTTGTTTCTATTTTCTCTAAAACTTTGTTGTTGCTCACATGTTCGGTCCATGGTATCCTCAGCATCCTTCTGTAGAACCACATTTCTGTTGTTTCAATTTTCTTCTTCATCTTCAGATTGTCCAGCACTCACTACCATGGAGGAAAACAGATATCATGTAACAGTTTAGTACTCTTTTTCATGTTTCTAATGAAGTTTTTCTATTTCTTAATACTCTGCTTAGCTTTTGAAATGCATCTTTGGCTATCCAAATATGCGTTTGGATTTCCATGTAACACTTTCTGTAGTCTGTTAAAATACTTCTCAGATATTTAAATTTCTGCATTTATTTGATTTTTGGTATTTCTGCTTTGCAATAATACCTTAATGTAGTCTATTAGGAGAGATATTTTTTTAGTGGTGGGTACGCAGGATGCTTTTTATATACAATATGTTAAATTAAAAAAAATGTTTATTTATCATTTGTTATTCTTATTTACAGAATGTTGTCACTGTTCCTAACACGCCGCTGTTGTCCCTTAAAAATCTTCGAGAAGATGCCACCGAATGGTATGATGTGCAGGTAAGATAACCTTTCATCAGTTTGGATCCTTCAAAGTATTTAGCTGCCAGAATTACTTCTACTCAGTCCTTTCTGTTAATCTGAGTTAAGACTGTTGAGTTGTCTCCTCTTGTCTATAGATAAAAGGAAGTCTGGAGTGATCTCCTCTTTGTTTGTTGTTGTTGTAGTTTCCTTTGACAAGATGGCGGTTTAGCTGAGACTGGGTGTCTGTGGAAGGAGTAAATCTTCACTTTCTAGAATAATTTGATATATAACTCATATGAATTTTGTAAAATCTTTGTTATTAGGAGTTTTTCCACAGATGATTCTTTTAAATACATCCATTTCCAATTATAATATTATTATAAAGACCATATAAACTGGTAGTTCTGGTTAATAATATTGGAAGGAAAAACACTGGAAGAAAAGATTAGTGAAGAAAAGATTTAATCACATGAGGACGTGGATTATTAATAATACAATAATAGAGAAAACCGTAGTTCAGTGTGGCAATGCTTACAACTCGACAGTAAACCTTGTGACCCACTTTGCTACCCTGTTCCTATAAGCAGATGTTCCTACTCATTGTGAGTGGATGAGTCTTTGTTCGACAATTTAGTGTAGAGAAGGTCGGTTGTCTTTCTTCATAAGAAATATGATGGTGGGGTGCTGAAAGTTCTCAATCCAACCCACTTGTAAGAAATTGTTCAGATGACGAAACATAAAAACAGCCATTTTTTTTTTTTACAAGGGCTTCTTTGATAACATTTGGCCACCTTTCATAAAAACAGATGCCATAAACAGATGGCACAGGACAAACTAACTGAGAAAGATTTTTTCTTTCTTTTTTTTTTAAATTGATTTCTAATTGTTTTCCTTTTGTGATTTTTTTCAGGAGGAGATGACGAATGCATTGCAGAGTATGCGAGTAGATTATCAATATCATATCAAGAATCCCAAAGAATCCAACAACAAACTAATAATGAAGAGAATGAAAAAACCATGAACTGTACATTGTTACCCTGCCGAACAAAATGTCTTTACTTTGATTTTTTTTTTTTTTTCTTCGAAAGTACACTCTCTGTTTGAGAAGGTTATAATGATAGAGTTGTTGGTAAAAGTACACAACGTGGGGTAGGGTATTAGAGGCAAGTTTTTTTTTTTTTTTTTTTGTTATCATAGAAAAATTTAATCAAATTTGTAAACACGAGAATCACTAACACCCAAAAACTGAGATATGAATAAAATATATCTGTAAAAAGACAAAAAAAGGAAAACATTTCTTTACCTCAATAATTTACCTTTACTTACATAATTAGTTTTAAGAATATTTTAGAGAATTCTAAAATTTAAACATTTTGAAATCATAAAGATATTTTTTTACTTTTGTTTCTGAATTAATTTTGCAAAATGAATTTCTCATGTTTACCTTTTGATAAAGTCCATCAAGGGACAAAATAGGTTGGTAAAGAAAAGTTTTCCTTTTGCCTTTTATTTGTGTGTGTGTATATATATATATATATATATATATATATATATATATATATATATATATATATATATAAATTTGGCTTGTATTTATATATATATATATATATATATATATATATATATATATATATATATATATATATTTACACTCAAAATTTGGCTTATATATATATATATATATTTTTTATATATTTACACTCAAAATTTGGCTTATATATATATATATATTTTTAAAAGTGAAATATATATATATATATATATATATATATATATATACATTTTAAAAAATATATATATAATAGGTTTTAAAAAGTGAGATATATATATATATATATATAATTACACACTGATAAGAATTCCTTTAAAATGAAAAATATAAAACACTTTTAAATGTATAAACATTTTTTAAACTATGCATGTATACATGCATATAATTATTAAGTATATACCCCTAAAGTATATATTTTAATTTTAAAGTATACCATTTTAAAGTATATATATATATATATATATATATATATATATATATATATATATATATATATATATATAAAAAACAACCTGAATTTCTTTTCAGAATGAGAAGAAGAAAAGAGAAAACAATCAATTTCTCTTCTATCCCCACCTCGTTCTTAACCCCACCACCACCTGAAGTGGAACAAATATTTTTGTACAGCATTTCTTTCTTCTCCTCTTCTTTTGTTCCTGTTTCTCTTAAAATAACTCTCTAATAGCACCGAACAGGGCCAGCCTGCTTATCTATGGGCAGACAGGCAGCTGAAGATCAACATTTTTTCCATGTTGACAGAAGTGTAAATAAAATTAACAATAAGAGACTAAAAAAAGTTAAAAAAAAATACTGGCAATAATTATTGTGTGGATGTTTTTATTTCGTTTTTTTTTAATCTTTTGTTTGTAATATCAGTGATACACAGGATAGAAGAAGATACCTTCCAAAAGCTAAGCAAAGTATTAAGAAACAAATATTTCATTAGAAACAAAGAAAACAAAAGCATACTGAACGGTTACGTAATATCAGTCCCCCTATATAGCAGAGAATGCTGGACAAGCTTCTCATAGATGAAAAAGAAACTTGAAGCAACAAAAATGTGGTTCTACAGAAGGATGCTGAGAATGCCATGGACCAAACCTGACAGTTTTAGAGCAAATGAAAACAAAAAGGACCTTCATATTTAACACCTTGAAGAGGCAATAAAACTACTAAGACACAAGGGGGGGGGTTACTCAGTATTATGAGAAAAAGAAAGACACAATTAAGGAGAGAGAACAGGAAATAAGAAGACAGAAGACAACAATTGACATTGTATTTCAATTTTTGAAGATCAAAATTGATTGGGAAGCAAAAATCCAGAAGAGAGTTCCAAAAGCAAGAAGTAGGAAAGAAGAAACTGTTAACATAGAACTTACGGTTCCATCTAACCATTTCAACTGTAAAATGATGAGTCCTTGCTGCCAATCTAGTACTGCACTTACATTCGTAAAGTCAAGGTCCCAAAGAGGAAAGCTCATTAGAAAAATTAGAATGAAAATATTTATAGAAAAGTCACGGGAAAGCTACATTATAGTGGGGTGGGAAATTAACTGAAACTGAGAGGTCAGGTCAGGATTCATTGCAGATTCTTTTTAGGATTTTATCAAGAATATCAAAATATACAGCAGAAGCACCAGACCAGATGTGGCAGCAACATTGAAAGTATGTATGAATGGTAGACTTATAAATGTGTAAGATACATTCTGTTGAGAAAAATTGTCTAGCTCAACAAAAAAAAAGGTTCTCTAAGATGATTAAAAGACAGCAGTTTCATTTTGTAAGCATTAAAATTAACAAGCCATTCTTTGCCCCAGTTAACAACAGATTGTAAAATCTACTTTTAAATTTTAATTTCCATAGAATAACTGGGTCAAGTTATGGCTAAACTGTCTCTATTTAAAGTCTTCTTGTTTGATCTAATACATTTGGTGCAACACAATCTTCCTACTTCATTTCTCTCTACTGGTCTAAATGAGGAAAGAAGGCCTCTAAGATAATGAAAACTCTAGACTTTTATCAGGGCCAGCCTAAGGAGCTATAGAGCTCAACATTTTACAGGAGCCTCACCATAACAGCTCAGATGTGGGGGAGATGTTACACACATTTATCAAAGTGGAAAATAGTTTTTGTATGACGTGTTTCATCCTTCAGGACTTCATTGGACTTAAATGATATTTACATTGTATAGAAAGTGCTTTAATCGCTAGATCATCCACACTAAATTTACATCCAGGTTTTTACAACATTTTCTAGCAGATCTAATTATTATTACAATGTGGGATATTAAATAACAAAAGTATTAAAAATATATACAAAAAAGAAATCCTGAAATTGTCTAGACTAAATATCCAAAGTATATATTTAAAAGAAATTTAAAATTGTCAGCATCCTTTCTCCTTTGTGTGCATCTGTAGTTGCATCAACATAAACATCACTTTAGTTCCATGAAGACCTAAAGGACGAAACGCGTCCACCAATAAATTTTTCCACTTTGTTATTGTTTTTCCTAAAATTGTTACTGATAGATATAAAAAAAAACAAACTATATGTAGTAGAATCCCTGACAACTGGACTAAGAAGGCCTTCCGGATATGAGGAATTGGTCCGGATATGAGAGGTTATATTTAGATTAAAATAAAGAACTGAAATCAAGTTTAACATTTATTTTCAATGTTCTATAGTAAACAAAATAAGCTAATGACAAGTAAAATATAACGGAATTGATTTTAAGGAAAAGAAATAAATTATGCAATGTTAATGAAAATTCATTAAATTAAATATGCCACGTATGAAAAATAACGAGGATTTTTTTAATCACTGTTTCAGGAAGATTCTATCTCTTCTAATGTCATTCTCAACTTTTTCTGCATTTCGTTTTGCTTTTGTTCTTGAAATTTTTTAAATGAAAGACACTTTTGAACTCTGCGTGTGCTGAATGCTAGCTTTCTTTCCATAAAACTGACAACTTTTTCAATAGCTTTTTCAATTTCAGTCTAGGTTTCATCACAATCATGTTTCTTATTTCCTTGTTCATTGTGACAGTGTGAACGCTGGAGGATAGTTTCTTTGCAAGATTTTATATCATACAATGTTGACTTTCCCATGTTGAACTCAGCCATTAGTTACAATGAACTTTCACCAGCGTCTAGTCTATTTAAAATTTTCACTTTTTGCGGTAATTGCAAAGTTGTTCTTTTCCTCTTATTCCCATCACCTTTTGCTCCAATCCAAGCCATTATGGTGAAATAAACAAAAGTAAATTTCCTGAAAAACAGAAATTTCAAACATATCACCTAAATAGTTCAAATATACACATCAAAATCATGTCCGGATATGAGGGCTTCTACTGTATTGATTTTCCATATTTATCCTTGAAAAAAAATATAAAAGGACTTGAGACAACGATGAAATCTGATGAAGTCCTTTTAAAGGATGAAACGAGTTACATAGAATTTTTTCTATTCTGTCACTCCATTATAAGTTTCAATTGTAAATTTCTATACATGGTGTCCATAAAGCTATACTTAAAACGAGGTACATTAAACTTTATAACAGTTTTTACAGATTATTTTTATCGCAAATACAAATAAAGTTATAAATTTTTTAAAGTGCACACGAACTTTATGGACACCCTGTATAGAAATTTACAATTGAAATCTTAGAACATTGTTAGCAATTGTAGAGGATACTGAGTTTTTTTTTTTATTCAATATCATTCTTGACCTTATTATAATTGCCTAAGTTATCGACAAATCGTCACCTCATCATCAGGAGGGGGGTAATCATGAAGGATGCTTCTATTAGTATATTCATTTCAGATACGATATGGAATGTTTAAATGATCAATGCCCATCTCTATATGTGTGCTTGTATACGTGCAAGGCATAGTCTATGAAGCGATTAAAAACACCGAGACCCTCATTTCCTCCTCCTCCTCCTCCTCTTCTTCTTCCGTATGAGGTTTGAAATAGTTTTAGTATTAAGGTGCTCGCCAGAACTAGAAAAATCTATCCTGGTGGATGAAATAAAGAGTTCAGTTCGAAATATATACTGAGTGTTGATTGTACGAATTCAGACTTACGCGAGAACTACCAACCTTCCAATAGTAGCCCTCACTAATGGATTGACTTGCAATGACCTTGTGCATTAACTGCTACCTTTATTCTTATTGTATTGGTTTTTACAATAAACCTTTACTTATTTTATCCACCACAAGGTTGATAAAATGGATAAAGATTGTACAAAAACATAGTCAAGATTGTAAAAAAAAACAAGTCAATCCACTAGTGATTGCTACTATTGAAAGGTCGGTAGTTCTCGCGTAAGTCTGAGTTGTACTCAACAGATCCCAGCTAGAATCTGTAGTCCGTTTACTTACAGTTACTTATAGGCAGTTACTACCTATAGTGTAGTCATTCATGGGGGTGGCAGGTTATTCCATTACATCAATGACTTTGTTGACTGATATAATTCTTCTAGACTTCTGGGCTTGGAGCTTGGAAGATGCTTTTTAATGGATGAGAAGAGAAAGTCTGTTGCGATCCAAATGGGGAATTACTGCAAAACTGTTTCCCCTCCCCAATTTATAGGCAGAAGCATACAAATGAGTGCTAGAGTTGCTTCCTAGCCAATAAAAAAAATGTTTGTTGGACAGTTCTGACGTTTATTTACATTTAACCATAGCCTCTAAGAGTCGTATAGTGATGTGGGGGTCAACATAGAAGATATCCAATTTTCTATTGGCGAGTTAAGCAATTTCCTGAAGATGTTTAATGACATATATGCCATCATGACACCCCTTAACAGAACAAAAGCTAAATGGTTGTGAGAATTTGATTTTCATAGAACAGCAACAGACTAGTTAATACAATGTTTACTAGTAGCTTCACATAATTGTTTTTGCAGCAAGTTTTCAGTAACGAAAAACTTTCGTCATCATCATTGGCTACACTTTTTTTTTTATTAGTGATGAACAAAAGCTTATACATGATTGACCAGACCTTGGTCTGCTACAGACATCGTTCTTGCCACTAATGAAATGATATAAGCTAAGAATAGTCTTTGAAAATAAGTGTGAGAAACGTCAGAAGGTTCATAAAACCGTGTGGAATCAACGGACATGTGGTCTACGAAAAGCTGTTTCCTTGAAGAAAAGGTGAGAATATATTATTAAAAAAAATACATCAGAATCAGATTTTGTAACAAGGCCTAAAGTGATATGGTGCAACAAGTTTAAAACTAGCATTTTTTTTTTAGATCTTATAGATGAAGAAACATTCGAAGAAAAGGAAATATCATTGGCCTGAATCAAATTTAATACCTATTAGAAACCCTCTGATCTAAGGAGTTGATCTGTGGTGACCCCAATATGTATTGGATTCGCTCTGAGAAATATCAGAGTAAGCTTTGTACTCTGTGTCGAGGATTGACGTAGAAGATGACCTCCTAGCCATAAAATGCAGAAACGGGCTTCAAAGGAACTTGGTGAATGCACCAACATAGACAAGAAGTGAACACAACTGAAATTAGGACACACACACAATCAACATCCTCGATAAGTTATTTTGACTGAGTCCAGAAGTGCATAAACAATTATTTTACATAAGAAAAAGTTAATTATCAGATATTACTAATATTATGGTTGTTTTTTGTTTTTTTTTAGGGTTAGAGAGATTATTGCTAGCAAATAATCTCACTGAACTGTTTTAAAAAGTGGAAGAGGTACAATTTTAAACGTGCGTACTTTGAAAGAAACTAAGGCGCTATTGCATCGGGTAACTTTTCTTTTTAATTTTCAAATGGCTGGATTATTTCAGGACATACCAAGGCTGTCCAACTTGTTGCTGCAGTTACTTCTAAATCTGGTGCCATGAAGGCGTTGAGCCGACGACAGCATTCACGGTCTATACGGAACGTCGGAACATCATGTAGATTGATCGGCTGCAGGCCCTGCGTTATGTGACAAATACAAAACTGAACCCGTAATTTGATTTCTAACCTTAGCGTGGAAAGATATTTGTTCTCATGGTTTCAATCTATAATAATGCTCTTGAGCTGAACTTTAAGATTTGTAAAAAGAGTCATTGTTGCTATTAAATTTAATGTCATGTCAGACGTTGACCCCACCAGATCAACAGTGTCACTCCAGCTCTACATTTGGTGCGTGACCATCGACAATTCGTGTGGAGATTGTCATAATTCAACCTGGCGCCATTAAAAGAAAACTGACTTTTCAAAGATAAAATAAACTCGGAAAAATTCTTTAAGAAGCAGGGCGTCAGTTTGACAAGCAGAATTTGATTTGGGAGAGAGAAATATGGAAGAATTTCCCGTTCACTGTGAGTTGATGCCATTGTCGTCCTTAAAGTATGAGTAATTTTGTGCGAATAGAAAGAAAAATAATTTCTGGGCGGGTGGAACCTTCAGAAAGTTATTTTCTTTGATATTTTTCTCTAAATAACAAAAAGATTTTTTATGTTGTTGAAATTTTCTAACCTTAGCGTGGAAAGATATCAATGAGGATGAGCATTGTGTGTATTTATAGTCCAAGGAAAGATCATTTTAAGAAGCGATGTAATATAGTTTCCCAAAGGTCATGATAAGAGGCTCGTACATCTACGGTGCTACAGGAGAGACATTGGAGGGAGGGGGCTCAGCTCCCCTCATATTTTCCTGAAATTGAGGAAAAAAAACAAAAATAAATTTGTTCTCATGGCCTTAATCTATGACAATGCCCTTGAGCCGAGCTGTAACATTTGTAATAAACAAACCTTACTGCTGTTAAATTTCATGCCATGAAGATGTTTAGCCCACAAGTGCCACCATGTCATTCCAGCTTTCAGGGTTTTGGTAGAACGTCAGAACATGCTCCAGTGCCAGAAAGATCTTGGGAGGGCTGTATCATAGATTCGGGGGAGGGGGTCCACGAAACCTTTGCACCAACCCTACTTAAGTATACAGCTATCCTTCATGCGGCTTAAATGGCCTAAATTTAGGATCCTTCTTCTTCTATGGGCTGTGTGCGATCACAGCAAATAACAGGAAGTTAGGGAGAGCCATGACTGTGCATGTTATGAAAGGAAATACTGAAGGCAAGAGAGACAAAGAGAAACAGTAAACCTATCTAACAATCTTCTGTAAATAACAGATCAAAGAGTGGGACGGTTGGTGAAAAGAAACTTTACTCAGAGCTACAAAGGATGGGAAGTTGTGGAGAGCCATGGTCTCCTACTCAATGATTTGTATAAATGGATGACAGAACAGGAACTGTGAGGGATGGTGGAAGGACAAACCTTACTAAGAGCTACAGAGGGCAGGAAATTGTGGAGAGCCATGATCGACAACGTCCTGAAGGTACACGGCACACAGAAGTAGAAGAATGAGTTTGAGTAAATGGATGTTGGAACAAAGTTTCGGAGAGGTAACAAAAAGACAAAATTTATGAAGAGTTAGAAAGTATAGGAAGTTGTGGAGAACCAGCTTCGCTTATCTCTTGAAGGGACATAATATAAAGAAGTAGCAGCTGCTAAATTTAACATTTCTTAAACTATTTATCTGGTTCACATCAACTAAAAATGAGAATTTATTATAACGATGATGTAATGTTTTACTGCATGAAAGTGCCCAATTGTAATTTAAAACCGGAAATAATTAAAATGAAGCTGTGAAAAAGAAAAAAGAAACGCAAGGAAACTAATTAAGTGTCGAGGGGAAAACGGAAAGAAATAACGGATGGCAAATAATAGTTCAGAAGCCAGTTTGGAGAAGGCGCCGCGAAGATTTGAACCGGAAATCAATTAAATAGAATTCATTTAGATTTAGTAAAGACTAGATCTTTCCCAAAGAACTCACTTGTCTCTTTGTCAGTATGGCACCATTTAGGGTCTTTTGAATGTTACAAATTCTAAAGAAGGATTTTCGCTATGTTCATTTTAAATATTAGCAAGCTCCATAAACGTTTATATCTTATATTCAATGGTAGGGTTTTTTATTGAACGCATTCTACGAAAGGCCATCTGTTATGTCGACAAGGAAAAGTCGTGAATATCTTATCGAAAAACTGTTTTTCTTTTCTTTATTTTACAGTAAGGTTTATACTGTTCAAGGCCCGGGGACCACACGAAGTAGAGGGTTAATTAAAGGGGTTAGTTTTATCTGGATAGGAGGAGAAGATAACTGTTGACTCTAAACTTGAACAGGTTAAGATAAAAAAAATTGACAAAATTACGTTGTCAGTCTTATTAGGTAAAACATATATATATATATATATATATATATATATATAGAAAGAATAGTAAGATATATAATCCGGTGTTCTTATTGATATTTTTTATTTTTACAAAATAGTGCTCAATGTAAATTTACAGAGCATAAATATAATATTTATATTGTAGCGAAGAAACTATATTTAAATCAGTTAATATATATATATATATATATATATATATATATATATATATATTACTGGAGGCCACTCGGGGTAGAGAGTTACGATAAGGAGCAGTTTATACGGACAGGATGACAAGATAACGGTTAATTCTAGACTTGAACAGTTTACGATTGTAGTGATCGGGGAAACATCCTCTTGGGAGTCTGTTACACAGGGCAGTGGTTCGCAGGAAGAAGCTGTTCAAGTGGAACTTACTTCTCGCTCATGGAATACGGAGGGAATGTGGGTGATTCGCTACAATGTAAGTGGCATGGCGGATTCTTGTCATGAAGGTTAAACTTGGCGGAATGTATTTCGTCCGTGCACTTTCCATGGAAGTATCGAGAGAGAAGTGAGAGGCGCGTCATGTTCCACCAATGAGAGAGAGAGAGAGAGAGAGAGAGAGAGAGAGAGAGAGGTTGGAAAATAATTCTTCTTCAACAAGGATTTGAAGACGCTTTTGAACTCTATCAAGACCGGAAAGTGAGGACCTGGGCAGCCCCCGTCCAAATATGCCAACAGTATTCCGGCCTGATCTGGCTCTTATAAAGGTAGAGGGTATCAGGAGGAGTCAGGTACTTACTGAAGCGGTATAGCGAGCTGATCATTCTACCTGCATCTTTAGCAATGGATTGTATATTAGAGTTCCACTTGATGTCCGGTTTGTTTGAAGCTAATATTCTCTCAAAGCACGGTGCCTCCTCGAGGGGTCATCCGTTCATCGTGACTGGCGGTAGTTCGGTATCTGATAGGCAGCGATGGAATGTAACGAATCAATACTAGAAATGCCCATATTTTCTTATATAAAGCAGACAATACTCAGAATGGATAAGGAGAGCACCGGAGAGACCAGATGACAAAATAAGTGAACTCCAGTTTTAATCTCTCCTCTTTCTGCTTCCCCCGGTTTCTGTCACCAACCAATTCACAGACACACACTCTCGTATTATTACGAATTACAATTAGAAAAATTTTCCTGTTGAAACTAGGCTACATAGAAAGGTTAATAATTCTTTACTTCTTATATACATTTAAATTCTTCAATTTGTTAAAGTCATTGCTAACTATCAACACAACAGAGTTTGTTTTAAGCTTTAAGATTGGTTTTCAGCAAAAGCGTTACCGCGGCTGCGAGGAATTTACTTGAAATCAGAACAACCACTGGCCGTAATTCCCCGTAGAATCTTGTTATATTTATTGTATACAATATACAATTGTGGCACATAGCCTAAAAAGGTGTTATAGTGGAACACACCTATTCTATAGTTAATAGACTCTCCCACCTATAATAAGTAGTAGTAAGAGTAACGAGTCAGTCGCTCAGTGGGTCGGTCAGTCAGTCGATGCCGGACGACCGTTAGTCGGATATTAAAGTATCAGCGAACACAACTAGATTTCTCTGCGTCATACCTATTATATGAAGTTCCTAACGTTTTGTACGTCGAACCTATTTTAGGACCGACTTAGTACAAATACAAGCCTCCACTGTGAAACCATTCCATAACAAAAGGAGAGGGTTTAAGCTGGTCGACACTAACTATCCTATATGTAGCTAATCCGATTCACGACCCATTCACAATTCTTGTTACCTCTCAGCTTGGCGTTTTTAGTAGCGTTGGGAGAAGACGACGACGAAAGGAACAGCAGCGACAGTACAGGCAGCGGGTTATATAATTTACATTCTGTTTTGTAATACAAAATATTCAGAGGAGACGTATAGATATGTTCATACAAAGACGCAAAAACGAAGTTGGGGCAGAAATAAGTTCACGTTAAAAGAACGAAATTTATTCATTTTTAATCATTTTACCCCCCTGCAAGGCAGGAATGTCACTAGTACACAGGGGGTTACAGAGAGTGAAGGTGAGAGAAAAGACTGAGTATTGGGGGGAGGGGAGAAGAAAGAATAAAAGCAGAACGGGATTCAAGAAGATAAAAGATGGCGACATTCCAGTGGTTATTTCTCTGCAGCGGCGTAAACCAGACGTAAAAATTACAGCTCTTAGGTGAAAAAGGACGAAATGACATTGTAAACGACGACATCGAAAATGATGAAAACTTCTACTAAAGAAGTTTATCCCTTGTTTTCTGTTTAGGATTGGGTTTCCGGTCCCTTCTAAAGTCTGTGGCAAGATGAATGGAGGCATAATGTCGTCATCACTAGTAATCACTCCAAACACCATGAGGTTGACTCGATATATCATCCAACTCTTTCCGAAACCTCTGCACTGTCTTCTGATTCACACCCAAACAGTCTGAAATGTTCGAACTAGATCTTCCGGTGCGAATGCCAAGCAGTACAGTATGCTGTTTCCAAATTTCTGGCAGAGTGAATTGCATCATAATGCTCCTTTTCTCACAGAAGGTGCTCTACCTAACTCTACTATTTGTAGTTAACAAAATCAAAAACAAACAAGGCGCATGCGCAAAATTAGAAATAGAAAATGACGACAATTTACACATCATCGCACCCAGTATATATATATATATATATATATATATATATATATATATATATATATATATATATATATATATGCTCAATTTTTAATTAAACAGAGCAACATATTTCATACAATAGGAATTAAGATTACATTAGGTTAATGATCATATATATATATATATATATATATATAAATGTTGGGCAGCACCCTTCCTTCAAATATCTTTCATGAAATACGGCCGACAAGGAAAATTTAATTAATTTTTTATTAAGTTTTTTTTCCAGCATCCTTTCCGTTTTGTAGGAGTAAGGGAGTACAAAACTTTTCTATAATTTTCATTGTCCCCATAGCTTTATATATATATATATATATATATATTCTGTCTGAATTTCTGGTGTTATCATTATTTACGTGCAGACTCATCCTTGCTTCTGAACGTTTCGGTCGTTGTGTCCTCCGACCTTCATAAGGTGTGCATCGATCCGGCTAACACACACAGAGTTCTGAAATGAACCCGTTTATTTAATCAGTTATTGCTCGCCTCCTTTTCCCTGAGTCCAAGTACACACCGCCCGATCCAGGAATTGAACTTACAATTACTATATCACCAAATTCACGAACCGACATTAGTCAACTGGGATAATTCTGTGTGGAGAACTTGGAGCCTTAAACCTAACCTGCCTGCTGATGAGTGCTGCTACTGCTTTCATAGTCATCTGCACTCACCGAAGATTTTCTCTTTTGTTACAGCTACTTTGCTGTTGAAGGTTTGCTGTTATTTATTTATTATAGAAATTATATGTTATTTATTATGTTACATTTAAATATACTCGATTTAGGTTATTTTTCCTTGAAATAACTGACTCCTTAAGATATTGTAAGCGTTTGTTTCATAATTGCCGGCTGCTCTTGTTTCCGTCTGATAGGTTGGCTAGCAAATCCCTGTCGCAGACACCTCCCCAGGCACATTTGTGTTTGTTCAACTCCCACAGAGCCCAGCTATGGTTTATACTTCAACTATGCTGAGCAGGCCTTAGTAACAGTTTCTGGGAGAGACCGCATAATCTGACGTGATCAACAGTTTGAACAAGGCTAGCACGCTCAAACCCTCGGCCACGATGACTTGTGACTTCGTATCAGCACAACCATCGACGGCTACCCACAAAGGGTTCCGTCTCCCCGATTTTATTAACAAGGCTTGGGTCAACTCGTTGTATGATTTTCAGGCACTTTCCAAGACTAATAACCTTGCAGGTGAGATTCGAACCCGGATCTTATGGTCAGAAAGAGAACGTTCTAAATATTCAGCCATGTTAACGTTTTATAATATTGTGTATTCAGTTGGATTATGAACTACGATTAGCGCCTCGTAACCCATTAGCACTCCCTTGTATAAGTTCAGTATTAAACACACCCAAGCACATCCTTTCATACAAGGTTATTTGGTAGATTAAACAGTTTTTTCTCTCCTTCTTGCTTTTATTATGCTATTTTTACGCTATTATTTACCAAATACAAAGCGCAAGAATCACTCAAAGTAGAGGTTTACAGAAAGGGGTTGCTGTATGGAAATAAGAACTGTATATTATGGGAATATATAAGATAGATATCGGCTGAAGAGGTTAAGATTGTAGTGGTCGAGGAGACATCCTCTTGGAAGTCTGTACCATAAAGCAGCGACGCTTGTGATTGAAACTTCATTCTTACCAGTGGAATTGTGAGTGTTAAATCCTCTAAGTTGTCCTCTTTATTTGTCTGAGAAATTTCAAGTGCCTTTCTGATTGTTATGCTTGAGTATCCTATTTCCTTAACCCTTCCCGTTACTCTCATGTTCAGTTCATGGCGTTCTCAGCATCTGTCCAGAGAACCACATCCCTATTACTTCGTGTCACTAATTGTTCAGCATTCACTGTCATACAAGAGGATAGATATGGTATGGAAGTTCCACACTCTTTTCTTTGTTTCTAACAGACTTAACTGTTATTAAAACCCAAACATTTAAATATTGACTATATATCATAGTTTTGATAATGGTGATGAACACTGATATTTGAATGAACTTTATACATAAGTGCAAAGGAGAGGCCCAAGGAGTTTGGGATTGACGAGTAACCCGAGATTTGAGTAAAAGAGTAAATTCTTGCTTAGCAAAGTTAGATTTTCCTGAGAAAATTGTCGTATTTTATCAAATGTTGGAGGGTTATCACCAGTGTCAGTAGTATGAATCGAATCAACAGCTGTGTGAGGCTTATGGTCATATCACGTTAAAACAAGAGTTCCCGGAGGATGACCAAAGTTAAGCAACGTCGACTCTGGTCAGAATCTAGATGTGTAACCGATTGGGAATACGAACTGCTGTAAGCTTGGATAGGCGGGTGATATGGCTTACGGTCATATCTCGTTAAAACAACTGTTCTTGGGCGATGATCAGAGTTAGGCAACGTCGACTCTGGTTAGTACCTAGATGGGTGACTGATTTGGAATACCTGTTGCCGTAAGCTTGGATGTGTGAGTGATATGCCTTATGCCTTATGGCTACATCATGTTGAAACACCGGTTCTCGTACGATCAAATAAGTTAAGAAACTTCGACCCTGGTCATTACCTAGATGGGTAACATCCTGTTAATACCAGGTTCTGTAAACTTGAATGAGCTGATGGTATAACTTAAGACCATATGTTTAATCACCGAAGTTAAAAATGTCGAGTCTGGTCCGTACCTAGTTGAGTGACCGCTTGGGAATACCTGGTGTCGTAAGCTTATAGGATTTTTATAAGGTAAAAATAAAACTATGAAAAAATGGATATTTATTGTATATAAGAATACAATTATGGCACAAGGCCGAAAAAGAGGAGGGGTTGAGGCTGGTCTTCACTAACTATCCTATACCTAGCTAATTCGATTCACGACCCATTCATTCATTGCAATTTGCAAATTTACCACAAAAACTCGTCCATCGCCAACCAATCCTCCATACACCATAATACCGCATCCTCACAAGGGGGGGGGTACAAAACGCCCCCCATGCCATAAAAATTTAATGATCATAAATTATATATAAAAATCTAAAGATGTCAAATGAGAGGGAATGGAGATGAACCCAATAACAAACTAAACATGAACACAAAGTAAATTAAAAATAACTGATGTTAGTAGGGCCCGTCCTACCCTCAAAAAAGAAAGGGCCGCTGTATTCTGCCCATTGGACAAAATCAAGAAGCTCTCTCGCTAAGGGGGTGGGAAAATGAGAAAATATACAAGGACATGGGAAATAAAAAGCTGACCCAGTCGAAATAAAAAGTAATTTTAAACACCCATCATCATTTTTGGCTTTACTTAAATTATTTGATAAGATATGGCGGAAAGATCTGTTTGAAATTTTACGGAAACCAGATCTATTTGGTAAGAGAAAGTTGGAATGGCACAGTGGATAATATTTCGTTTTCTGTGTTCATCCCATTCTGTATCGAGATTTATTATAAATTAATACAATTATGGCACAAGGCCAAAAAGGGGGAATGGGTAGAGGCTGGTCTTCACTATCTTATAACTAGCTAATCGGATTCACGACCCATTCACTCGTTACAATTTCCTCATTCACCATAAAAACTCATCCATCACCAATCAATCCTCCATACACCATAATGTCACTCGGGTTTCTATAAAAACGCATCCCAATGAGATAAAATGTGATGATGATGTATCAATTCATGAGCAGATATTTTTTATATATTAAAAAAAAAAATAGAAAAAAAGAGATATTTGAATTATTTGTACATATTTAAATTTTATGTTATTTTTTTTATTCTTTTAGGTTCCTGGGAATTTGTGGTATTCTGATATATGTAGTATAAAATGGTGAGGGATGAATTTTTGTGGTGAATGAACAAACTGTAATGAATGAATGGGTCGTAAATCAGATTAGCTAGGTCTAGGATAGAAAGTGTCGACCAGCCTTTTCCCATTTCCCCCTTGGCCTTGTGCCACAATTGTTTTAATTAATGCAACATGTTCATAGAACCGCATTATGAATTTACAACCCTCGTCTTCTATTCGTCGTCGCATAGCAAACTTCTATGTAAACATAACAGGATGTTATCTTTGATGGTAAACATCTCTGTTGTAATGTCCATATAACCATTCTGATGATGGCTCATGTGAGCCGAAAACTTAGATCAAGGAAAGGCATAATAAAAAGTATCCAAATGTTGGACAGCTTTTGTCTTTATTTTCTCCCGAAACTAAAGCCACTATACGAAGCTTAGAACAGCTCAGGATCAAACATAATCGACATCGTTGTCTGTTATATTTAACAATATATATTTATATAATGAGCCGCTGCCCCAATTCAAGGAAATACTGGATTTATTATATAATACAACACAAAAGGAAAAACGAATCCCATTAACAAGTCATCCATAAAAAGCTAAACAAATTATATAAAGAACAAATATTTTTACCAAACATCAATAGAAGTATTTGTTGTCATAAACTTCAATTTCTTTTTTTGAATTAGGTTTCTGTGCGACATGAAAATTTGGTCCAAGATTAAGGAATTCCATTTCATTTGGAGTTGGTAATTCGATAGATTAATTAAATAGAACACATATACTGAGTTTTCTATTAATTTCATTAATTAGAAAAACTGGCTGGCAGTGACCATAGTTATTTGTTTTCCAAATCAGTCTTAAAATACTTAAATCATGTGGTTTTCTTTTTTGTATAAAAATATTTGACAAAAAATTTATTCTTATTCATTTATTTCTAGTTATTTTTATGCTTCAATTTAATATTTGACAGAATTATTTTAACATTTTTTTCACTTTATTACCTTCGTTTTTTTGTGTGTGTTTTTTTACATAATTTTCTTTTTCCAGACTTTTTTTTCAAGTACAATGTTTTGTTTGTCCTGTTCTGCTTCTAACTAGATCTGTGTCAATGTTATGGCGACTCTTATAAATTTCACTATTTTGTTGGTTCTTGATTTCATTTTTGTGGTTTCATATTTTCTAAAATTTCTTCTGAGATGTGTATGCATGTTGTTTAGTTATATGGTCTTTCTTTGACTGGATCTTGCATTTGGGTTTGCTAATAGGATTTTTGATATTAGCATATTTCACAATTGCTTCAGACTCTGAAAATAATTATTATGACTTTACAATACTGTCCTGGGTAAGACAGTAAACAACATGCAACAGCAAAGCCTCTGATCATGGAACCACCTCTTAATCTATTAGAACAAGACAACCATATTACTATACAGGTAGGTTTAAAAGAATTACTTAAAGCCCATTCTATTAAAAACCATTATCATAAAAATCCAAATGGAATTATAAACACTCCTTTAATAAAAGCAAGAACACAACTAAAGTTTTGTCTACATATTTTTAATATGATCCACTCATTCATGGGCAAGGTTCTTAGTATCCTTGTTAAAGGTAGAAAGAAAGTTACCATATTGATGCATATTCATTTATTCTGAGTACATATATATATATATATATATATATATATATATATATATATATATATATATATATATATATATATATTGTATATTTAGGCAGCAATTTTTCATTGATACATGCTTCATTAAATAATATAGATGAGTTTTGTCTATTTATTTTAAGTTCCTTTCATATTGTCTGATAAACTTAATAACATTGAAAGACAAAAGGAAATCACCATATTGATATATGTTTAAATCCTATCTAAGCTTTCGGCTTACATAAGTCATTATCAAAGATGACAATTACATTTCAATATATTAAACAATACACGGACGAAACAATAATGATAGTCTGTTTTAGTTGCATGAAAAATTTCAAAGCAACAACAAACTCGTGTATACGAGACGCGGAAACGAAAACCGCACCGAAGCTCGTAACGTCACCCATGACCACGCGAGAGTGAAAACCAGAAGTATTAAGTATGGGAAGCCGTTGGTATAAACCAATGGCTTCTGTTATTAATTATAGGCATTTATATATATATATGTATATATATATATATATATATATATATATATATATATATATATATATGGAAGGATGCACAGACATGCTTACATGCATTCATAAAAATATCCAAATGTAGGACAGTTTTTGTCTTTTATTTTCACCCAAAATTAAAGCAAACATACAATCATTAGAAGGGCTCATGATCAGACATAATAGACATTCATTGTCTGTTATATTTAACAATATATGTTTATATAATGAGCTGCTGTCTCAATACACTAAATTCATGTTACATGATGCCACAGCATTAAATGATCCTAACATCATTTCAATGGAACCTCATTAAACGACAAATAAACACAGCTAAACAGGAATTACAACGGCTCAACACTAAAATTGTACGTATTAAAGGAATCTTACAATCTTCTACCACAACTGAAAAATTCAATTAAATATTAGATTTATTATACAATAGAACACAAAAGGAAAAATGAATCCCATAAACAAGTCGTACTAAAGAAGCTAAAGAAATTACATAAAGGAAAAATACTTTTACCAAACATAAATAACTTCATTAACTTATCGGATTACCAACTCCAAATGAAATGGAATTCCTTAATTTTGGACCAAATTTTCATGTCACACAAAAACCTTATTTAATGTTTAAACAAACGTAAATTGAATCTTTATACCAACAAATACTTTTATTGCAACAAGATAACCATATTACTACACAGGTAGGTTTAAAAGAATTACTTAAAGCTGAATCTATTAAACTCCGTTATCATAAATATCCGAATGGAATTATAAACACACCTTTAATAAAAGCAGCCACACAGCTAAAAAATAACAACAGTATTGTTATCCGACGAGCTGATAAAACTAATACTTTCGTTATTTTGATCCAAATAAATTTAAAATGTTAACCAATAACACCACCTCCTAATTTAAAAACCATATCAATAAACTTATTACTGCTAACAATGCTGAAACTGGATCTTATAAACTTTAAATGATTATAGGTGACTATCAACCTGGCTACTTTTATGGAAATGTAAAAATCCATAAAAAAAGATCATCTCCTCCGACCTATTCTTTCCCAAATATCTTCACCTGTAAATTACCTTTCAAAGACCCTTAATAAATTAATTACTCCTTACCTGCCAAGTAAATATTGTATTAACGCCACAAACAAATTTGTACAAATTCTTCATGCTGTAAAACCAAACAAACAAATAATCGCATCTTTGAATGTACAAAATTTATTTACTAATGTCTCCGTCTATAAAACATTTGACATCATTATCCGTGATGTATACAATCACATTTCTTTCCCACCCATCAATATTAAACCCACTGTTTAAAAAAATTATTATTAGTATGTACCTCTCAAGTACCTTTTCTAGGTAATATTTATATTCAAATAGAAGGTATCGCGATGGGATCTCCTTTAGGTCCCATTTTTTCTAATTATTGTATGGCATATTTAGAAAATAAAACACTTAATGACACTAATAAACCCCTATATATGCAAGATAAATAGATGACATTTTAATTTTAGCTAAAATTACACAAATTAAAAACAAATTTGAAAGTCACACCGTCCTCAAATTTACGCTAGAACTCAATAGTAATAATAAAATTCCATTCCTTGATGTACTTATTGATTCCAGCACACATAAATTTAGTACTTCTCTATAGAGAAAACCCACTAGCATTAACTAATTAATTATAATAGTGAATGACCCAAAGATATAAGTTAGCCGTTATAAAAAAAAAAAACTTAATCCAACGCACACAAATGATATCTTCTTCCAAAACTATATTCTATAAAGAATTACATAACATTAAACAAACATTCGCTAATAATGGATTCCCTAATTCCGTCATTGATCAACAAATTAAAATGTAACTCAATAAACTTAATAATACCACTAACAAAATTGATAATATTAATAATAATTGTAGCCATAATAGTGTACGTCAAAATAAACATAATACTATTAACTTATGTTATTGTAACCAATTGCCTAATAATTATAAACATGATGAAACAACACACAAAAACATAAAAGGCAGAAATGTTAAACCCATTAATAATAATAAACAAGTTAAACTCATCATATATTATAAATTTTTTTAAAACAGTTGACTTCATAGTCTCCAATGGACATACAACTAAATCCTCTACAAAAAACCAATGCAGTGTATCAATTTACATGCCAGTTCAGAGATTGTATCTCTCATACTAAGAATAATCGCACTACATATATTGGTTTTACTACAACCACGCTCTCCCGTAGACTTACCTGTCACCTTTTTGATCTTAGTTCTATTAAACAACATTTCTTCGAAAAACACATCATGTACATAATATTAGACAGATATTAGTTGATAACACAACAATACTCGCACATACACACAGTAAAATGAACCTTAAGATATTGGATGTCATCTACATTAAAAAAAAAGCCATTTATACTCAACAAAATTACATTTCAAACCCGTCACAACACATTACAATGCATTTAAACACATGGCTCCGTTGATAACATTTCATTTTCTCATGTGATTTTCAACTTCATAGAACCGCATTATGAATTTAAAACCTGCATCTGCTATTGCACCGACAGTTGTCTATGTGAACATAATAGGATGTTATCTTTGATGTTGAACATCTCTGTTGTAATGTCCATATAACCATTCTGACGATGGCTCATGTGAGCCGAAAGCTTAGATCAAGGAAAGGCATAATAAAAAATATTCAAATATTGGACAGCTTTTGTCTTTATTTTCACCCGAAACTAAATCAACTATACGAAGCTTAGAACAGCTCAGGATCAAACATAATAGACATCGTTGTCTGTTATATTTAATTTGAGTAATGATCTACTGCTCAATGCACACACACACTATATATATATATATATATATATATATATATATATAATATATATGAAGAAATATACTCTTAAAGTGCTCAATATCAGAGATAGAGCGTGTGTAAATATAAAAGTGAACATAGAAGTCAACACTTAGAGGTGACAGGCTAGATCGTCTAGGGTGGCCTGACACACACACACACACGTGTGTGTGTGTGTGATTAGCAGACAGTACTGTTTCGTCGTATCACAGCTCCAAGCCAGGATCGAAACCCGACCGATTTGGTGTCAGTCGGAATTTCTACCCCCCAAGGGAAACTGCTAATTCTGGCGTATTGTTTTTACGAATATAAAGAAATGCCAGTCAGCCAGCCAGAGGGCTCGTATTCGTTTTACCGACGAGCTTTGCGTTTTTAGCGTAGGCGGCTGCTGTTTGTAGAATTAGGCTGACTCTCAAGAGTACTCAATCTTTCAAACATGTTTCGTTGAATATGTCAGGTAAGGAAAATCTTGTCACAGCTGATTTCTGTTGCCTTCGGCATCTCGATTCCAGAGTTTCGTAGACTCGTCAGGGGATGTCAGCAATTGACTGTTTATATTTCACGTTTTTTTCTTTTATAAATGCACTTTTCATGGGTGCAGGGTTGATTTTTTGCATTTCATAGTGTGTGTATGTGTGTGTGTGTTCTCGCGCGCCCGCGTATGCGTGGTCATGCGCCCGCCTAAGCGCATGTGGAATGTCGTTATATATATATATATATATATATATATATATATATATATATATATATATATATATGATAGCAGAAATTTTTTCACAGCCGTAACTGGGTTCTCCTGTTTGTGTCACATGGTGCAGAGTCCTGTTGCCAGACATAGGGTCTCCAGCAGCTACCATCCTGACCCAGAACAGCATTTTCACCTCAAGGTACTTGATGTAGGACTCCGTGTTGAGGCACAGAATGAAGGCATAACGTCCCCATCCCTAGTGATCTCACCAAACACCTTCGTAATCATTATCAGACTCATCCCACTCTTTCTGAATCATCTGCACTGTCCTCAGATTGACATCCAAACATTCTGAAATGTTCGCATTTGAGCTTCCGGGGCGAATGCCAAGCAGTACAGCATGCCGTTTCCAAATTTCTGTCAGAGTGAATTGCGTCATGGTGCTCTTTTTCTCACAGACGGTTCCCAGCTGACCCTACGATACTGTGCAGTCGTCAAAATAATAAGCAAACTACGCACATGTGCGAAATTAAAAATATAAAATGGCGAAAATTTACCCATCGCACTCTGTATATATATATATATATATATATATATATATATATATAAACATTTATATTTCTCTTTTGTAAATTTCTTTTGTTGGTAAAAAATTGTTTTATATAAAATGTTGCTCTAAAAGAATTTTGCTAAAATTCCTTCGTTGTTAAGAAATAATGTAGTTTTTTTCATGGACTATTGTTTTCTAAGAGAAAACAAATTTGCATTTTGAAAGCCTTATTAAATTGATAGTTTGATGAGCCAAATGGCGTTTTTGTGCAAGGCCTATATTATAATTTGTACAATTTGTATATTGTAAAACTATTTTTCTCATTGTAATAAATATATTTTCCTGTATAAATTTCACTTGTCGTAAGAGTCCTCTTGTCTTTTTCGTTAGCACCCCATAAAGTATTTTGAAAGAGAGGGTTATAAATATTTAAAACCCTCCTACACCATTCAACCCTTCTATTTCTTCTTTCTTTCTAATATGTTTTCCTCTTTGTTTATTTGAAACCTTTAAAACGTGAACATGTTTTCTTTTACTTTATAAATATGAAACATATTTTTCACTCTGTTTTTAACATTTAAAATTTAAATAGAATTTTCCTTTTTAAAATAAAACTTTCTGTACATAATTTTTGGGCCGATGAGAGATAAACACGTGTGTCTCCTGAAATACCTACAACCAACATGGTGGACTCGAAATATGAGTCCACGTATAAAAAATGTAAAGAAATAACAAGGATCAATGTATATATGTAGAAACAAATGATAATGTATTAACAGTAAAGGGTTACAGATACAATAGAATATTGTTGTGTGTTACTGGACAATGAACATGGATGAAGAAAACATTTAAGCTAGTGAATTGTTTGCGTATGTGTAGTTTGGTGTAGGAGAAAGTCTTAGAAAAAATGAGGTGAAAGGTGTGTGCGTACGTGTGTGTGAGTATTGTTCATGCGTGTCCCAAAAGGAGAACGCGTTCTTCCGTGAGAAATGTACATGTTGACGTATATGCAGAAAAAATGAGAAAAAGAGAGTGAGAAAAGATATCGCCGTGTATTTATAGTCTGGAAAGCGTCCTCTAGTAGTGGTTTTGAAAATTAGGACGAGGTAACCCGATACATACGTTTTTCGTTGTTCCATTTTTCTAAGTTCTCTCTGTTAACGACTAACACTTTAGGTTCGATGTCTTTATGCGAATCCACATAAATCTAAAACGTGCGCCATTTCTGTGTCGTATTTTAATAATCTTTTCTTTCTTTTTAATGAAGAGTTCTATTTTTAGCGGAAATAACGTAACAAGTCAACAATTAGTAAGCTAATGTATCTAGTGTAACGCAACAAAACATCATGCTGCAATTAAAACTTCGAATTACGATGCAAATTGCGAATTGGTACAACAATTTAAATATCTGGGAAGTATTTTAACAGAGGACGGAAAGTGCGACACCGAAATCCGAAGACACATTTGGATAGCGAAAGATGCCTTCCAAAAGTTAAGCAAAGTATTAAGAAACAGAAAAGATTTCATTAGAAACAAAGAAAAGTATACTGAACTTTTATGTAATATCAGTCCTCTTATATGGCAGTGAATGCTGGACAGTCTCCTCGAAGATGAAGAAGAGACTTGAAGCAACAGAAATATGGTTTTACAAAAGGATGCTGTGGATACCATGGATCGAACATGTGAGCAACAACTTTCTAGAGAAAATGGAAACAGAAAGGACACTTATACTTAATACCAGAAAGAGACAATTGTTATTTGAAGGACACATAATGAGAAAAGAATGCTTGGGGTATTTGATACTCACAGGGCATATTGTTAAGAGGAACAGAAGAAAACAACCCATAGTCTATCTGCTGAGCTTGAGTGAATCGATGGCGGAATAGAGTTTGGGATCTATGACCAAAAGACAAAATTTATTAGGATCTATAAAGAACAGGAAGTTGTGGAGAGCTATAATCTCCAACATCCTGAAGGGACACGGAACATAGAATAATTCTAATAATTATGGAACGTGTCTAGGGTTTACAAAAATTAATGTTTTTAAAAACAACAAAAGGAAGCAAGACGGGACAGATTGTATTGTAAACAATGTTATAAAAAACATCACTATAATATCTGTATGAAATCGATGTATAAAATAAATACTTACTGAAATCTAATGGTATATTTACTGAATGATGACAACATTTATATGCGCAGTTATAATGAAAGATGTTTCGCTCTACGCAGCTATAAACAAACGGCATCCATTTGCATGAAATGTTCTTATTTTCGATACTACGTTGCGAGTGTAGTGGACCATTATGTTGACGATTGGCTTTACTTTGCAAAATCACGTCGGCGGTCAACATGATATAGAGGACAGGGAGGTGAAGATGTAAAGAAAACACGTGCGTTTATATTTCCTGCTAGAAGAATGTCTAGATACAATAGAATGTCGGACTTGGATTAAGTCCAACTGAAGATAAGGAAGACAAACAAACAAAACCGACATATATATATATATATATATATATATATATATATATATATATATATATATATAAAAATATATGTATTAAACAAAAACATTTACAAAGCACATAGGCAGTTAACATTGTGTTTGTGTGTGAACATTTGTGTGTGTGTGTGTGTGTGTGAACGTTCGTATTTTGGTGAATGTTCGTAAGAATTTGTAGTGGATGGGTTAATTATGTAGTAATAATAGTTGAGAATAGGTTGCGTGTCAATTAACTATTTCCACTAACATCAAAATAAAATACAAAATTCAACTGAATTGTTTTATAACGTAACAATAGATTTATTGATTACATTAATGTGAACTGAAAAGGTAGGACAGAGCCGTGTCCCTTTAACTTGGAATATTTGTACCAGAGTTCATATTAAGAAGTAATTTACCTTTTACTGTAATGTTGACCTTGTAATTTAGAAGAATAAAGTTTGGAATTGTGAGTCTGCAAAGTTGGTAAAAGTTCAGGATTGATTTCAGAGTTCATGAATGTTGGTAATTATCTTTAACGTCTCGTCAGCAATGACTAAGACGGGAGTCGGTGAAGGTTACATCTTGGCACTTGGTAACTACTTGGTAACTACTACTCGTCTTCTCCAAAAAGTTCAACACGTGTTCGGTTTATATAATGGCTGAGTGGCTCCCAGCATATGAGCGGAAAAACAGATTGGTCGCGTGCAGGCGGTTTGATTGGTCGGAACTGACCAATCAGCAAGCCAGATTGGAGGTGATTGACCAATGAATACTTGTTATATTGTATGAAGGTAGAATTTGGCTTACCAGATAGGAAGAGTACATTTCCTACAAAGAGGTAAGGCTGGTTGTGTTGTGGGAGATTCCACAAATTCGTATTGTGATGAATGTTTGTACGTACGTGTATGTTGGTAATGTTCTTTAACGTCTGACCGCAAGGTCAAGACGATAATTCTCTGGGACTACGTTTTGCAGCAAGAAGAGAGAAGAAAGTGAGAAAGAGGCAAACTCGTGTTTGCTTTTTATGGATAATGTAATCACGTGACAGGCTCACAGCGCCTTGGCGGAAAACTTGACTTAGTCATGCTCTGGAAAAAATACATTGTGCGTGGGTGGATTGCAACGCCCACTTGTGTGTTTATTGACCAATTAGAAGCTGATATTTCCTGAAAAATATTTACTAAGCTGAGAAGGCTCTTGGGATCCGATTCTCCCAAAAGTGCACAAAATCGACTACATAAAAATATAGCGATTATAAAATTGTCGCATAGCTGTGATTTATAAATTGTCTATGACACAGTAGTGTTGATTTATTATCCAATGAATGCTTGTTGTTGTATAATTTGAATTTGTGTAAGTATGTATGTATGTGTGTGATGATGATGATCCTTACACGAGTTTGAATCTTTAAAATGAGTCGTTAGATTGATTTGATGGATAAAATGTTATGAAACTACACATGTAAGATCTTACTATTTAAGACAAAATATTCGCAATGGAATTGGTATTAACTCGGTATATTCAATAATTCGTCGAAAAAAAAAACAACATAGCGTGATGAAAAAAGGTCCCAAACTTAATAAAAACAAAGTTTTATCGTGAAAAAGTTTATGTTATTTAATAAAATTTGATTATTTTTTAATCCTTTCTAGCACGTTAAAAATTTTGATTAAAAATCTTGTTTTTTCTTTACGTCAGCGGTTGCTTAATATTTAGCATTAGTTTTTATTTTCGCGCTTTTTTCAGTTGAAAAACACATTAATTTGGGAATTCTTGCAAAAATCAAATAATTGTCGGATTTTAGTGAAACTTTCAGAACTTATTAAAAAATGAATGAAATTATTTTGTTTGTTTTTTAGAAATTTTTGATAATTTCTTTTTACATCTATTACCCCCCCACACTTACGTAATTTTATGAAAACTTAAAAATCCCAAACTGTAAATTTCTGTATTTCTTTTTATTAAATGCAGAAAACTGAAGAATATAAAACATCGATTTTTTTTTTGTAAATCGATTAACTCTTCTGCCCAACTTCAGCTCTGAATTGTAAAATACAAAACCTAATAAAACTAAGACATTATTTAATTAAAAAAGCTTTTAATGGCTTTTCTGAATAATATATATTAAGGACATTTTTATCAGAAGCCAAAATATTTTTTCGATGAGAAATGAATTTTTACAAGAATTGTTTTCTTTTTTTTTAAATTTTAAATGCAAAATTTGATAAAGTTGTTAAATATTTTAAAATTAAATTTGAATCAGTGAGTCTCAGGAAATACTCTTATTATATTATATCTAATTTTTACAGATCTTAAATTTGAAAGCTTATTACAATCTGTGAAACTGTGTATTTTTATAATAATTTTTTTAATATACGAAAAAGTGTATTAAAAACATTCCCGGCAAAATTACGGAAGCTCGATTCTGAAATAATGTCACGTGTGCTGGAGTTGTTTCTTCTGAGAGCGTATCAAATTCTCTGACTGACCGACCATCATCGTCGCATTTTCAAAAGTTTTAATTTTCATTTTTTCTTTTTTTTTTTTTGATACATATTTCACTAAATATTTTCTTTTCATTTTTTAAATATAATTTTTTTCTCTTTTTCAGTGAAAGATATACTGAAGTTATTAATTTTCTCTTTTTTAGATTCAATTTTAGGGACGGAAACAGTGCAGGCTTTGGATAAATCTTCGTTAAAAAATACCTAAAAGAAATCAATAAATACTAGACTTTTGAAAGTATTTAATTTTTAAGAATTACTTTATAGTTAAATAAGCTGATTCACTTAAGAATTAAAGATACTATCACTTCTGCCCTTCTGTCCGATAAATTGCCCTAACGTTAGTTGTCGATACATTGAAGTAAACGTCAATTCACACCTCCAAAACCAATCGCCACGGTTAAACATGCTTCTCTTATTTCCAACTAAATTTTTTCTGCTAAAAAATTAAGTAATGTTTGTTTCAAATTACATTAAGTATACTTTAAATTTTGTAATTTTCCTAAAATAAGTTTTGAAAAAAGGATAATTTGATTTTACAAGATTTTTAAACAAAAAAAATGGCTGACATGATTGATTTTACGTCAATTTTGATGACTCAAAAAAAAAACCAAAAACAAGATTCTTAGCTAAAATTTCAGACGTACTGGATAGGATTTAAAATTTTTTAAAATATTTAAAAATACCTTGGCATTTCCTCTTAATAATAACATAAACATTTAGACGATAAAAAATTGTTTAATCAAATTTGGGTCTTCTTTTCATCAGGGTACGTTCTTTTTTAGCGAAGTTTAGGAACATACCTAGATTAACCAATCAATGATGAGCAGGTTCCATCTTGATTGGCTATCAAATACTTTATACATTTGGAATACATAATTACCTTTTGAAAACACGTCATAATTTCCAGCGTTGTTTTACCTTTTGAAAGGCTGGATTTCTCGGCAAATATGGATCTGCGTGCACGCACCCCCACCTCAGTCAAAAAACGACAAAAAATAAAAAAAATACTTTTCAAAAGGACGAATTCAACCTTCACTCATCGGCAACGTTTGCTGAGTTTAAAAGCGATTATTGGAATTGGAATAAAACCTAAACATATGATGAAAATGAATTTATACATTTTATTTTTGTTCTTGAGAATTTACAACAAAAATGATAAGCACTATTTATTTATTAGATTGTTTATTTGCAAGAATAATTTTATATTAATGAAATTCTAAAAACTAATATAATTAAAACTAATGCAATGCAATTTATATCATTTATCAATTTATGAAGAAATGAATATGTAAACAATTTTGTATTCATAAATTTATAAACATTTACTAAAGTATAAAAATATTTGAACCTATAGTGGCATGGATTTAGGGGTTAAAATAAACAGTTGATTTATCCACACAAAGAAGTTTAATGAAAGATGATAATGACAAGGAAACACATTGCTAATTTTAACAAGATAAAGAATTTATTCACTAATTTACACGCTTGAAGTAGTGTTACTAGCCCGTTACTAGAATATAAAGAAGAATTCTTACATTTCATAGTTTTAACGTATTGCCATGAAGAGGAAATGTTCATACAACAAATTAAATGATTTCACTCAAAATAATATTAAAATGTTTAAAACAAAGGTAAGAGAATTCGTTGCTCACTGAAGGGATAAATGGTTTGAATACGTGCAAAAGTTGACGAAGACAGATAGTTTGAAATGCCTAGCTTTCTTGGATTGATTGAGATAAAATACTTAGAATTACCGAATGCTGTTTAGAGGCCGATAATATAATTGGTAAATAATTTTACATTGGCGAGTACTTCAACGCTGGTCGCGTGGAACTGAAATGAAACCTGATTTCAGACATTCTTCTGATTAATTAAATTGTTCTCCTCATTTTATATATAAAAAAAAACGAATTTCGTATAGGCTTGCTGCTTTCTTTCCTTCTGGCTATTTTCTGTGAAGGCAAGATTTTCATTGGTCTCCAAACTCTTTCACATAAATTCGCCAATGCATCTTCTTCTATCTCAGCTCACCGGTTAATTTCTGTAAAAGGCAAAAATCTCAGATAAGCTCACGAATTTCTTTCTTTTTCCTCGAGGCTTCGAATTTGAAGAGAATGGTTGAAAGGAGTTATTATTATTTCGTACTACAAATCAACTATAAGAAAATTCTTATTATTTAATGTTTTATAAAGTTCGAATCAATTGGCAATTAGCTGATCTTTTGGCAAACATTCTAATAAACATTTTAATAAATAGTGTGAATAATCCATCAAATGAATAAATAGTATTCATTATTTTTATTGTCAATTCTCAAAAAACAAAAAAAAAAACAAAAAAAAAAACAAGTATAAATTCACTTTCATATGTTGAAGCTTTATTTCAATTGTAATCATCGATTTTTAAAAAAATAAGGATCTCTTGGTTGTCAGTTCTTCATGGGAAGAAGCTGCTTGAATAGAACTTATATCTCCCGAAAGGAATACGAAGGGATTGAGGGTGGTTCGCTACAAAGGGCGTGGCGGGGCGGGTCATAGTCATGAAATTTAGAACTGGTGAAACAATGGAGTGTAGTTCGTCTGCGAATTTTCCTTGGGAATAGCGATAGAGTAACGAGTGGCTTGCGACGTTTCGTCTGGATAAAAACAGATTAAAGGGCGGTGCCGCTTTTGGACCCTCTCGAGACGGGAAAGTGAAGATTGTGTAGCACCTGCCCATACCTGGCAGAAGGAACACTTGTACAGGTAGAGGATAATAGGCTGCCGTCTATCTACACATATGCAGAATGAATCGCCGTTCCCCCTAACTGTACAGACAGATGTCTCTACCATTCAACAAAAAAAGCCATTAAATTCCTATAAGATGGTTCGTTGGTTGATTTGGTTTAGAGGCATATCAACACTTCTATGGGTATTTTAATGCCGAAGTCTAAATATTTAGTACACACTTTTATGGCTTCAACTAAATATATTTCGAACGCAATTGTATGCCTTCAACTACAGATAAAATGTATTGTTAGTCATTTTGCTTTACAAATGTATTGTTGGTAATTTTACTATAAATATGAATTGTTGGTAATTTTTTAATAGGAAAATGTATTGTTGGTATTTTTAGTATAAAAATTTATTTTTATATTTTCGTAGTGTTTTGTTTTTGTTTGGGTTTCATTATTTGCCGATAGCTGGGATCCTAACATTGTGGACCTCGGGACAACAGCAATTAAGATGTGGTTCTACGCTCCTCAAAATCTCCAGTCTCCCGATCAGAGGCCTTGCAGCTGGATGTAGTTTATCGTCATACCCAGGATTTAAATTCCGATAATAATAAGCATTTATTTTAAATATTGATCAAATATGAAACGGCGAATAATGGGAGACGCAGAGGTGAATAAAAAGATTACACGTTTGTAAGCTCTATTACGCACCGTCAACCACCCCAACAAATAAACCACTCAAATAAATAAATAGGTAAATAAATAAAAGAAGCAAAGAAACAGAAAGAAAGAAAGAAAAAAAAATCTGCCGTTTCCTTTACGATAAAAGTCTTCTTGGTCTGGGGGCAAAGAAGGGTGTGGAGATAGGTGAGGTTTTTTTTTTTGTCACTGACGACGGCAACCAAAGTCGGTGATATTTTTCAGATAGATCTGCTGCTAAGTACGGACTGAGTCTTTAAAATCACACCGGCTTGTTATAACATAATTCACGGATTTCTTTACTTCGACAGGTGAAAGACTAAACAAATCACACGCTTACTTGACACAGGATTTTGTCTCGCGTCGGCCTCTTTTTCTTTCTGCTCCTTCGATATTTGGGGGACGGATTTTCAAGAAAAACATACAGGTAATTCTAAATTTTCAAGAAGTTTTGAAATTGTTCTTTTTTTATGTTTTTGCTTTTCGCAAATAAAATGCCAGCAAACAATTCCCGCCTAAATATTGGATAGTTATCAAGATTATATATATATATATAT